>CM062297.1:826156134-826548685 GCA_031216915.1 Pictodentalium vernedei
TGGACATAAATCACTTTGACTCAAAAGCATATCTTATTACACCTCATGGGGATGTACTCATCGAGCACGTTCCAATGAGCCGATATAAGCTATGTTTGTGGCCAAGACATCTCAAAGCAAACATATTTTTAACAGCAAATTCTGTGAATAGCGCGACCCGGTTTTGGCAGTTATGTCTTGTAAAATGTTAAACTCTGCTTGCGCTTCTTATGCATTGCCAGAAATTACACTTCGTAACTTGAGTGAAATTTCCTTAAGTAATATTACTATAATTATAAACACTGCATACTCGGTAACAACATTTTGCAATTGAATTACCTTGTACTTATGAAGAAAAAATCCTGTGCCCCAGTGGAAATGCTGGTTGGTTTTGCTGCGCATCTCCAAAAATATATTGGTATCCGTTGTGTCTGCCATTTCTTTGACCTTTGAAAAAAAATGATATTAGCATTGGTAAATGCTGTTGCAGATAATTTTTAACATTGTAGAACGATATGTCAGGGCCTAACCGCAAAGTCTGTTACTTCTACATATGTGGCAGTTGCGCCACTCTCCTACATCATACAACTACCAGAACAATGATAACGCCATCGAGGGCAGGGGGGGGGGGGTGTGAAAGGGGGTTCGTGGCACCCACCCTGCGCAGTCAGGTTCATTCTGCTTGCCACTGAAATTACTGTAGAAATATTTTGACGAATGATCAACACCATCGTTAATACAGAGACATATGAACTATCGACCATTAAGGTCGCATTGGAGGTCAATAGGTCATAGGGCGAGGTGAATGGTGTGACCCCACCCCCTGCCCCCCTCCACCCACGCCTGCACAACCACCACACTTCCACAGAAATGGGTGGTTATGGGGGGAGGGTTATTACGTGTTTCAAGTACTGGTTTTGAAGGACAAATTAAACAACATACATACCCCCCCCCCTCCCCTCCCCCATACACACACACTTCTGGGGGAGGTCAATTGGGGAAAGAAAAGTATTTGACAGTATCCGTATCATCCGGATAAAGACTTATTCCTGTTGTGTTTATTCCTGTTCCCTTATTTTGCAGATACGTTGTAATTTGAAACAATATATAGGGCCGGCGGCAGAAATCGAAGATGAAGAAAACGACAACACGCCATTGCGCAATACAGATATTTCATTAGAAATATTCCAATGGAGGAGGTATTTGTGAAATTTAAAAGTATTTTACGAACCCTTTCACCAGTGCAATTCTCTTGCCCATAGATGGTCAAAAACTTAATCCAGATTTAACATCAGCCAGTTTTGCAAACATAAAGACTTACCATAACAACTTTAAAGAAAAGAGAGTGTTTGGGAGGTGTGAAGGGCTAAGGAAAGTTCTCGTTACTGAAAAAGATGCAACACAAGCAAACGAAAGTGAGAGAAAAACAAAAAATGTACTTCTAGTGGAAAGTGGGGAATTTCTTGATGTACTCAAAAATGCGGGAGTTGATGAAGATCACGAATTATTCAGTGAAAAGCTTAAATCATGCAGAAACTCCAAAAAGTGTTTTATCCTTGAACTACATGGTGCCATAAGTGAAAAGGTCAACGAACTGTAAAATCAGTTTGCCATTGACAGAGATGAGAGAATTACAGCAGGGTTCCCACTCTTTTTTCAAAACCAAATTCAAGCACTATTTAAGCACTTTTCAAGGACCTCTTTCGTGATTTTCAAGGACTCTTTTAACAATATATAATCAACATGTTACCGTAATTAATCAAACTATAATAGACTTACCGGATACTAGAACAGCAGCATTCCACCAATGATAATGAATTCAGAAACACAAAACAGTTTTATGTTGAAGAAATGTCTGTACATGTATGTACAACTTCATTAGAATATCCACCAACCAAGAGCTATTCACAATATCTACATATTACTTTTACATTTGTATATACAACTTATTTACATGTACAATGTTGTTGTCCTATATTTCCATTAGTCTTTCAGCAGGGTACATTTCTCATCCAATTGTTTAGTGAGTTTTTCAAAGAGTTTTTGCTTTTCTTGGGATTTTTCCCTATTGGCATTGGCCTATGCCAGTATTTCCAACTTCCCTTGCTTCTCTGCCTGTTTGCATAATTTGTCAGCACTCTCAATTAGTGCCATCTCATCAGTTTTTGTTTGAATCCTTCTTTTCTTGATAACTTCACTATCATCAAGAAGCTGTTTTCTTTTTCTTGAGAGTTCTACTTTCTTCTCCTCATCCCTCCTTACATTCAAATAGTTGTAATACTTTTGTCTGGCTGACTGAGCTGACTGTAGTAACTCTTATCTGACAACAAAATTCTGCATGCCTCCTATGCTAAATATATAATCACAGATCATTCGTTTTGCAATAATTGTGTGCTCAGCCATGTTCTCACACTCAACTTGCTTGTTAATTGAAAGACCTCTTTCCACCTGAGCTTGACCATGTGAGAGAGTCAACAACATTTTCACGAAACTGAGGAGATCCAAACATTTCTCACTGTCCTGCAAATGGCGAAGATAGAATTGGTCAATCCTGTCTTTGTACAGATTGAATTTCTGGAACACATGAACACCAATCGTGGGAACATTTTGCAGAAATGTATCAAATTGTGTTATCAAAGAATCTCCCTCACTGTCAGAAATCCACTTAGTGGCGGCAACTAATTTTATAAGTTTTTTTAATCTCTCCTTGGTAACTTGTGTATCTGCTGCGATTTCTACTGGGTTTCAAGCACTCAAATTTCTTACAAGTGAATACGTAGCAGGGCATTTCTCCTTTAGTTTTGATAAAAGTTTTACCAGGAAAGTCTTGCATTGTATTCTAAACTCCATCAGCTGACGGTCACTGACATTTTTAACACCTTTCAGTTTACTTTCGGCACAAAGTCCAATTTCTATCTTTGAGTATGTTACCTGATGTTCGCTTTCTTCAAATTTTACTCTAAAAAGTTTGTCCACGGTACATGCTTTCTCTAGTACATCACTCTTTTAGAATTTCGATAAAAGAATCCTGAACACTGAACACAGCTCTGATGCAAGGAATGGAACCATTGGTCTATCTGATTGAAAATTGAGAAGGAAAGGATGGACAATGTTAGCAAATATATAAAAACTCCATTTTAGCCATTAGTAACTTATCCTTGCAGGCTTTTGCTGTGATTCTGAAGGATTTGCATGTTGGTGTTGACAACTCATCTTTAGCTTCCACTTTTTAGCTCACCTGAGCGAAGCTCAAGGGGAGCTTTACTAATCACTTTCTGTCCGTCGTCCGGCGTCCGTCGTCCGTCGTCATCCGTCCGGCGTTAACTTTACATTATCGACTTCTCCTCCTAAACCACTAGCCCAATTTTATTCAAATGTTGGCTAAATGTTTATTACCTAATGCCAATTCAGATTTGTTCAAATGAAGTTGCCCCTCCTCCTGGGTGGTGCCACGCCCCCAAGGGGCACCAAAATCTTTGTAAATCTTCTTCTCATGAACCAGCAGTAGCAGAGACTTGATATTTGGTGTGCAGCTTCCTTTTGAGGTGTAGACTCAGATTTGTTCAAGAGAAGTTTGTGGGGCTATACTTGGCGTTGTTATGAGAGAGGCAAAATTTTTTGCCCCGCCCAAAATTTCTATGTTCCAAACCGAGAGGCTGATTTGAACCAAATTTTATGTGAGGGCTTATTGGGTCATGAGTACTTGATTTATGCAAAAAAAAATTTTCCCGCAGCCCCGTGGGAACCGCAGGAGCTAAAAATAGAAAAAATTTAAAACGCCCATATCTCCAAAACTGCACGGCACTGAGAATTTTTATTTGGTGTGCAGCTTCCTTAGGACCAACAGAAAGGATTGGTAAAAAAAAATTGCCATCGGTTTTATCATAGGGTACAGTTTCGGGACTTTGAAAAAGTGCTGAGTCAGCACTTTTTAACACTGTAGGCAATGGGAAAAACATTAAAAATCTTCTTCTCCAGATCCAGCAGGCAGAATCTTTTGATATTTGGTATGCAACATTGTAGGGTGGATCTGATTCAAGTTTGTTCAAATCGGCCCCCTGGGTTCATATTTGGGCTCAGTATAGGAGCCCGATTTCGAACTTAGTGCATTTCAGGCAAATTTCTTAAAAAATCTTCTTCTCCAGATCCAGCAGGCAGAATCTTTTGATATTTGGTATGCAACATTGTGGGGTGGATCTGATTCAAGTTTGTTCAAATCGGCCCCCTGGGTTTATATTTGGGCTCAGTATAGGAGCCCAAATTCGAACTTACTGCATTTCAGGCAAATTTCTTTGAAAATCTTCTTCTCCAGATCCAGCAGGCAGAATCTTTTGATATTTGGTATGCAACATTGTAGGGTGGATCTGATTCAAGTTTGTTCAAATCGGCTCCCTAGATTCATATTTGGGCTCACTATAGGAGCTCGAATTCGAATTTAGTGCATTTCAGGCAAATTTCTTAAAAAATCTTCTTCTCCAGATCCAGCAGGCAGAATCTTTTCATATTTGGTAAGCAACATTGTGGGGTGGATCTGATTCAAGATTGTTCAAATCGGCCCCCTGGGTTAATATTTGGGCTCAGTATAGGAGCCCGATTTCGAACTTAGTGCATTTCAGGCAAATTTCTTAAAAAATCTTCTTCTCCAGATCCAGCAGGCAGAATCTTTTGATATTTGGTATGCAACATTGTAGGGTGGATCTGATTCAAGTTTGTTCAAATCGGCCCCCTGGGTTCATATTTGGGCTCAGTATAGGAGCCCGATTTCGAACTTAGTGCATTTAGGCAAATTTCTTAAAAAATCTTCTTCTCCAGATCCAGAAGGCAGAATCTTTTGATATTTGGTATGCAACATTGTGGGGTGGATCTGATTCAAGTTTGTTCAAATCGGCTTCCTAGATTCATATTTGGGCTCACTATAGAAGCTCGAATTTGAACTTAGTGCATTTCATGCAAATTTCTTAAAAAATCTTCTTCTCTAGATCCAGCAGGCAGAATCTTTTCATATTTGGTAAGCAACATTGCGGGGTGGATCTGATTCAAGTTTGTTCAAATCGGCCCCCTGGGTTTATATTTGGGCTCAGTATAGGAGCCCAAATTTGAACTTAGTGCATTTCAAGCAAATTTATTAAAAAATCTTCTTCTCCAGATCCAGCAGGCAGAATCTTTTGATATTTGGTATGCAACATTGTGGGGTGGATCTGATTCAAGTTTGTTCAAATCGGCATCCTAGATTCATATTTGGGCTCACTATAGAAGCTCGAATTCGAACTTAGTGCATTTCAGGCAAATTTCTTAAAAAATTTTCTTCTCCAGATCCAGCAGGCAGAATCTTTTGATATTTGGTATGCAACATTGTGGGATGGATCTGATGCAAATTTGTTTAAATCGGCTCCCTAGATTCATATTTGAGCTTACTATAGAAGCTCGAATTCGAACTTAGTGCATTTCAGGCAAATTTCTTAAAAAATCATCTTCTCCAGATCCAGCAGGCAGAATCTTTTGATATTTGGTATGCAACATTGCGGGGTGGATCTGATTCAAGTTTGTTCAAATCGGCCCCCTGGATTCATATTTGGGCTTAATATAGAAGCCCGAATTCGCACTTAGTGCATTTCGGGCAAATTTATTAAAAAATCTTCTTCTCCAGATCCAGCAGGCAGAATCTTTTGATATTTGGTATGCAACATTGTGGGGTGGATCTGATTCAAGTTTGTTCAAATCGGCTTCCTAGATTCATATTTGGGCTCACTATAGAAGCTCGAATTCGAACTTAGTGCATTTCAGGCAAATTTCTTAAAAAATCATCTTCTCCAGATCCAGCAGGCAGAATCTTTTGATATTTGGTATGCAACATTGCGGGGTGGATCTGATTCAAGTTTGTTCAAATCGGCCCCCTGGATTCATATTTGGGCTCACTATAGAAGCTCGAATTCAAACTTAGTGCATTTCGGGCAAATTTCTTCAAAAATCTTCTTCTCCAGATCCAGCAGGCAAAATCTTTTGATATTTGGTATGCAACATTGCGGGGTGGATCTGATTCAAGTTTGTTCAAATCGGCCCCCTGGATTCATATTTGGGCTTAATATAGAAGCCCGAATTCGCACTTAGTGCATTTCGGGCAAATTTATTAAAAAATCTTCTTCTCCAGATCCAGCAGGCAGAATCTTTTGATATTTGGTATGCAACATTGTGGGGTGGATCTGATTCAAGTTTGTTCAAATCGGCTTCCTAGTTTCATATTTGGGCTCACTATAGAAGCTCGAATTCGAACTTAGTGCATTTCAGGCAAATTTCTTAAAAAATCTTCTTCTCCAGATCCAGCTTCAGAATCTTTTCATATTTGGTAAGCAACATTGTGGGGTGGATCTGATTCAAGTTTGTTCAAATCGGCCCCCTGGGTTTATATTTGAGCTCCGTATAGGAGCCCAAATTTTAACTTAGTGCATTTCAGGCATATTTCTTAAAAAATCTTCTTCTCCAGATCCAGCAGGCAGAATCTTTTGATATTTGGTATACAACATTGTGGGGTGGATCTGATTGTGATTCATGAACGTATTTATTTGTAAAGTTGATAGAATCTTAGACAAAATTTGCAGAAAAGATCTACTATAGAAGGGGTGGTATACAGGGTGAACCGTTTACCCAAATCTAGCAGTACTAATGCATTATTCACACAAATCTCTGTTCAAATTTTATGACCCCTCATTGGAACACACGCATTCAGCTCATTCCAACAAAGGTCATATGCCATGTTTTCGAGACAAAGGAATAAAAATTTTAGTTATTCATGAAATTTTTAGGTAACTGTTGTCTGTTATTCACATTGCTTCATGAAATTTCAGTACTTTTAGAAGTTACCTCAGTAATCAAGGGTTAATTCCCCTTAATTAAATGTCACCTCTAAAAAACAACCACTTTGCATATCTTACCTTTTTACCAGCATAACTGACAAAACTTGTCAGCATTCTTCGCAAAAATCGCTATTCAAATTTTAATTTTTGTCTCTTAAACATACATGTACTTATCGCTTGTAAATACCCCATTGGAATGAGCTTTTTGAGCTCATTCCAATGAGAGGTCGCACACCATGCTTTTTGAGTCAAAAAAGCAATTTTTTTAGTTATTCCAGAATTTCGTACGTAAAACACAGCTTTATGACTTCACATTAAAATGAGCTCTCTAAGCTTGTTCCAATCAACATTCACGCACTATGTCTTTCACACAAAAAATAAAATTTTCCATTTATTCAGGAATTTTGTTTGCAAGAACACTCTTACCCCCCCCCCCACACACACACACACACAAACACACACACACACACACACACAAACACAGACACACACATCTAAAAGTTTGTCAGCAAAAAAACAGTTACTTCAATTTTTAAATGCATTATAGGAACAACTTGCCTAATCAAATTTAAATACTTTTGCATCATTCTGTATCTAGGACAAACCATTTACCATATCTTTACGCAAAATTCTCCAGCATCATTCACAAAAAAAACACCATTATTTATATATTCACATTTCTGTCTCAAAAATATACCTGATCTTCCCATACCCCTATTGGAATAAGCTGTTTGAGCTTGTTCCAATGATGATAAAAAAAACTAATATTTTGGAAAATTTGTGAAAATTTTTGTTTTCTTGCATGCAAATATATACATGTAGCACATGGAAGATATCCACAGTTGGGGAGAGATGTCCAAGGCTATCTCTTCACATTCCTTGTTTGTGCTTCATGCTAAACCAGTTTGTCTGCAGAGATAAATTTGCTTTATTAAAAATCATTGGAGATTGGCCACACACTAACGATTTTAAATAAAACTAATTTTAGGTAACAAATGTTGAACTTCAAACAAAATCTATCACTCAACCAGTTAATGTTGATGAGGCATGACATGGTGAAGGTGACCTAAAATACTTCTTAGAGTCACTTTGTCAGGTGAGCGATTAAGGCCACGTGGGGCCTCTTGTTTGACATATGCTTGCACAAGTGGCCATATGTTTACAGCTCTCCTGGCTACAGGAATGTTTTCCAGCCACCTGTGTTTGGCATACTTCAAAGGCATTGATAAATTTGGGCAAGCTCCACCCTCTGAAATACATGCCATATAGTCCTCTCTCCGAGCGGAGGAATCTTTGAATAAATAGTACAGAGAACTGATGTCCCATCCAGTTGATAATGCTCCCAATTTGAAGGCATTATGCATAATATGAAGTCCCCAGGAACCAATATTCATCAATGAATGGCTGTAATCGTTCTGAATTTGTTTTTGTACTTCGTCAAAGAATGCCCAATTTACGTTTGGCCTGTCCATGCTAATTTGGAGAAGATTTACACAGTTTGGGATCTGATCGAACACTGATTTATTGGAAGTGAGTGACCATGTCTTCAGTTCTAGCATGACCCATGAATGTGGATCCAAAATATCTTGTAATAATTTTACCTTCAGATTTTCCATTTTCTTCTTCCCAAAATCTTACATAAATGTCCATCTGTTTCTCCTGAAGTTTTTTGTTCAGTGACTCATCAAAGAGAATGACAAAGGGTCCTTTTATTTCTGTGAGAAGTTTGCATTTCAGGTGATCCGCTATTCCAAACACAGTTAAATACCAAGATTTAGTTTCTGGACATGTGAATTTTTTAACCATTTCACTGTCCAGGAACATTCTTTCAAAAAGCTTACTTATTCCTTCATAGCTAGCATATGACAGATGGGACGTGATGCAATGAACAGTCCATAGAATCTCAGATGTCAAAACGTTATTCCCAGAAACAAAGTTTTGAATCGTCATATCCACAGTTTTTGAAACCATTTTTGCTGGCAATTCAATGGTATTTGCACTTGTTGTAGACACTGACTGACACTTCTGTTGATTGATTTTCCCATTAGAACTCTCCATTCTAAGAAAGGAATGCATTGAATTTGTGGTCCAAATGGCACCCAACAGCTTCTTGTGTCTCTCACTTTTCGAGTGTGATTTTACTGCACATTCACCCATGGCTCCGATGTCAAATTCTTTTCGGCAGACGGTGCAGTTAACCTTGTTTTTGTTGTCTTTCACAACAGACAGCCACGGATATACTGTAATCCATCCAGGATTGAAAACACGTTTTCCAGCAGGCATTTTTATTTAAATTCCACTCTGGTCACATGTGAAAGCAATTTGCGCAGATGGCACACAAGACCTCCAGAAGTGATGACGTTTTGTGTTACAGTAGTTTTACTATGGGATTTTACCGCACTTTCGCTCATGATATAACAAATTTGAGAATTATAATCCGGGATAATATATAAAATAATATAATAATAAATAATATTCATAAAATACTACAAGTCCATTAACACTGGAATCCCCCTTCGAAATTCAAAACAAAACTAGAACGTCATCAAAATTTGAGTAGTCATCTCTTGCATAAACAAGAAAAGTTGGTGCGAGAACAAATGCTTACACGCGTATTATACTGTTCGACTTTATATCCTACATTGAATTCCCGAACTTTTTTAATTGTTTTGGCTACTCAGTTTAAAGCAACGGGGCATTTCTTTAGGGACTTTTTTGAGCGAAGTAGGTTTGAGTTCCGAATTCGAGCACTTTTCAAGGGGTCTAGTAGATATTCCAGTACTTTTCAAGGAAGTTTTTCAATTTAAGCACTTTTCAAGGAGAGGTCTGAAATTCAAGTACTTTTCATTTGCGTACGAACCCTGTACAGGTAAAACTGCCTTTACACCTCGCAATACACACCTTTTTGAAAAGAGTTCTCTTTCTCGAGTTAAACGACCAGCTTCTTTTCTGTGGGTCTTCTATGAATGTTGTTGAGCGCCTTCCAACGTGATGGACTTTAGCCCTCTGTGTCTGCCCCTTTACATTCTTTCCCGGATTTATCCCTTCCCTTGATAAATAAACAAATTCTCTACTTTTCTCTGTGGTGTCTTTCTTGCTCTGAAATTATGAAGTATATTTTCCCTTAATTGTGTAGATGTAAGTTAAATTGGCACACATGTGTTATATACCAAAGTCGCTATTAACTGATTCAGTGCTGGAAGTCACTACCATGGTTCTAATGAAAATTGAAGGCTCGATGCTAATGTATTCATATTATTTGCCTGTGTTTCATATTCAGTTACAAGAAAATAGAAATGTGTTTAAACAGATTATTTGCTTTATTACAAATTATTGGAGAGTGCCTGTAGGCACTCTTCGATGATTTGTAATAACCCTGGTGGTCCGTAACTTGTTATAATACAATATTTTTACCCTTGTTGATACCCCACCTACACCCGCCACCAACTTCAAGTTGATAGTGCTGCCCAGGTCACAATGGGATGTGTTGTCAGAAGCATGGCTGAACACCCACTGTGTAATGAGACAACATTTATTTTTGAAATGCTGGAGTGCAAAATTAATTGTTTATATTTTATATATATATTATTTGGGAGGTTAATGTAACAGATCAACAGCTTATTTCCACTCAGTTACTGGTCGTTTATTTTGTAGGCATGCAGAGTTCTGTCGATGAAAGAGGGGAAATGGAAGGAGAGGATAGCATGGACATTTAATTGTCAACAATAATACATACCATCTTGATTGTGTATATTATAAAGGTTCCTTCTTGTCTTCTTGACAGGCAATTCATGGTATACAAGTTCCTTTCTCCCACTTAAATACCTTTCAGAAGTGATCTGTCATGCCAAAAGTTAGGAACACGAGAGCCATGTGCATGAACAACTTGAAAAACACAATTCCTTTGGTAATAGTGAGGGATGACTGCAATGTCCCGAGCAAAACAAAAATTCTACGTTATTGCAGATTCAGGTCACCTTACAAATCTGATGTCTAGGTTATACACCAGTTTACTCGAGATCGTACCCTTTCAACAGGTTTAAATCGTCATCGACTGTTCATTTCCGGCCGAGAATTGCGCAAAGCAAATGACTGGGGAAAAAAGTTTCAGAAATTTGCTGGAAATATTTTGATATTTGGAGTTGAATCGAGGGTTTTCTGAAATAACATAGTTTTAACTTCAAATTATACGTTTTTCAATACCTATACATCAATCTACAGAATATTTCGGCCCTGATATATGAAGCCGATATCGAGTCGCATTCACTGTACCCTAATTTCGAATGCGATTTTTAGCGCATCAACAAATATCAACAAATATTGATCCTCAAAACGATTACCGTACAAATCTTATAGCCCAAATAATCTAATGACCAATTGATCTATGATAGATCAATTGGCGCTTTTGCCCGACCTGTTATGGATCCTGCAAAATTTCTATTTTTTTTAACCCTGGGAAGAATACATAAGCATCAATCTATTAGTGATGCGTGTGCTTATCTTAATCTGGGTTTCCATTGTGCAAGTTTTCTTTACATTTCACTGACTTAATTCAATGAATCAAGTATTGGCACTCATGGTAGTGCTTATAGAAAAATGACATATGATAACCAGTTCCAATCAGCCCTCACTTCAAAAGTGCACGCATAGGACCAAAGAACACAAGCAAATTTCATTTCAAGAGTGTATCATATGCACACATGTAGTTTTCAAATGGCAAGGCTTGTTATTTACTGTTTAAATTTTATGCAGCAATCACAATACTCAACAAATGGATTGGCAAAATTCAAAAAAGTTATCAATTAATACTACTTACCATATTCATCCTCTGAACTTGAACTTTGTTCTTCATAATTAAACCTCTTTCTACCAAATCCAGAAAATTTTCTTTGATAATCTGAAATGCCGATTAATTGTTAGTTTGTTTGAACATTAACACCCTGCCAATTGTTCGTGGTTATTTAAAATGGTGCCTACTTAAATAAATGAAGCTCACTTTGGGGCTACTTCAGTATGTCAGCTCACTAGCAGGCACTTGATAGGACATCCAGTTAGTTTTTTGTGACTCCATGTTAACCAGTCCTTACCCTACTTCCTGCTGAAAGGCAGTTTAAGACGCCAAGCAACAAGATTACCAATTTTTGCATCAGAGAAATGATATAATAAGGATTTTGAAGTCAAACCACCCACACTCAAAGTGCATGCCTTACCCCTCCCCTAAGCTGATGCAAAACTATTTAGCCTGTAACCTATTTATTGACAGAGTGTAAGTGCATTTACACAAGAAGGATGCCAATGCCCTGTAGCTCACCAATATTCCTCTTTGATAGTAACTTTGACAAACGCCACAATAACTGTATCAATTTACTGAATTTAAAAAAAAAAAAATAAATAAATAAATAAATGATAAACTGTGTACATAGCAGGAGGGTTAATGCTGTACTAATTAATATAAAGGTCATGGGATGAATAATAGATCTGGGCAGTAAATCAAATTTCAGGTGCGGTGTCGGTATCGTGCTAATATTGATTTACCATACCGAGGTAAACACAAAATACCGAGGATGTGTGGTATTGTGAAAATCCTGTCATTAGCTAAAAGCGATCAGCAACAGCAGGGCTTAAAATTTCACATAAATCAGCGAATTGATTCTCGTAATGATTCTGACAATCTACATTTGCGTGAATCTTATGTGGATTCGCTTCAGTTTACTGCCAGGGTTCATTTTATGTAAGATATCTTTGATTCATAATGACGTTCTGCTCGGGGGTGTATCATAAAATACCTAATTATGAGAAACTGTTCACATTTTCTTGAGCTTTAATATCAAATCAAGTCATGGCTGCTATTAGCAGCCATGACTTGATTCGATACCAAATTAACGTAAATGTGAAGCATGTGGTAAACCATGGGTGGAAATGTGAATGTTAACATTTAACAAATTATTTCGTGATTTCCTTTGCAACATTCAGCTAGTGTTTGCAGAATATGATTTTATTGCCTAAATGGATTCGAGGGAACATATTTCACAAGAATTATGTTAGATTCTCGCAATGCCAGACAAATTTTAAGCCCTGAACAAAATATGCACCCAAACATGATGGCAGGAAGAGGTCATGGGTTAATTAGTCTGACAGGCACTCAGCGGATTGACAATTACATTCATTATTCGTTAAATCTACATACATGTCTTATCAGTACTCATTAGCTTGAGTGAGGCTTAGTTGAATATGATCTCACTGATCTTCAGCTGGTATTTGTGTCAGTATATGTTGCAGATACCGATAGGGTAAATCATTCTAAAATACTGATACTGATACAGAGTTTGACATTTGAATACCGCTCAGCTCTAATAGAAAGTCAAATTGTATTTAACTGCAGTTCTAGAAAGTGTTTAGTGTTTACTCACATGTTTTATTGTTTTATGTATTGCCCCGATGAATTGATATTAAATTTGATTCAAGCTTTCAGAACTTAGAATTTGGTACCTAGTTTTAACAAAAATATTCCACAAATAGAGGATATAAAATGAGTGATCATTTTGAACGTACGTAACAGTGGATATTGACTACCCTACTTCCTGCTGAAAGGCAGTTTAAGACGCCAAGCAACAAGATTACCAATTTTTGCATCAGAGAAACTTGATGATATAATAAGGATTTTGAAGTCAAACCACCCACACTCAAAGTGCATGCATTACCCCTCCCCTAAGCTGATGCAAAACTATTTAGCCTGTAACCTATTGATTGATAGAGTGTAAGTGCATTTACACAACAAGGACACCAGTGCCCTGTAGCTCACCAATATTCCTCTTTGGTAGTAACTTTGGCAAACACCACAATAACTGTATTAAACAGGGCCATAATGTGCAACAATGCAAGCCAAAACACAACTTCTTACAACGAAAATTTACTGAATTTAAAAAAAAATAAAATAAATGATATACTGTGTACATAGCAGGAGGGTTAATGCTGTACTAATTAACCCTTTACCCAACGTAACGGCCAAAACCGGGCAGCGCTATTCTCAAAAATCTCCAATTAATTTTCAAAATATTTTCATTTTTTGTCTCAAAAACATAGGTTATGACCCCTCGTTGGAACGAGCTCGTCGAGCTCGTTCCAACGAGGGGTCATAACCTATGTTTTGAGACAAAAAATGAAAAAAATTAGTTATTCAATAATTTTTTTTGCAAGTGTCGTCTGCTTTTCATGGTAGGTAAAGGGTTAATATAAAGGTCATGGGATGAATAGTAGAGCCGGGCAGTATAAATCAAATTTCAGGTGTGGTATCGGTATCGTGTTAATATTGATTTACCGTACCAAGGTAAACACAAAATACCGAGGATGTGGTATTGTGAAAATCCTGTCATTAGCTAAAAGCGATCAGCAACAGCAGGGCTTAAAATTTCGCATAAATCAGCGAATTGATTCTCGTAATGATTCTGACAATCTACATTTGCGTGAATCTTATGTGGATTCGCTTCAGTTTACTGCCAGGGTTCATTTTATGTAAGATATCTTTGATTCATAATGACGTTCTGCTCGGAGTGTATCATAAGATACCTAATTATGAGAAACTGTCTGTTCACATTTTCTTGAGCTTTAGTATCAAATCAAGTCATGGCTGCTATTAGCAGCCATGACTTGATTTGATACCAAATTAATGTAAATGTGAAGCATGTGGTAAACCATGGGTGGAAATGTGAATGTTAACATTTAATAACTTATTTCGTGATCTCCTCTGCAACATTCAGCTAGTGTTTGCAGAATATGATTTTATGGCCTAAATGGATTCGCGCAAACATATTTCACAAGAATTATATTAGATTCTCGCACTGCCAGACAAATTTTAAGCCCTGAACAAAATATGCACCCAAACATGATGACAGGACGAGGTCATGGGTTAATTAGCCTGACAGGCACTCACCACCAGTAAATTGATGTAAAGAAAATGCTGAGAGAAAAAAACTCTCGGGGGAGGGGGGGGGGGGGGTGTATTTTCTCTCAGATTCACATTAAATGACCAGTGGTGTGTGCCTTAGTAATTTCCAGTGGATTGACAATTACATTCATTATTCGTTAAATCTGCATACATGTCTTATCAGCTTGAGTGAGGCTTAGTTGAATATGATCTCACTGATCTTCAGCTGGTATTGGTGTCAGTATGTTGCAGATACCGATAGGGTAAATCATTCTAAAATACTGATACAGTGAAGCCCACTTAATCAGTTATCTCTTAATTGTTTATCCCTGTTAATTGAATATAATTTTCAAACACAAAACCATTTACCATGCCTTCAGTACAAATTTGATCTGTTCATTGCATATGGGTTGTAGAGTAAACGCCTGTTAATTGTATATAAATTTCTGTAATATGTCGAAAAAATTACTGTGACAGCACCAAATTTCCCTTATGTATCAACCTTTTTGGCCTTACTACATCCAATACAGACATTTATTCCATTATATCTTGTTTGACAGAGCTCTTTGAGCTCTGTCAAACAAGATATAATAGAATAAATGCTCAGTTTACCTCCAGAACACAGGAAACTGACCAAATCCCTGTTAATTTTATACTCCTGTTAATTGAATAATTTTCACTGGCAAAATGGATATTCAATTAAGAGGATTCTACTGTACTGATATCGAGTTTGACATTTGAATACCGCTCAGCTCTAATAGAAAGTCAAATTGTATTTAACTGCAGTTCTAGTAAGTGTTTAGTGTTTACTCACATGTTTTATTGTTTTATGTATTGCCCCGATGAATTGATATTAAATTTGATTCAAGCTTTCAGAACTTAGAATTTGGTACCTAGCTTTAACAAAAAAATTTGATTCAAGCTTTCAGAACTTAAATTTGGTACCTAGTTTTAACAAAAATATTCCACAAATAGAGGATATGAAATGAGTGATCATTTTGAACGTACGTAACAGGGACCAGCCGTGAGGGGGACTAGGGCGATTATGTCGCCCTTCTAAGCCTAAAGTCGCCTAGAAAAATAGTCGGGGCGATTACAAGTCGTCCTCTAAAAATTGGCCAAAATGAGGAAAGGCTGAACTGAGTGGTGCGAGGTGTACATGAAAACGATTATTTTCAAAAATCGAATGTGCTCGAGTGTGATAAATGGGCATTTTAATTCGTCAAATAAACGTCCATTTATTTGAAATCACACAACAATCAATTGTCCATTGTCGCTTTTGGCGGATTTTTTTATTTCTATTTTGTTGCATTTCAGTCGGAGCTTCAAGTGTTGAAACGAAAATAGATGACTTACGCGACTCAACAAAATCACCCAGTTTGAAAGTAGGTTACGTCGCTTAGGATGCCGAAAATGTATACACAACGGACGTATTTTATAACACAGTATTTTCATTTCATTTTGCTGACGACTGTTAAGTGTTCGGCTGTCTATTCCCAGAAAAACATGAATGGAATTGAAACACATGAAAAAAAAGCTTTCGTGATGACAAGAAAAGCTTTGTACAGGACACAAGTGTGCATGTGGACGATCTTGAAAAAGTAGCTTCTCCTAAACACCGGAATGACACGAAATGACGTGGAATGACACCAGAATGCCATAAAAATGATGCAGAATGACATTTCTTTTACAAAATACCCGACCCCAGAATGTATTTTGTTTATTAACTAACAAAGTACCTCCCAAGCAACCTTCTTACATCTGGTCCTGTTCACACTTTCAGACTTAGGAAATTATTAGCTCAGTAGACTTTGGTGAAAGGCAACCACAGGAGGGTGCTAGGAGATTGGCACGAAGAAGAGGGGAGGGGTCATGAAGGAGAGGGTAGCAGTGGGGGATTTTCAGTCAATAATTACTTTGTGATTTTTTAATCTGGCACAGATGCATCAAAGACAACTGGGCCTGGATTATTTGGACGTTAATGGAGGACCACAAATTGAAAATATGAAGGGGTGGCGGGGATGGTACATGAATATTCTTAATTTTCCCCACTTACCTATGAAGTCTCCCTACATTTCTCTGCAGTCTCCCTATTTTTTTCTGGAGGGAGACTTGAAGTCTCCCTAAAATTCCCCCCTAGGCTGGTCCCTGGTACGTAACAGTGGATATTGACCAAGTATACAGTTTCAGGTTGAAATATTCACTCTGGGGTTCCGATATTTTCATTATATGAATCTCTACTTGTATAAGATGTTTGACTTTGAGGATTTGACTCAACCAAATCACAGGAAATTCCACTCGAATACAACGTGTGCAGAAATACATTTCTCTGTGTAATGTCTTACAAATTCACATTATCATTTATACATTGAAGAGACAGTAGCTCAGTCCAGCTTCCAGTGTAGGCAGGTGGGAATTCTTCCAATTTGTGTTTTTTATTTGTGTGAATTCAAATTGCTGAATTTTTTATTGTTATTTAAGTTGTGCAAAAGTTAAGTACGTAACGGGAGAATCGCCCGCTTCATAACAAATGTACTCATACTCCTTGGGTATGCAAAAAACCAACATGTTCCTAAATAAACTCAAGTTCCTGATGGGTTCTGCATTCCATGTGATGTTACTCATACTCCTTGGGTATGCAAAAAACCAACATGTTCCTAAATAAACTCAAGTTCCTGATGGGTTCTGCATTCCATGTGATGTTTTCGACTTTGCAAATGGATTGATGTCTAAATTTGTGATAACAAGCAAATTCAGAGAATTCATGTCTCCCACTGGGCAGCAGTTTCAGGGAAATAAGTGCATCCCGTGGAATGCAGCTGAGTTTTGCACAAAAACTGATTGCACCTAATTTTAGTACAAAATGGCCACTGGTGGCCATCTTGAATTTCAGCCCAAACCTCACAACACCCGTTCTCGGTGATAACAAAGATACCCATGAAGATCAGTTCATAAATACAGCCTCCATGCAGCCCGAGTCGTATTGACATGTGCACTTACTGTGTATAAGTAGTAGCAATGAATGAATCAAAGTTTCCCAAATTTGCATAATTTATGCATGAGAACAAAACATGTATTATATGTGATGTATGTTATACTAAACATTCACACAAAAATTTATTCAAATCCGAACTGTTATATAGAAGTTCTGTACAAAAAACTGATTACACCCAATTTTGGAAAAAATGGCCAATGGTGGCCATCTTGAATTTTGGACCAAACCCCAAAACACATGTTCTGGTCTCACAATGATAACAAAGATACCCAAGAAGTTTTGTGAAGATTGGTTCATAAATACAGTTTTTAGTCCGAGCTGCACTGACGCATAGGCAGACAGATAGGCAGACAGACAGATTTTCGGTACAAAATTTCCCACATTCGAACTTGGACCTAGGTATTGATAAAAGTAATCCATATATGAAATTTAATCGAAATCGGTTGACTCCAAGAAAAGTTAGAGTCTGGAAACCGCCGGCAAATCAAATTTCAGCAACCTAATTAAATATGCGTGGAAACTGCCCACATACGAACTTGGACCCACAGTTGATGAAAGTGATCTACCAACCAAATGTCATTGAAATCTGATAACTGTAAGGAAAGTTAGAGTCTGGAAACAAAAAACACGGAAGGACACCCCCAATTTAATATCTCCCATTTTTTTTTTTTAAAGCGGGAGACAAAAAAACAAACCCTCTAAGAATCTATTAAACTTATTAAGCAGTGACTGAATTTCTATGTAGCAGGACAAGCTATATCATCTTCATGTAAATTAGAAGGAAAAAAGCCACTACAATTTTATGCAGTTGTATTTTTTTCCCTGAATCCGTGTACTGCTATTAACTATGTACTTATAACAAACACTAAGTCTTCAAAATTCCAAATTAGTAATAAGAACAGGCTCCAGACAGCCTGAAATCTCTGATGCTCTTTCTTTTTTTTAAACAATATTTTATGTCATTCAATTGCAATGGGGTTTGGCAAACAGGCTCGGTCTATCTTAACACCGTACCCTTACATATGGAAATTACATTGTATTGTGCTTGTGCAACTGAACACTCTGAAGTGACCTGATGTCATTATGAGGAAATATCCCTACACTGAGAGAAAACTTAATTTCCAGTTTTTGTGGACCACAGTAATTTTCGAAGCAATTCTGGGCATACCCACGTTTATGAAAGGAGCACTGCCTAGGTTATGAATATAAGACCCCAAGGGGCGTGATGGTGCTCACCTGACTGACAGAGACATAACACCAAATATCAAGGGATTTTGCCTTGTGGTTATTAGCATTTTTTCAACATAAAATTATTTTCCCAACTTACCCAGGGCGTTCATATGTTGTTCAACCATTTTGGGTACTCAATAATTTGTCTATTTATTTATTGGCATTTAAGGCCACTTTCAGACTCCAGTGCGACATCATGACTGCAGCACAAGTATAATAACAAGATTGGCCACAAGTTTAAGCCTATTACTGCCCACTTTACAGGGTTTTCAATGCAGGAATTGGTTACTGGGTTCTATCTAATTACTGGGCGGCACACAGTCAGGACATCTAACCCAAGATGTCCCAACTGTGTGCTGCCCAGTAGTTAGACTCCTGAGGTTGTATATGATTTTATAACTTTGCTTTTTCACCTTATGTTTGTATTTGTATGCTGTGAAATAAACTGAATTGAATCTTATCAATAAAGCAGAATTTGAACAAACTTCAATCCTACCCCTCCTAAGAAAACCAAAAAATAAATATCAAAAGATTCTGACGGCTGGATAAAGAAAAAAGATTTTTAAAGAATATTCCTCATATTGAACTAAGTTATACCTTGGGCTCCCACAGGCAGTTCAAATATGAACCCAGGGACTTGACTTGCACATACTTGAATCTCACCTCCCTAAGGATGCTGTATACCGAATATCAAAAGATTCTGATCACTGAATTTTGAAGAAAAATATTTTTAAAGAATATTCCCCATTTGAGATTAAGTTATAATTCAGACTCCCACAGGGAGCCCAAATATAAACCCATGGTCTTGGCTTTAACAAACTTGAATCTCACCTCCCTAAGAATACTGTATACCAAATATCAAAAGATTCTGACTTGTGGATGTGAAAAAGAGTTTTGAAGAATATTCCTCATACTTAACCAAGTTATAATTTGGGCTCCCACTGGGAGCCCAAATATGAACTCAGAGACTTGGCTTGAACAAACTTAAATCACTCCACCCTAAAGACGTTGTATACACCAGGTGGAGGCTCTGTGTAAATTAGCAGGAATCGCTTTCAAAATTCCTGTCACGAGTTTCTGACACTGTTCAATAGTAGTGCTATGCGATATACTAATTTTTTGGTATTAGGGTATTTAAATGTTTCACAAAACTTTCATCTATTTTGATAGTAGAAACCTTGTAAGCGACTGTCTACAGGTCGCGCATCCATCATGATTAGGTCTCCTCTAAAAGCACATGTCAACAATTGACATAGAAAAAAATATGATCAGAGAAAGAAATGAACAAACAAAAAACTGCAAGTACAAAGTTGAAACTTTCTTTACTTTCTGAAATACGGCTCAACATTCCCACTGGCGCTTGGACTGTGCAGAAAATATGATAAAGAACATGTTCTCCAAATAACCAGCTGCACTCATGTGCAGCGAGAATTATAGTACTGCCATCAAGGACGGGACGCATTCCACACATGGGCATTTTGAACAAATCTGAATTGGCATTGGGAAGGGTAATCTGACATATTCTTGGCCACAATTTTATCCTGTTGCCCGTACCCCCAACGATAATGTGAAACCATTGCAAACTTAACTACCTTTTCAGAAGGTGCATATTTCCTCTACATATTGTCGGCCCTTATAGACATGTTTGGTGCTCTTTGTGGGGCTGGGGTTACCTCAAAGTAGATCGATACATTTCACTAGTTGTCGGCCATGGTTAACTTATTATCGGCCTTCCAGTAACCTATTGTCAACCACATGAAATAAAATATGTTCGAAGCGACAATGTGTCCATAATCCCATAGGGCATTAAGGGAATCTAAAAATCATATAGGCCTAATATGATTTTAGGATCATATTGTCGTGGTGATCAGTGTGGGGAATGTGTCTGCGAGTCCTTCTAAGCAGACTGTAGATTGGCAAGCCCTTCTTCAAACCTGAGGCTGTTTTACTAAAAAGTAGGCTCTGTTCCAAGAAATCAGATAAGGATGTTAACCCTTTACCTAACATGAAAAGCAGACGACACTTGCAAAAAAAATTCTTGAATAACTAATTTTTTTCATTTTTTGTCTCAAAAACATAGGTTATGACCCATCGTTGGAAAGAGCTCGATGAGCTTGTTCCAGTGAGGGGTCATAACCTATGTTTTTGAGACAAAAAATGAAAAAAATAATGAAAATTAATTGGCGATTTTTGAGAATAGCACTGGCCGGTTTTGGCCATTACGTTGGGTAAAGGGTTAAAAGATTTTTTCATGATCGACCAGCCTACTTGACCCACTGGCCCATCGAGAAATCTCACATCTCCCGACACTGTTTGCGCCAATCACTGCTATATAAAAGAACTAATTTTATTTACCTGCCCCCACACATGCCCGCACTTCCACGCTAATCGCATAAAGATGTTTCTACCTCCTTCCCACATTATTGAAAATAGAACGTTCTCTTGCCCAAGCTTCCTTCCATTTAGCCGCAGGAGCGGCGGAAGCTCATAAAAGTGTGTGGGGGGGATCACAATTTTCTGGTTAATCGCAGGGGTGTAGAATGGAAAATAACTTGGGGGTCGATGGGGTGGGGAAAGGGGTTGGAGGGGTACATTGGCATCACGTATGTCATGAATTTGGAACGAAATTATATGCAACTCCAGAAAGGGAACACATGCGTGTTTTTCCATAGTCCAAACTTGGACCCAAGGCCCACAATATAATTTTGGGGTTTGGTATGTCCAAGTGACATACTAAACCTAAAAATTATATAACACACTTTGGGTCCAGGTTTGGACCAGTTTTTCCATAACTATAGTATAGTGTGTGCTTATTATGACAAGTTGCGAACTTGCAACCTGCAAAACCTCAATATATAAAATGGACAGCAACGGCAACAGTATTATGTTGCTACTTTTTATAAAACCATCTCCCACCTGCTCCCACTGTCAATGTGGACACCGGGGATGTGTACGTTATGTTAGGGTCATCATAACCGGTGAAAAAAGTGTGGAGGGGGGGGGGGCACATGGCCCCATGGCTCCGCGCCTCTGCATTTAGCGCACACAGAATTATGGGCGCTTTTTTAATTGAAGTATGGTTCTAAATACGCATTGAGATGCTCTCTCTCCAGGCCCGAAGTTAGACTGTTCTCTATCGGGTGGCAATGATTGAAAATTTCCGACAGAATTTCTTAACCGTTTACCCAACGTAACGGACAAAAACTGCCAGTGCTTTTCATAAAAATAGCCATTCAAATTATATTATGTTTTCCTTTTTTGGTCACAAAAACATAGTTTAGGGCCCCTCATTGAAACGTGCGCAACGAGTTCGTTCCAATGGGGGTTCATCAGCTATGTTTTTGAGACAAAAAATTAATTTTTGTTTAGTTATTCAAGAAATTTGTTTGCAAGTGTTGTCTGCTATCCACATTGAAGCCGGAGATTATTTTAAAAAATCAAAAGTCAAAGCAAACGTGTATTTAACTTCAAATACAGAGTGACTTGAGAAAGTCAAGCAGTTATTGTCACGTCAAAAAAAACTTTTCATAAAAAAAATGTTGAATTCTCAATGAAAGATTAAACTTTGAATGTATGATAGGGTAACATGTGGAATAGTTTTGTTAACATTCTACCACTACGAACTGCACAAGTCACACATATATGAACCATCATTCTCTGTGCCACCACTGCATGTTTCGTGAGCCTACATTTTACACTTTCCACACTGAATCCAATTTTCAACGATAGGATAAGACCCTTCTTGATTGCACAACACGCCTGTCCAACTTTTTTGGAGGTCTACATTATTTGGTGATGTAGCTTGAGTAACTTTTTTAAAAATTTTTTCTGATACTTTTCATTTTAGTTGCTTTGATGTCAGCGGTGTTCTTTCTTTTATCTGCTTTCTCTTTTCGCTCTTTTATTCATCTTTCCTTTTCCTTTTCTTTCTTAAATTTTTCTTCTATATCTTTTTTCTTGGATTCATAAGCCTCGTTTGATGTGAGAACAAAGAAAACTTGCTTCTTTGTCTGTCATTTTTTCTACTTTCCTGGAACTGTTGGATACGGAAGGATATCTCTGTCAGTATCTTTGGGAGATGAGCAATTGCTAAACGGAAAAGAGGTTGATTGACCAGATGGAGAAATAAAACCCGGGTCGGGAACATTCGGCTCTATAGAAGACATATCCCCTTGAGCGAGCTCAACAGGAAGATTACTCATCCTGTCAATATGAGAGTCACTCAAGTTTGGAGCAATAGGATTGTCTATAATTTCAAAGTGAATATGTTCAGTTGTTGGCCTTTCCCCGGCATTTACAGTATTCTGACTTGTCTTTTCCTTTAGACTCCACGCTTTGAACATGTCTTCTGGAAGATGAATTCCCTTTTCCAAACAGTATGCATAACAAATTGTTTGCGTATCAGCCAGAACTGATTCTACTGCAAGAATAGCTGTCCTGTCATCTAAACTGTCAATGTTGAGGACATCCTTTTCAGTTGGTTCGGTCGTACTCTGGCTAGTTGTGCACTCTGCGACTGGTTCGTCCCTATTTTTACCTGTCTCAGAAGAGAATGGGTGGTTCAGAAGATATGCATCACTGGGAATAGCTTTTGGGTCGAAAGGATATATTCCACATGCCTGGAATCCATTTTTTATAATCTTGGGTGACATAGCCGTTTCCCATGCTCTCTTAAATAATCCACAAAATGTTTCTTTGCTAACATTCGTGCCTGGAAAATTGACAACCAGTTCATCACACTCACCGTTGTAATAAGTTTTTAAGGGGCCAAAACATGAACGATCACACGGCTGAAGCCAGTGACTGCTGTGGGCTGGTAGTTCGACAAGAATTATACTGTTCATCCTTGCAAGTTCAATTAATTCCACAAAGTTGTGTGCATCATGTCCATCCGAAAGAAGAAGCTGTGGTCTCTCGGGACCAATATTAGGTAAAAATGTGGTGAACCAAAGTTTTGCTATTCCCATTTTGGTCCAGCCAGAGTCAGTGACACTCCAGTTTGTATTCTTAGGTGCATCCATAGTATTGAAGCCATGCAGTGCCCTCTTAGTTTTTCCTTTAGGAATAAGGTGGAGTGGAATGCACTCACCCACAGCATTTATAGCACCGATGCAAGTGATCATTTCACGACTACCGCTTGTCCGACTTTGGAGATATTTAGAACCCTTTCTCGCGACTACCCTCCCTGATTTGTGTGACAGCTGTAGACCCGTTCCATCCATGTTCCATATTTGATTGCGGCGGTCCATAAGGTCATTATTTGATAGTTCTCCTTGAAGGCTTTGAAAAAATTTATTCACCTTTTCATATGACATGATTGGTGTCTTATTGACGCTGTAGGCTCTGGTCTACGGTATGCCAACTTAGGATGACGTTGTTTGATAGATTGCCACCATCGATCACTTGGCACATTGCCTGGTTTGTTATTAAACCGAATGTTATATTTGGTTGCTAATCTTCCGGCATATCGCAAGAATTGTACCTTGCCAAATCCCATTCCTAAAGCTGACCGATTGCAGGCATAGTCTGCCATTTTTCTTTCAAGTTCATTATCCATGCGTGGAGATGGCCCACGTTTGTTTTTTGTTACTCTTCCATGGATCCTATCTTGAAGGGTCGCACGCGGTACTCCGTACCTTTTTGCTGCAGCCCTCTGTGAAACATTGCTGTTCTCCACATCGGAGATGGCTTTTTTCAGATCGTCTTCTGAATATATGAAAAGTCGTCATGCTATGTCTTTTATTTTTTAATGTTTTTCATGCCATTACTCATAAAATAAAATGTATGTAAAAGAATGTCTGAAAGTTTCATTAAAATCCGTCCACTGGTTTGGGAGGAGTTACAGATAACAGAAGTGTACCCCCTAAAGTGTAACAGATGTATGGACAGATGGACGGACGGACGAATGGACATACAGACATACCAAACACTATACACCACCCACTTGAATGGGTGGTATAATAAATGAAGGGTTTAACCTTTCTCCAAGATTTGAGCCCATAAGCTCTGCAATCGATTAGGTGGATTAGACTGCAAAATATCAGACTCACATGTTTTTAATGTTCAACATCCATGATTCATATCGCTACCTATAAAAAAAGAAGTACCATCAGATAGAGATACACTAACAGCTGATAACAATCAGCAAATGTGACAGGGAAATGAAAAATAGCAAAGTATACATTTGCGTCTCTGTCATTCCATTACATATTTATTATGCAACAACCATGAAAGAAACTCCAGAGTATTAATCAGTCTCTTCCTGTACTGCAGTCTTTAAAATTAGCAACAACAATCAGTGCTGTCACGGTATATGCTATAGTAAATTAGTTCTATCTCAGCATATCAATGGTGTGGACTGTTTTTCAAATCATTTAATTTATAATTCTGTGTGCTAGTACTAAATGTTTACTACTAATGAGTATTAGAAATCTTGAGCACTTCCCACCTATAATACTTTTGTGCCACACTCTTATTTAACTCAAGTATTGAATATAGGGCTGACAATTAGGTTAGATTAGTCCTGTTATTGAGTACTTGAGTTATACAAGGATGTACTCCAAGTATGTGATTTTTGATGTTTGTTAATGAGAAGCAAGTGATCACATCTGTAAACGTGGTAGTAATGTCATGGTAAAGGGAATTTACAACAACAATTAAGTGCTATGGTAAAATATTCCTAGGATTGCATCATAGCATATTTAGATACATATCCATACTGTGAAAGGTGTATTGAGGTATGTAACATTTCATGACTCATGTGTATCTTAACATGCCTAATGGAGAAGGCAAAAGATGAAAATTTCTAAGATAAAAAGGGTTTTGCTCCTGCAAAAATAACCAAATGAGGCAAACTAAAGATATCATCTGGAAACCAAATCCGGACTGATGGATGGACAGGACAAAATTAATGACCCCAAACATAGTTTTCAAGGGCACAAAAAATTAGAAATCTTTCCATTTCTACTGTTAAGCCAAGAACCAAACAACGTATCAGGTGTGAAGTCCCTAACCCTAGAAAATCTTTGATTTTAGTTTCAAATGTGTAGAAGAATACTGATCACATACCAACACACAGAAGTGCTAAATTGTTTAGGCAAATGATCATTGATAAAGTTGACAAAATTATTGAAAGCAAGAAAAAGTTGGAGCGGATGCTCACAGAATACACCCTGAAATTCATACCTGACATTCAAGTATCACACAAGGAACGTAATGAAGCCATAAAACAAATCTAGTTGGCCTACAAGTTTGGCATAAAATATCCTCAACACTATACCTTTTTGACATGCAATTTATGTGGAGGGAGGTAATAATCTATAAGGTAAGGTGCAGATACAATTTTAGGGCAAACCAGGCAGACCATGCTTTTGCCAGGTTTGCAAAACACTTTGAAAATGGACACCTCTTAAATCAAATTCCCTTGCACCTGAAGGTTCAGTCAGTACAATTTGTTATGAATTCATTGTGAATGTTTGCTAATCTTTTCAAGAAAATTTCAGATTTCCATTATTAATGATTTTGGAGCCTGCATTTTTAAAACTCATTTGGAAAGAGTGAAGTTCACTCAAGAGATTATAATAATGTTTTTTTTACATCAATAATGATCATACCATGATCATCATGGGGGGTAGGCAATACATTTTTAACATTAAGCCTCTTCCACCCCCACCCCCCTCCCCCCTCTTTCCATAAGGTCATAATTTACTAAAAAGATTTTTATTCAGCGAAATGCACTTAATGCATTGTATCTCAGTAACTTTTGGCGGTGTTGCACAGATCTTACGATTTTTACCTGACTTTCACATGCCTGATACATACCGGGAAACAAGCATCTGAGATATGTATGTCGTTAACATAGAAGTAGTTTATCATATCGAGATACACATGCAGCTGACAACACTCACGTCAAATCAAAAATAGCAGTGTCCTTCTGATGCTCTGTCATTTTATTTACCATTTTTATCCAGAAAATGATGTCAAAATGGAATATGTTTTGGAGGATATAGTTGTTTTCCCAGAGGAATAACAACTGGATAGTTTTGCAGAAAAATCGATCATTGAATGCAATACAACCATGACCAATGGATATGAAGGTTTCTGCATCATTTGATGGGAGTCGAAACGTCCCACTAGGTACCGATCCGAAACACCCAAGGCCATAACGTCTCAAGGTCGAAACGTCTCATGGCCGAAAGGTCCCTTTCCCGTTGAGGACAGAGCGATGAGAGACGACAGCCACAATTCTGAACTGGCCACCATACTTCTATAAAAATTGAATATACCGCTGTCAGGCCTGTTGTTTTTGCCCTCCTAAATATTTCGGATTGGGGCGGTCAAGATAATTTATATAAGACATAACCCCTGAATCAAATTCAAATTGTCAAACAGTAAATAAAAGTAATGTTTAACACTGATACGAAACATATTTGGCATGTTGCAATAAAACAGTAAACTGTTGCAAATGTCTCAACAACCAACCCCCCCCCCCCCCCCCCCATGCACACACACACACACACACACACACATATGCACACAGTCCTTTACTGGCATCCAACCATGCTTGTGTTTGTGGGGAAAAAATATAAAATATGCCCGATGTGTTGGTCGTCACTAAAAAGTGTACTCTGACCCCGACTCCAAAAATATTTCCTTTTATAACTCTTATTAATATACCAATTAGACTGAAATTCAGCATGAATATACAGGGCAGTGTGTGGTATACATATATAATCATAAAAATATTTTTTTTAAATTATACTTTTCATAAAATTGACCTTTTATAAGTTTGGACTCACTAAAAAGTCTTCTCGGCGATTTCAATGAAATTTCATTCTCTCATTTAAATATGTTCTCCCAGTGAATTATTTGCAGTATTAAGAATATATTCATATTTAATGGTGCCTGAAGTAGATTTTATAGTCAATTTTGAAATTAATCGTTGTTAAAATGGAAATCAACATAATTAATAAAAAAAACAACTTGTATTATCTGTTAGAAATCTGATCTTCCTACACCTACATGCCAACAACTATTTGGTCAAACTGAATGATCCCCATTTTTGAACAACAGGGGCCATCTTGAATATTGTATTGGGCTGAAAAGTGTATAGCTTTGTGAAGCTGTGCAAAGAAATGAGGCTTGAAGCCTGTTTTGTATAGACAGGCAGACAACATGTTAAGACAATAGCTAAGAATAAATGAAATCAAAATGGGCTAAAAATGAAATAAGACTCTATTTTTTAACACTGTACACCAAAGCAACATGTTATCTTCATATCGCAAGAAACATTTGCTGAATGTTTATTTTGCTCTTCAGTGGTCTGTCTAATTAAGACAGAGAAATTGAGAGAATGAATAAATAGATTCTTTCTTACCTTCAAGTATTGTTGTTGCCTGTACAGGTTGTTGTTGTGTCTGTGGTGAAATTGGGCGTGTTTTGGAAATGCCCTCTTCATTAGAAAATTTTTTCTCAGGCTTTAAAGTTGGAAAGTCGTAACTGTCATCATCAACATCATCAGCATCAGAAATTTCAGGTAATGCTGAAATTTACAAAATGCCTTCAGGTAAATAAGAATTATTTTGAAAGCCATTTGGTTCTCCAAAAACCTGCACTCAATAACTGAATTTCAGCTTTGTAAAAACTTGTGATCAACGGTCAAACATTACAGTGTCATGAGTGAAATCAGTGAACCATTTAAAAGTAAAACTTATGCTCTTAATTTAATTCAGTTCCCGATATGTCATTTTCCACTAGACCATTCCTTTTACACATGCTTTTCTGCTGTCTATATTCCCTGTGATCAAAGTGCTGATATTTAGTAGCATTCTAAATAAGAGTTTGGCTTAGCAATATATGAAAAGTCCTCATACAATTTCTTTTATTTTTTTATGGTTTTTTCTCCCGAAACATGTCCCCCATAGGTCATGCCATTACTCATAAAATAAAATGTATGTAAAAGAATGTCTAAAGTTTCAATGAAATCCGTACACTGGCTTAGGAGGAGTTGCAGATAGCAGATGCGTACCCCCTAAAGCGTAACAGATGTATGGACATGTGGATGGATGGACGAATGGACGTACAGACATACCAAACACTAAACACCAAGATTCGAGCCCATGAGCTCTGCAATCGATTAGGTGGATTAGACTGCAAAATATCAGACTCTCATGTTTTTTAATGTTCAACACCCATGATTCATATCGCTACCTACAAAAGAAGTATCGTTAGATAGAGATAGACTTACAGCTGATAACACTCAGCAAATGTGACAGGGAAACGAAAAATAGCAAAGTATACATTTGCGTCTCTGTCATTCCATTACATATTTATTATGCAACAACCATGAAAGAAACTCCAGAGTATTAATCAGTCTCTTCTTGTACTGCAGCCTTTAAAATTAGCAACAACAATCAGTGCTGTCACGGTATATGCTATGGTAAATTAGTTCTATCTCAGCATATCAATGGTGTGGACTGTTTTTCAAATCATTTAATTTATAATTCTGTGTGCTAGTAC
Source organism: Pictodentalium vernedei (assembly GCA_031216915.1). NCBI lineage: Eukaryota > Metazoa > Mollusca > Scaphopoda > Dentaliida > Dentaliidae > Pictodentalium > Pictodentalium vernedei. The sequence continues at coordinate 826,185,632 of CM062297.1, forward strand.
TAAATGTTTACTACTAATGAGTATTAGAAATCTTGAGCACTTCCCACCTATAATACTTTTGTGCCACACTCTTATTTAACTCAAGTATTGAATATAAGGCTGACAATTAGGTTAGATTAGTCCTGTTATTGAGAACTTGAGTTATACAAGGATGTACTCCAGGTACGTGATTTTTGATGTTTGTTAATGAAAAGCAAGTGATCACATCTGTAAACGTGGTAGTAATGTCATGGTAAAGGGAATTTACAACAATTAAGTGCTATTGTAAAATATTCCTAGGACTACATCATAGCATATTTAGATACATATCCATACTGTGAAAGGTGTATTGAGGTATGTAACATATCATGACTCACATGTATCTTGACATGCCTAATCCAGAAGGCAAAAGATGAAAATTTCCAAGATAAAAAGGGCCATATCTCCCACAAAAATAACCAAATAAGGCAAACTAAAGATATCATTCGGAAACCAAATCCGGACAGATGGACGGACAGGACAAAATAAATGACCCCAAACATAGTTTTCAAGGGCACAAAAAATTAGAAATCTTTCCATTTCTACTGTTAATCCAAGAACCTAACAATGTATCTGGTTTGACGTCTCTTAAGCCTAGAAAATATTTGATTCTAGTTTCAAATATGTAGAAGAATACTGATCACATACCAACACACAGACGTGCTAAATTGTTTAGTCAAATGATCACTGATAAAGTTGACAAAATTATTGAAAGCAAGAAAATTGGGAGCGAATACTCACAGAATACACCCTGACATTCATATGTGAAATTCTCTGGGCAGGACTTTGATATGAACTTGACTCTTATTTTGTTATTTTTGTAGATTTTCTTAGTCAAACAAGGGGCATAGCTGGACCAAAAATATTAGATCCCAACATAAATTCTAACCTATATTATGTTGTTATAAATGTATATAGAAAGTTTTGTATTTATTTTATTCAGCCCAACTAAAGTTATTCAAAAAAATCCAAATTTTAACGAGTGTCTCTGACAAACATAACTGGGCCAAAAAATATGAGACAAAGCCCATTATCAATCCAAACCTGTAATTATAAAATATATAAAATTTGATTAAATTTCGTTGAACCAAACTAGAAATGAGTGGAAGCGGATTTGGGTCAAACAGACAGACTATGAACAAAACCATTAACATATTACCCCCTGGTATTTTACACAGGCATATAAAAAGGATTTAATTTATTAAATTAATTAATTAAATTTAGAATTTATTCCAATTGGATATACACTTACTCAATATGTTAAATACATGCTTTCATTTCTTCACTCGAAATTCCATAAAATTCCATATAGCTGTTAATTTAGAAACAAGAGCACCTCACACCAAACCTACTGAATTGATTAGCCAGGGGTCACATTTTGTTAAAATAATGTCAGATAATCATTTCACCAATGGCGAAAGCATTCAGGAAAACTTAGTTAACCCTTTTTAAAAAGCAAACCAAGGACCCTATGACATATCCCAGATACAGCCACAGGAGTGTGTTTACCTCCAGTGACAGTCCAAGAATTTGGGTACTTGAATTTTGCACAAGGATATAAAGGATTAAAATCAATTAGTTTGTACTTCGTTAAGGTTGAACAAGTTAACAGGAGTGTAAAATAGTTGTATGAAGATAGCCTTTCTGTTTCAGGATAAACATTATATTACAGTTATACCTCTTGAACATTATTATCAGAAATAAACAAATACTTTTCACATTAATTTAAATATTTAAAATCTTACCCTGTTGAATCTGCAATGGGATAATGTTGCTAGACAGTCATCATCATCATCATGATCAGATTCTGGATGTCGTGACCAGTTTATCTTACCCCCCACCTGACACTTGAAATTGACAAATGTCTTTTTTAGGGCAAACCACCATTTTGTATAGAATTTAATCTTATATTAAGATTCATAGTTCCCACTTGTAAGTTTGTTTTACTGCTCATATCATCATTTTGAAGAGAAATTCATTGAGGTCTTTGTTGACTCTATCAAATGCTAGATATTTTGTTTGAATTTGATGCTGTGGTTTACATAGTTTTTATTGTTATGATAATAAAAGTTCTCAACCGAAAGATGTTTTTTCTTTATTTACTCAGAAATTATCTTATCCACCCCACACCTGAGTCACAAAACGTTGATTTTCTTCTGATTTTTTGCTATATTTTCCATTCTCAAGATTCCTGTGCTTAAGTTGTAAAAAGTGACAAATATTCTGATGGGGTGGGGAGGGGGAGGGGGGTCATGGTTAGGTTATGACTCCCCCTTCCCCCCCAACTGACATTCAAAGTTTTTAAATTATTTTTTTGGCTCATACAACGATACTGATGAGAATTTTATTCATATTTTCAAATAAAAAAACATATCAAAATATAGGGTTTGTTGCCGCACTCTCAAGGCCAGACTAACAAGTTTTCAAATTGCCCCTCATGCTTTTTAATATAACAGAGGGGTACTAAAGCAAATTCTTTAAAAAGATCTGTGATTAAATTGAAAGATAAAAAAATTGAGGTGGGGGGGGGGGGGGGGGGGGGGAGATAAACCAGGGGGGGGGGGGATAAACTAGTTTATCTCCCCCCTGGGGGGGGGGGAGATAAACTGTAACACCAGTACCAACTCGGAATTACTGAGTCTAGGGGAGGTATTCCCTTGCTTTTCATTATAAAGCAGGTGACCTAAGGGAACCCCCACCCTCCCCCCCCCCCCCCCCCCCCCCGGGTCAAATACCCCAGAGCGAAGAGGGCAGCAGGACTGAGTCACTGCCGGAACAGAAAGCCTACATAACTATAGTTGCAACTGTTTAGTGGACGATATTCTGAGCAACTGATAACGGACCTAAACAATGGAGGTCTCCAGAAATGGACTCAATACTTCTGAGATAGAAATTAGTGAATGTGGAAGGTTGAGACCAATATGCAGCCTTCATTAAATCAGTAATAGCAATACAATTAGCATAGGCCCAAGAAGTAGAAAGAGCTCTTACTTCATGAGCTGAGATCTTGAGTGCCAACTGCTGAGAAGAAGATAATTTTTTATAAGCAGTACGAATAGTTAATTGAATCCATCTAGCAATAGAATGAACCATAATATCCTTTCTATTAGGCATCAAAGACAGAAAGAAACGCTTATGTCCCTTTCTGATGAACTCAGATCTACATTTGTAAATACATATTGCTCTAACAGGACAAAGTAAAGGCCTACGCCCATCAGATGATGGAAGGGCCTTAATAACAATAGGTTCAGGATACTTATTAGGAGCCTGATTCTTAGCCAAAAATCCAACATTGGTGGTAAAGGTAATAGTATTACCAACACTACAGTAGTGAGAATCATCCACAGATAGTGCATGAAGCTCACTAACTCTTCTAGCAGAAGAGAAGGCTAAGAGAAAAGCTGTCTTATATGTTAAGAATTTGAAGTCCACTGTGTCAAGAGGCTCAAAAGGTGCTTCTTTTAGCTTAAGAAGAACCCAAGCCAAATTCCACTTGGGATTATTCTAAGGGTTCTAGGTCTATTTATCGAAAAATTTCTAACTAATTTAGATAAAGAGACATTAGTTCCAATCATTAAGCTATCATGATGTGCATAGCTATCGGATAGCATAGACCTATAACCCTTAATGGTGATAGGCTGCAGTTTAATCTCATCAAACAAGTATACTAGAAAGTTTGCAATGTCTGGAATGGAAGGATCATAAATATCTATGGAATGATCCCCACACCACTGACAAAAGACCTTCCACTTAGCAGCATAGTTTAGCGAAGAGGAGGTCCTCCTACAGTTAGAAATCGCGTCCACTGCTCGTTCTGTAAAATGTTTTACGTGCAAGAAGGACCGCACAGCGGAAATACGTGAAGGTTTAGACCTTGCGGATTGTGATGGAGGATGGGCGATTTCCTCTGTGAAAGAAGATCTTCCCGTTGAGGAAGCTTCCTCGGTATGTCCCACAACAGACACCTGAGTAGATTTATCCACGGTCTCTGTCGAGACAGAGATGCTACCAACAGAATCTTGCATTGCGATTGTTTTATCTTGAGCAATATCTGCTGAATCAACTGCGCTGGAGGATACGAATATCCTATCATTCCGTCCCAAGAGATCGAGAGAGCGTCTACTGCAAATGCTCGAGGATCCGGACAAGGTGACACATACGTCTGCAACTGATTGTTGAGATGTGTCGCAAATAAATCTATCATTGGCCGTTCCCATTGGTAGCAAATCTGATTGAATACTTGCTTGTTGAGAGTCCATTCTGACGGCAACAGGCGACCCCTCCGTGAAAGGGAGTCTGCTAAGACGTTCAGACAACCCGGAATATAATGGTCCGAGAGAAGAATCTGATGTTCTAGTACAAACAGAAGAATTCTTTCCGTTAGATTGAGCAACGGAATGGAATGAGTACCTCCTTGGTTCCGAATATACGCAACTACTGTCGTATTGTTGGACAGAATTTGCACGTGTGCATTCTGAATAACGTCTATCCAATGACGTAGAGCAAGCCAAATCGACATCATCTCTTTGATGTTGATGTGCTTGCTTAAAAACTGCGGATCCCAAAGACCCTGGAACTTCAAATCCGATGGGCTCAGTATCGTGCCCCAACCTGTTTGACTGGCATCCGTCATAATCGTAAAACTCGGATCTGGCAATTGCAGTGGAACTCCATGAGTTAACCACTGTATGTCTGTCCAAGTCTGAATCTCTTGTTTCACTTGGCTTGACAAGAGGATGTCCGTCTCGAGCGAATGAATCTTCACTCTCCAATTTTGAGTCAGATAGACAGGGAGAGGTCGAGTACGTAGCCGCCCCATTGCAATGAGATCCGCAGCAGCTCCACACAGACCTATTAGTCTCATGAATTCTCTCGCTGTAACTTTGTCTGAGTGAAGACAATAGCGAGCGTAACAACTGACTAATTTCGCTCTGGTTAACGGCAGACGAACGAGATTGTTGTGCATCTCGAAGCTCATCCCCAGTTGGGTGAATGACTTGGACGGCCCCAGATCCGACTTCTCTTCGTTTACTATGAAACCGAGACATCGGAGCAATAGAAGCAGATTCTGCATATCGTTCTGAAGTGTTAACTCGTTGTCGTACCTCTGAAGAATATCGTCCAGGTAAGCCGACGTTACCGCAGACAAATGAGCACAGAAATAAGTCATTACCGTGTTCATTACTCGAGTGAAAGCCCAGGGCGCTAGATTCAGACCAAAGCACATCGCTCGGAACTGATAAACAACACCTAGGACATCGAAGCGAAGATACTTTCTGAACGCCGGATGTACATGACGTGAAAGTACGCATCCTTGAGGTCTATGCTCGCAGCATAGTCGTTCACTCGAATGCTTGCTCTGACCGATCGAATGGTCTCCCTATAGATCTTTGGAGCCACGATCAGCTTGTTTATCCAGCTTAAATCAATCACTGGACGGAACGAGCCGCCTGGTTTCGGAACCAGAAAGAGATGGCTGTAGAAACCTGGAGATTTCTGGTTTTCTACGACCTCTATCGCATTCTTCTTTAAAAGAGACTGGACTTCTGATAGAAGTGCCATTCTTTTCTGAAAATTTGCCGGAAGCTGAGTCCATCTTGGACTTCGAGTTAACGGAGGTTTGCATTTGAAGGACAGTTTTAGTCCTTCCAAAATAACCCCTCGAACCCAAGGGTCCTCCGTAATTGATTCCCAGTTGCTTGAGAAACTCGACAGTCTTCCATCCACCGGAACAAGACAGAGGTCTAAACCATCACCTCCTGGATCTGCGAGGCTTGCGGGAGGAGAAACTACGTCCTCCGCGACCTGCACCTCGGCCTAGGGGCATCTGACTGGTTATTTCGGCCAGCGTTACGGCCCCTACTCGAGTCGCTACTCTGACAGTCTCTAGAGTAAGACCTAGAGGACGCATAGGAACCTCTACAGGAACTTCCCTTGGATGAACTCATCCCAGAAGTGCCTGTCCTACTCTTCTCTGCTGGTTCCGACTTCTTGGAAGTAGACTTAAATAGTAGAGAGTCCGAAGCTTTCTTAGTTAATTTATCATATATTGCAGAAAGCTTGCCGCTGAAGAGAAACTCTCCGGAGACAGGAGCGACTCTAAGAGAGTTTTTCACCTTACTGTTCACGCGTGTGGAAGTAGCTAGGGCCGCATCACGTCTAGCCAACTCCAGATTTGCCACTGAAAGGGCGGAGTTATACGTGGAAAAAGCTATGGCCCTGGACAGAACTCTTAAGGACATCTGTACATCTTAGAATTCTGGTCCTTCAAAGCGTAATGACAATGCTCTAGTAAGGTGATCTGCGTATGAAAGAGCGTCTAAACTAGCTCTGTTAGATGAAATTGTTGTTTCCATCGTTGACGAAGGAAGTGACAGAGACGACGGCATGGATATTTTAAGGTCTTCAGCCTGGTCGTCTAAACGCAGAGGAACTCTCTGGATGCCCTGACCTGCCGTATCAAATTTATTCCTTTGATTGATGAAAGGCAGCTGTAGAGCAGATGCTGGTAGGAAGGCTGACCTGCCCATCTTGTTGGCAAGTTTGTCAATAGCGTCATCTAATAATTCAAATATCCGAGAGACATTCCTGGACTGTGACGGAAATTCCGGGACAATGTCCCTAAACCGATTAAAAAAGTCGGTGTCCAGTGGCACTATCACCCTCCTGTCCAGCTGTGCAGCATTTTGGTTCGGCAGAACAACTTCTGGAAGGTAATGCCGGATGAACTCTACGGCTATTTTATGTTATTCCGAAAGGGAAATATCTAACTCATCGGAATCCCTTTCGCCATCCTGCCGGACCTCTGCACCTGATCCAGCGGCGGAACATACCGACCCAGCTTCGTCTGAAACTTCATGTTCCGACAGAGGCTCTGCCGGTTGCTGGGATGCTGCGATGATCTTTGCTATCTGTGATAGGACGTTCGTTACGGAGGCCTGGGGAGCCGCGGTCTTACTGGAATTAGCCGCCGGAAGCTCCCTGGACGTTGCATCCTGCATACATCTTTTATGCGAACGTCCAGATGTAGAAGGCCTCATATCCCTGGCTACCGGATGGCATGACCTGGTTGCCGTGGAATCCTTGGTCGGCGAAGCTGACTGTATATCACTGGTCACGTAGCCAAGGTGTGGTCATGGGTGCTGCCGTGTGGATGAGGAAGCCTTATAGGTAGCCTCGCCGGACTGCCTATATACCGGAGCGTCCCGAGCGGCGGATGTATGCTCCGACTGCGTAACGCTACGAACTACAACATCTGGTCCCAGATGTTGCTGTATGAGAGAGGGACCCCTCTCACTTGCAGCTCGTGCAGAGCTGGACAAGCTAAAAACCGGACTATCAGGCTTCCTCCGATCCATCCTCCTTTCCATCGTCACTGGGTGTGCATGTGAAAGTTTTATAGTGCTCGCAACACCCGACTTTCTCTCCTGGACTGCAACGGACGAACTCGGCTGCTGACCCATTCGGTGAATGGACGCGACACCGGGCGAGCTAGCGGACGTCAAATCCTTTGAACTCCCGGCTAGTTGACGGATCTCCATGAGCACTTTTGCTGCTAGCTCTTTGCTTGTTTGTGACGACGGAGGCACACTTCTGGACGACATCACAGAAATATCACACTATTCTTGTTCCTCTGAAAAAGAGAGTGAAAGACTAGAGAGGACCAGCATGGCCCTCTCTCCAGAAACAACATACCGTGACACACGTTTCCAACGTTTGTCATCCCAACTGAAACACACAGAACAAAGATCAGTGCGAGTACATTGAGTACAATTAATACAGAGATCATGAGAATCAGAGGAAGATTACCTCCTATTACAATTTGAGCAATAATCATTCATTGTGAAAGAAGGTAAACAATCATAGTACTCGCACTAATCCTTGAAAATAAAGATACATAATAAAACAATCCATTATAATCATTACGAAATAATGATACGAAAAGAAAAAAATTTTTGAGAAAATTTTTTCAGAAGAGCCCAAGTTCCCAATGGGAACCCTTAGCCCAATGGATCCCTAAAAAGCCTAAGTGTGGACAAAAATTTAAATTCATTTTGAAAAAATTAATGTAACACTTACGGACAATATTAATGTATCTTGCTTTGAAATAAGTGATGCAGAAGACAAGTAATCACTATCAGCAGTAACTGTTGTCAATCTAAGCAAAAGTGTCAACAAACCGGAAACATGACTCCAGGCACTGAAAAAACCTGGTCCGAAATCAGTTACCAATTTAAAACACTATCTCTATCTGATGCAAAACAGAGGCTTCCAGAGAAGAAACTGTAGAACATCAGATGGTAGATGCAGACCAAAACGCCTAAACACCCCTAGGGTGAGGACGTAAACATGGGGAAAAAACAGAAAAAATTCTGTTACCAAGCCAAAACTCCCAAGAAATTTTAGTAATAAACATTACAAAATATAAGCCAAAACATGGGAGAATAGCTAGGGGGAATAAAGGAAAGGTAGAGAGGAAACACTGATCAAACAACGGTACATTCATAGCAAGAATGACAACAACAGGGCCATGCCTTGTGTAGCGGTTCTATTGACAAAACTGGCTCGTTTTAGAACCCCACATTAATTAAATTTATAAATCTCAACTCCACTTTTTGTTTTGTATTTTATTCTGAACTGAATATAATTATTAACAAAACAAAATGAGTTTGGTAACAACAAAAAAAAAGAAAAACAAAATAAACTCAAATTGCATAATGAAATGGACAACTGCTATTATATTTCAACTCGTTTTAATTGAACATCCTGCTTTAAACAATTTATCTCCAACTTTTCCCTTAAATTTATATTGTCTATATATTAAATCTTAATCATGGCCAAAAGAAGCAAATAATTTAATTTTATCCCGAAACCCAACACATTAAACTAGCTAAAAGCCACTTTATTGTGCTTAGTGGTTTCCATCCCACAGCTTTTACTCAGTCACAATCGTTACGTACGATTTAAGACTGTTCTGTGCGATACTATACACATCAAATGGAACAACGTCAAACCTATTAAGTCCAGTCAGATCAGGCATTATCTGCACCACTCTCAACACCAAAGGTGTTGAGAATAGCACAACAACGCATGATCTGTCTGATTTAAAACCACTACAAAAAGTCCTAAAATAGTTTTCCTCTAAAAACCATAACAAGCTACACATTTTATTTTGTAGATGAATTACCTAAAATTTAACTTATAGTTGTTTTGTTGAAAGAAATATATAATTGACCTACAGGTAAAATCTTTGCAGTGAGATATGACAAACGTATTTACTACGTTGGCGGTGACTGAAAAAAGACCCACGTTCGTTACACCTTGAAAATAGGCAGCATGAAATAATTTCGTAAAATAATTATAAGTTACAGCCCTGAACATTTTCTTGCACTATTTTTTCCTCTCCTCCTTATATTTCCTCTTTATTTCCACCATTTCTGTCATCAAAATGTGTCTGGCATCATGAAAACTGAGATTTGGAAGCACAAATAACAGTGAAGTGTAACTCTTTTGAGGGCCAAACAAAGAATGATAATTGGCGCCAATTTCGAGACCTCCTTGACACTGCGCATGCGCAGAGGAGTAAATGTATGGAGGACCATATAGGACATGTAATTTTCAGTTTTTGATGCAAATTTTGGGGATTGGGGGGACAAAATTTATGTTTGGCCCTGAATTAAAGAGTTTAGCACCAGCTGAGTCTGGGTCATTGGTACAGTATAAAAAATATCAGTTTTCCGGACTTTTTTTGGAAACGCTTCAACGGAACGATTTCATTTTTGGTAGCCTACTATAGAACGATGACTTACAGATCAAGTTTGAGTTTCATGCTGATTGCCTTATTCTTGTGTGAGTTATGACCCTTGGAAATATGGAAAAGTGCCAAAATATCAGTTTTTCAGACTTTTTCTGGAAATGCTTCAACGGAATGATTTCATTTTTTGGTAACCTACTTTAGAACGATGACTTACAGATCAAGTTTCATTTGCACTCTGTCCATCCATCCGTCAGTCTGTCAGTCAGTCTGTCGGTCATACTTTAGTTTTCCAGACTTTTTTTGGAAATGCTTCAACGGAATGATTTCATTTTTGGTAACCTACTATAGAACGATGACATACAGATCAAGTTTCATTTGCACTCTGGCCATCCGTCAGTCTGTCAGTCAGTCTGTCAGTCATACTTTAGTTTTCCGGACTTTTTTTGGAAATGCTTCAACAGAATGAGTTCATTCTTGGTAACCTACTATAGAACGATGACTTACAGATCAAGTTTGAGTTTCATGCTGATTGCATTATTCTTGTGTGAGTTATGGCCCTTGGAAATATGGAAAAGCGCCAACATATCAGTTTTTTGGACTTCTTTTTTAAATGCTTCAATGGAATTCATGCTGATCACATCTAGGTTATAACATTTGTATAATTATTAATGCTCATTAGTCCGGAAGGGGACATTGTATTGCTTAAGCGATACGTGCGCTCTTGTTATTTCAAATTCCTCATTGCATTTGGCTGTCACACAAGTGAAAGCAGGCCTGAAAATTAAAAAAATCATGGGAAACCACATGTAGTTTCTGTCATGGAAAATGACTGGTAACGATATTTCGGTTCTGTCAAATGTTGACTGGGTAACGATTTTGACAATAATAATCGATTTTTATAGTTTTAATGGGCCTCATAACAGAAAGACTGACTGTATGGAAAACTTTGACTAGAATACGATGATTGTATAAACTATAAACCAACCTTCAGTCCAGAATCAGTTCTATGAACTTCTATCCTAAATAGAAGTTTTTACCCATCCCACGTGACCAAAATTTTACAGTTTGACGCATTAAAATGTCATGCATTGTAATCAGCCCCAAAATTTTTTCACAGTGCCTACAAATCAGCCCCGTACTCTTTAATTAATAGTGATACGCACACAGGACTAGGGAACGATATTTTATGTAAAACATGCGTATCTCAGACAGTTTATGGTAAACTATCTCACAGAATTTCTCACCGATGCTTACAATATAACAACCATGTTGATTGTTCACGATCATACAGTACACAAGAAGTTATTGTAATATTTTTCCTCATGTCAATTTTCAGGATTATCATGATATCATCATGTAAAATATTACAGCACAGCATAATTCATCAACAAATGTATACAGATACAAGTTCACAATAAAATTTAATACCTTAAATCATCAGCCAGCAATCCATAACCGGGGAAGGGGAGTGTTGGTACTTAGTCACTGGCATATAATTTGTTATCCCTAAAACCAGCTCAAATAGAAGTTTTAATTCACAAAATCATGATACAATTCATCACAATTTCCAATGCAGCTTTATTAGTTGGGTGAAAAATTCAATTTACAGGGCCTACAAAAAGGCCCTGTCAATTTTTTTTCACGGCAAGCCCTGCATAACCTATGTTTTGGGAGCAAAAAATGAAAATATAAAATAGATTGAACAGCGATTTTTGTGTATAACACTGGCCGCTTATGGCCTTTACATTAGGTAAAGGCTTAAAACTGAAGTACGTCATGCAAAAAATCGAGGCAAAAAATCGAACTACCAGCTCTATAAAAAATAGAGTTAGTGAAACACCTCCCATTCCTCTCTATGTCTTTTGTTAGATGATAGCCTATGCCCCCCCCCCCCCCCCCCCCATAAACACACACCTATGTTAGTCTGTGAGAGAGCAGTAAACTACGTGAATGTCATTTGAAGAAACGTTAATTGTTGAGATCTAATCACCATACACTATTCCCAGCCACTAACAGGGTCCCTACAGATTTTTCAAATATAAATTCCATCACCTTTCATGACTTTTTTTAAACATTTTCCATACCTTTTCCATGACTTTTAAACTTACCAAGTATGACTTAAGAGCGTTCCGTCCCATGTTTGAAACATCGATTAATTTCCCACACAACTTATATTTCACTTTATGTATGTCAACCTTGAAGGTCAAGGTGCAAACTCCTTTTCTGATAGTCAGGTTTCGTTGAATTTACAATGTCCAGGCATTATTGTTATTCAAATTTTATTTGAAAGAAATGAGGTATATTTTGATGTCGCCGCAACTACCACTCGGGGACTTTTACGTAATATTTTCCAGGACTTTCCATACCCCCAGGGGGCAAATGGCAATTTTCCATACTTTTCAAGACCTGGAAAAATTAAAAATAAATTCCATGGCTTTCCATACATTCAAGGACCCGTGGGGACCCTAACTAACATCACAATGTTGGCCTTCAGTGCTCGCTTTTCTCTGTTCCCCCGCCCAAGGTAATCTTCAAATTGAAAATCTGGATATAAATTATTTTTAAAAACCTACTTTGATTTGGTACTCTAAAATTGAGAATTTAACGGTGTGCAGGGGAGACCAGGGCTAGTTGGAACAAAATTTACATTTTTGACCTTGTTGAAAAAATGCTTTCACATATATGTTTGAATTTTGCAGTTACAAATTATGAAATAGCAGGGTATAAGCTGCTTTAATTGCAACGCGTGGTAACGAGTTCCAAGTATTATCTCTAAGAGAGAATAATGGATAAAAGTTGCCATCAAATGTTCCAACTAGCCCCGGGTATGGGGCTAGTTGGAACACAATACGGGGTTATTTGAAACAATATTTGAAACGGTATAACCTATAAAATACCGCACAGCTTGGGAAGTAATATGCAAAATTTGATCATGAAAATAAATATTTATATTATACACCATGCCATAAAATACCATAAAATTTGATAAAATATGAATAAGATAAAAATCATATCCCACTATAGCTATTGTGAGATATAAGAATTTATCTTTACTTTTGACCGGTCATAGGGGTAATTCTTCTTTTTTTTCGCATAAAATTACTCTAAATCCTTCAAAACACATTTGAAAGCAAAAAAAACAATTTTTTACCTGATTGACCCCTGGGGTGGGGGGGTGGGTCATAGGGGTAACAAAAAAAAAAAATTCGCACAGAATCACTCTAAATCCTTCAAAACGCATTTTAAAGCAAAAATTTTTTTTGACTAATTAACCTCCGGGGGTGGGGTGAAGGTGTGGTCATAGGGGTAACTTTTTCAGCATAAAATCACTCTAAATCCTTCAAAACGCATTTTTTCGCCTAATTGACCCCCAGGGTTACTCCTATGACCATGCCCACCCCCACCCCTGTGAAAAATGGCATATAATAAAAAGAAAATCTACACTTTTTGAATGGATACCGAAATATTTCTATGAGAACATGTTTTGTTTGAAAATAAGTTCTGTTGTTTTTTTTATCAGTAATACCAGGCTTTGGGAGGTGTGGAGGTGGGTAGTTGTCTATAGCAGATTGACTAGAACGTCGGATACATAATTTGGGGGTTGATTCAGATGTGGGTTGGAATCCTGGTTCATGCTATTAAAGTTGTTCCCTTGAGCAAGACACTATTCCCACTGCTGACATGGTGTATCATTTATGGTACACATGGCTTCCATCAATGCTAATGCTGCTTCAGTGAGTTTAGTAAGTTGGAGAGCCTGACAGTGTCTTACCACTGCTTGGTGGTTCTCCCGACGTACTCCTGACTTCGTCCACTCGTAAAACTTTTTGACACAATTTGACCTCAGTTGGTAAACTGTATAAGGGTTCAAACAAACAGAATAAATGTGCATTCACTGCCGTGTCAAGTTTTAACAGTGATTTAGTTTAAACAGTATTTATTACAAAAAAGGGAAATGATAACAGAGATAAATTGCAAACGTTAATGTGAATTCGGCAGTAAGCTGAAAGCAGTGATTTATTAACCAGGAAACAATTTTCAAACAATGCAATTTTAAAAGGGTAGGCAAGGAACATGAGTAAACAATTCATTAAAGGGTTTGAACATGCGTAAACAATTCATTTGCAGTTTTCGCAGTGGAAAAAGTCGGGCTTGTCAACCACAACACATTCCTCGTGGGACCACTCGTCACATTTCTGGCACTGTATCCACATTTCAGTCACAGTATCAGAGTACAATTCACTGCACACTGGACATGTATAGTCAACAACCGAGTTGCACTGACTTGTCGACGATACACAAGATGTTTGGGCTTTGGGTTTACCTTCTACCATTGTTTTTAGCTCACCGAAGGGAGCTTAACTTATCACTTGCCGTCCGTCGTCGTCGTCCGGCGTCCGTCGTGAACTTTTTACATTATCGACTTCTCCTCCCAAACCAATAGCCCAATTTTATTCAAATCTTGGTCAAATATTCGTCCACCAATACCAATTAGGATTTGTTCAAATAAAGTTGCCTCTCCCCCTGGGTGGTGCCACACCCCCAAGGGGCACCAAAATCCTTAAAAATCTTCTTCTCATGAACTATTAGTGGCAGAGACCTGATATTTGGTTTGCAGCTTCCTTTTGGGTTGTAGACTCAGGCTTGTACACAGAAAGTTCTAGGGGCAATATTTGCCATTGTTATGGGAGGGGCAGTAATTTTGGCCACGCCCAAAATTTCTATTTTCCTAACCGAGGGGCTGATTGGAGCCAAATTTTATGTGAGGTGTTATTGGGTCATAAGTACTTGGTTTACGAAAAAAAAAATTTTCCAGCTGTCCCCGTGGGAACCCAAGGAGCTAAAAATAGAAAAAAATTTAAATGCTCATATCTCCAAAACTGCACGGCACTGATATTTTTTATTTGGTGTGCAGCTTCCTTAGGACCAACAAAAAGGATTGGTAAAAAAAAAATTGCCATCGGTTTTATCATAGGGTACAGTTTCGGGACTTTGAAAAAGTGCTGAGTCAGCCCTTTTTAACACTGTAGGCAATGGGGAAAACATTAAAAAATCTTCTTCTCCAGATCCAGCAGGCAGAATCTTTTGATATTTGGTATGCAACATTGTAGGGTGGATCTGATTCAAGTTTGTTCAAATCGGCCCCCTGGGTTCATATTTGGGCTCAGTATAGGAGCCCGATTTCGAATTTAGTGCATTTCAGGCAAATTTCTTAAAAAATCTTCTTCTCCAGATCCAGAAGGCAGAATCTTTTGATATTTGGTATGCAACATTGTGGGGTGGATCTGATTCAAGTTTGTTCAAATCGGCCCCCTGGGTTTATATTTGGGCTCAGTATAGGAGCCCAAATTTGAACTTACTGCATTTCAGGCAAATTTCTTTGAAAATCTTCTCCAGATCCAGCAGACAGAATCTTTTGATATTTGGTATGCAACATTGTAGGGTGGATCTGATTCAAGTTTGTTCAAATCGGCTCCCTAGATTTATATTTGGGCTCACTATAGGAGCTCGAATTCGAACTTAGTGCATTTCAGGCAAATTTCTTCAAAAATCTTCTTCTCCAGATCCAGCAGGCAGAATCTTTTGATATTTGGTATGCAATGTTGCGGGGTAGATCTGATTCAAGTTTGTTCAAATCGGCCCCCTGGATTCATATTTGGGCTTACTATAGAAGCCCAAATTCGAACTTAGTGCATTTCAGGCAAATTTCTTAAAAAATCTTCTTCTCCAGATCCAGCAGGCAGAATCTTTTGATATTTGGTATGCAACATTGTGGGGTGGATCTGATTCAAGTTTGTTCAAATCGACTTCCTAGATTCATATTTGGGCTCACTATAGAAGCTCGAATTTGAACTTAGTGCATTTCATGCAAATTTCTTAAAAAATCTTCTTCTCCAGATCCAGCAGGCAGAATCTTTTCATATTTGGTAAGCAACATTGTGGGGTGGATCTGATTCAAGTTTGTTCAAATCGGCCCCCTGGGTTTATATTTGGGCTCAGTATAGGAGCCCAAATTTGAACTTAGTGCATTTCAAGCAAATTTATTAAAAAATCTTCTTCTCCAGATCCAGCAGGCAGAATCTTTTGATATTTGGTATGCAACATTGTGGGGTGGATCTGATTCAAGTTTGTTCAAATCGGCTTCCTAGATTCATATTTGGGCTCACTATAGAAGCTCGAATTCGAACTTAGTGCATTTCAGGCAAATTTCTTAAAAAATTTTCTTCTCCAGATCCAGCAGGCAGAATCTTTTGATATTTGGTATGCAACATTGTGGGATGGATCTGATGCAAATTTGTTCAAATCGGCTCCCTAGATTCATATTTGGGCTTACTATAGAAGCTCGAATTTGAACTTAGTGCATTTCAGGCAAATTTCTTAAAAAATCATCTTCTCCAGATCCAGCAGGCAGAATCTTTTGATATTTGGTATGCAACATTGCGGGGTGGATCTGATTCAAGTTTGTTCAAATCGGCCCCCTGGATTCATATTTGGGCTCACTATAGAAGCTCGAATTCAAACTTAGTGCATTTCGGGCAAATTTCTTCAAAAATCTTCTTCTCCAGATCCAGCAGGCAGAATCTTTTGATATTTGGTATGCAACATTGCGGGGTGGATCTGATTCAAGTTTGTTCAAATCGGCCCCCTGGATTCATATTTGGGCTTAAAATAGAAGCCCGAATTCGGACTTAGTGCATTTCGGGCAAATTTATTAAAAAATCTTCTCCAGATCCAGCAGGCAGAATCTTTTGATATTTGGTATGCAACATTGTGGGGTGGATCTGATTCAAGTTTGTTCAAATCGGCTTCCTAGATTCATATTTGGGCTCACTATAGAAGCTCGAATTCGAACTTAGTGCATTTCAGGCAAATTTCTTAAAAAATCTTCTTCTCCAGATCCAGCTTCAGAATCTTTTCATATTTGGTAAGCAACATTGTGGGGTGGATCTGATTCAAGTTTGTTCAAATTGGCCCCCTGGGTTTATATTTGGGCTCAGTATAGGAGCCCAAATTTGAACTTAGTGCATTTCAGGCATATTTCTCAAAAAATCTTCTTCTCCAGATCCAGCAGGCAGAATCTTTTGATATTTGGTATGCAACATTGTGGGGTGGATCTGATTCAAGTTTGTTCAAATCGGCCCCCTGGGTTTATATTTGGGCTCAGTATAGGAGCCCAAATTTGAACTTAGTGCATTTCAGGCAAATTTCTTTGAAAATCTTCTTCTCAAGATCCAGCAGGCAGAATCTTCTGATATTGGGTATGCACCATGCTTAGGGGGGGTGAGATTCAAGTTTGTTCAAGCCAAGTCCCTGGGTTCATATTTGGGCTCACTGTGGTAGCCCGAATTATAACTTAGTTCAAAATGAAGAATTTTCTTTAAAAATCTTTTTCAGATCCAGCAGTCGGAATGTTTTGATATTTGGTATGCAGCATCCCTAGGGGGGTGAGATTCAAGTTTGTTCAAGCCATGTCCCTAGGTCCATATTTGGACTCACTGTGGGAGCTCGAATTGTAACTTAGTTCAAAATGAGGACTTTTCTTTAAAAATCTTCTTCTTCAGATCCAGCAGTCGGAATGTTTTGATATTTGGTGTGCAGCATCCTTGGGGGGGGGGGGGGGGGGGGGGGGGAGGGGGGGGGAGATTCAAGTTTGTTAAAGCCAAGTCCCTGGGTTCATATATGGGCTCCCTGTGGGAGCCTGAATTATAACTTAGTTCAATATGAGGAATATTCTTTAAAAATCTTTTTTTTTTAGATCCACTGGTCAGAATCTTTGGATATTTGGTATAAGCTTTTCTTAGGAGGAGCAGATGCAACTTGTTGAAATCAATTCTCTGGGTTGATATAAATTTAGGCTACCCTGTCAGGTGAGCGCCCTCAGGCCCCTTGGGGCCTCTTGTATTAATCAAGTATTTGGGTTTTCTGAAAAGAGTTTTTCGAGTTGAAGATTTGAACTTAAATTTTGATATTTGCTTGGGCTTCTTGCTCATAGAAATTCATGTTTCTCGGGTGTATCAATCAAAATTCTTGTACGACTTCGTTTACGACTCCCCCACGGATGACACGGGCGGATGGTTTAGCGAACGGACATACATCCTCTGGTGACTACAATGACTTGTATGGCGTATCTTTAGCTGGGGTACATGTGTTGTGATTTGTGTTTGATTTTTCGGTTGTTACAGTTTCATTTGAGTTTAACAGACAGTCTTGCCCCACGCTGCTGTGGTCTGCTGTGGTGGCATCAATAGAAGCGCGGCGAGAGACTGTTGCATCAGAAAGGCTATTAACAGAGCTGTTTGGGCTGCCAAATTGAATTGGAATTGAATTGGCCGATCTGTTGAGAGGGATGGCATAAATTCATCCTTACTGAATATGTTTCTGTTGAGTGGAAATATACCAGAAACTTCAAAATCTGATTTGATATTTAGTGGTGTCATTGCTCGCTGAAAAGCAATTTTGACTATGCTGGGAATTTTGTATAGAGTTTTCCCCGGATGCATTGTGAGCCCCTCATCACATGCGGTATTGTAGATTTTTTTTAAATGGAAAATAAACCGACCTATCAAGGGGTTGAAGCTTATGGCTGCAATGTGGTGGGAAAGACAACATTACCACGCCGTTTTCTTTGGCATAGTCCAGCACTTCAATGAAAATATGTAACTCATGGTTGTCTAAGAGCAGCAAAACTTTTTTTTCTACAGTACACTGTGTATGATGCACAAAATGTTTCATAAAATTGATAGACACGTCTTTTGTGATCCACCCCGATGAGCCAGCCCCACCTGTACAATCAGTTGGACCACCTTCAATAAAATGTTGTTTAAAGTGCACTCTGGGGAATACAAACATTGGTGGGAATACTGTTCTCAATAGCATTAACGGCGCAACATAATGTTACCAATTGCCCTCTTTCAGCAGATGTGGTTGCACCAATCTGTTTCACGCCTTTTGCTGCCACAATTTTACTGTTTTTTTGTACTGTAGTGCAGCCGATTTCATCCACATTCCAAATGGATTCTGGACCAAATTCTTCACGAGTTAATACAAAGCTTAAATTGTCAAAGAATTTACGAACGTTGAACCTTTTGAAGCTGGAAGCTCTGCTTATCGACATGGCTTCTGGTGTATGAATAGCTATCTGGTTGTTCCTTTTCATGACGAAAACCAATCAGGCCCAGCCATTCCATATTTCTCCCAGTTCGGTAAAATAGTTTTATTATTTTTTTTAGCATACTGAAATGCCAACTTTCTCACTTCTGTGGGTTTAAGTCCGTGATATTGGCGAGATGCTTTGATAACATAATCTGCTACAGATTTTTCCTCCTCAGAATTGAAAATGTTTTTTGTTGTTACTATAACCAACGTTAATATTTGTGTTGGAGCTTGGGCTTGTTACACTTACAGCATTCTTTAACTTAATACAATACCTCCGAAGAGTAACGTGTGGTATGCCAAAATCTTTGGCTACAGTTCTGCACGATTTCCCCCATTTACCAACCTGGCAGCCCGCATCATAACATCTGAAGGAGTTCTTCCCTTTTCTGTTTTTCTTTTATATGTTCTCATATTGGTAACCTGAAATAGAAAATTATAAGAATAGTTAAAGCTTTCATTTAAAATAGTGATCAATCATTTATTGCATTTTGGGCTATCCAGTTCATTTATGTGCGAATCCTATCATAATGCTAAATGGGGCTTGTTGGAACATGTTCCAACTAGCCCCAGTTAAAGTGTTTCAACTAGCCCCGGGCCATTCCGCAAGGAAGCTGTAGCCGGTTTCTGGTAAAGCGTATGACTCACTTCCCAATTCCTTGTGTGAGCAGACGACATTCTCATAGTATCTATTGCATTAAGGGAAAGTTTGAAAGACAGTAGATTTCAAAACTTTATGACACATTCTAAACAATCTCAAAATATTACCTTTGTGTTTAATATTTAATCTTACCTGTTTATTTTCTTTTATTTAGCCTTCAATCATCGATTTCTCTCAATGGAAAATGCTGCTGCTCAGTTTGCGCGCATGGAGGTTGTCGAAAAAAGCATAACGCAAAATGGAACGAATTAAGGTGGAGTTTTTCAACTAACCCTGTGTTCCAACTAGCCCTGGTCTCCCCTAGGTGATTGGGGTGGAAATATATGGAAAGCGAAGACCCCTTTGAAAATTAAGATAACCCTCTCCCTATGACACAATCATCGTTTTGCTCATGATTGTGTATATGTTGCATTTACACGAAAAGGTACGCACGGTTACACAAAAAATCAAAGCAAAATAAGTAGAAAAACAGGTTTGAAATTGAGTCCGAGTCAGAATTCTTAAATTGGTATGTGTTTTCAGTCCGAGTCCTTAAATTACAGACACTTGTGTTAACCCTTTAACCTAACCTGAAAAGCAGACGACACTTGCAAAAATAATTCTTGAATAACTAATTTTTTTCATTTTTTTGTCTCAAAAACATAGGTTATGACCCCTCGTTGGAACGAGCTCGACGAGCTCGTTCCAACGAGGGGTCAAAACCTATGTTTTTGAGACAAAAAATACTGAAAATTAATTGGCGATTTTTTAGAATAGCGCTGGCCGGTTTTGGCCGTTACATTGGGTAAAGAACATCACGACTTACGAAGTAACTATGGTGTGACAACTGACATAGGCATTGACAGTGAGTAACACTGGAAATGGAAAGTGATGTCAACAAAAAACAAGGACTGGTACAAATACCGGTACTCACCAACGTATATCTGACACAAAACACTGCTAGCATCAATAATTACTCTGTGACATCCTCAGATGTGCAGCGTGAAATGTCAAATATTCAGTGTTTAGCTCCAAAAACACCGGCAGTGTCCAGTGCTAATATTAGTAACAGAGTATAAACATACGTGCGATTCCCGTTGTACAAGTTTCTCTAACTCAAAGCGGGTCAGGGAAGATACGTCCCCGGGAAGACACGTTCCCTCGAAAGTGGGGAGATACATCCCCAGGAAGATACGTCCTTTTTGGGGACGTATCTTCTCACCAATATAGTGATTTTAGTTGGGGACATTGCATAGTTCTGTTGATAAAAATTATCATCTAATTACTTTAGAATTTCAGTTTTTATCGATTAGGATTTTTTCTTTTCTACATTTAATACGGCATATTAAGTAGAAATATGTATTATATGTCTGAAAAGTGATTTTTCAAAGCCTTTCGTGTGATAAACTTGCAGTGATTGATGTTTGAAGCTTTTTTTTACAACAAAAAGCTGTTATTTTATTGTTATATTGCTAACCCAGCTCCTTTGATTTGAAGGATTTCGGCTGAATCGTAGGTCTAGCATGTTTTCCCTCGGGAACGGGGAGGCAATTAAACCTTCCAGGGGTGGGACTATCGGAGTTCATCTTTTAATTAATAACACCTTTATTTGTTCATTTTCATCTATTTTCATTTATTACTGCCCCAAGTTTTTTACACGAGTTGGACCGGGAACTCAATGTTTTTTATTTTTTAATTTTTTTTTTGTGGGAGGGGGGGGGGGGGGGGCTTTTTGAGGTCCCTTACCGCAGTCTGTATATGTTAGTCTGTATTGTCTACAATGCAATAAACAGTGTTCATTTGCGTTGTGGATAATAATGACAGGACTTCAATCCTACACTTCAATATCGGACAATTTGATGAGGCCGGCTCGCCTGAAGATCACTTTTTTAATATTTCATGTATATTATTTGTTATTTATCTGAGAAGAAAGTTATAGTGAGATCCGAGGTGTTAATTAATTTACTTTGAATAGGGTTCAAAAGAAATTACCAATTTGACCCCTTATTACGCTAATTTTCCCAATCGGAGAGGACCATACCCTTTCCCAATGAGGGCAAAAGAATCCCTGAAATGTTTTGTTAAAATTTATTGAAAGCAGCGAATATGCATTATCCTCCAATAAATAGTTAGAAAACAATTTTTTAGGAGAGTGACTAATCACTCGCCTATATAATATAAAAAGGATAGAGAATTTTTTAATCATGGTTTATTTTTATTTTTTTTTAGTCTATGAGTTTATGTACAATGCCATTGTATTATAGCAAAACAAAATTAGAGTTAAAAGATTGTTAAATCCTCAGTTGAAAAAAGTTCTACAAGGGGGTGTGTTCGTTTAATATCTCGTGACACAATCTGCACTATTTTTTGAACTTATGACTGGGAAATCAATCACACCGATCTTCGAAACTTGGTTGGGTCACATACCGGTACCTTCAGACAGAAGAGGGGTTGTTCGGACAGGCTGAATCAAGTTGACATTGACTTATAACAGGTAAAAAAATTGTCGAAATACCAGGCCAGTGAAATTTATATAGGATACCTGCAGTTTTTGGGTAGGAACCAGAATTATCTCATGAGTGACTGCAAAGAAATATAAGTTTTAACGATCGGCTGAAAGACGCGAGTAAAAAGTTAGATTTTTTTGCAGTTCCAAATCAGAGAGATACATTCCGGGAGGTATCTGTATCTATATTGTGACACTAAACATCGTAATATATCTGCCAGACATTTCTCGCTATCTTTTAAGGTAGCATTTTATAATACATTATCGTTATTTAATGGAAAAACTAACGTGACACTAACGTTTCGTAATTGTTATCAAAATATATGACCCACCTCAACATGTTGAGACTAGGGTGCTATTATGTTGATAATTGTCAATCGCCAACTGCGGTAAAAAAATTGTGTTTTCGCAACTTTCCGATTGAGGAGCAAAATCAATCAATGCAGGTAGGAATTATTTTTGGTTTGTCTGGTTTTTAGCTCACCGAAGGGAGCTAAACTTATCACTTGCCGTCTGTCGTCGTCGTCCGTCCGTCCGGCGTCGTGAAAATTTTTCAAACGACTTTTCCCCTGAAACCACTCGTCCTATTTTCACAAACCTCAAGTGGATGTTCATTACTATATGGCAATTCAGGTTTGTTCAAATGAAATGGCCACGTCCCTTGGGGGCTCTGTATGGGGCATAACTCTGATCGCACCGTATGAATTTTTGAAAAATTATTAAAAAATCTTCTCCAGAACCAGTGGGCAGAATCTTTTGATACTTGTTTTGCATCATCTTGGTATGGGTCTGATTCAAATTTGTTCAAGTCAGCCCCCTGGATTCATATTTGGGCTCACTTTTGAAGCCCAAATTTGAACTTCGTGCATTTCTGGCAAATTTCTTAAAAAATCTTCTTCTCCAGATCCAGCAGGCAGAATCTTTTCATATTTGGTATGGAACATTGTGGGGTGGATCTGATTCAAGTTTGTTCAAATCAGCCCCCTGGATTCATATTTGGGCTCACTATAGAAGCAGGAATTCGAACTTAGTGCATTTCAGGCAAATTTCTTAAAAAATCATCTTCTTCAGATCTAGCTGGTAGAATCTTTTGATATTTGGTATGCAACATTGTGGTGTGGATCTAATTCAAGTTTGTTCAAACCGGCCCCCTGGGTTCATATTTGGGCTCAGTATAGGAGCCCAAATTTGAACTTAGTGCATTTCAGGTAAATTTCTTTAAAAATCTTCTTCTCAAGATCCAGCAGGCAGAATCTTTTGATATTGGGTATGCAGCATGCTTAGGGGGGTGAGATTCAAGTTTGTTCAAGCCACGTCCCTAGGTCCACATTTGGGCTCACTGTGGGAGCGTGAATTGTAACTTAGTTCGAAATGAGGAATTTTCTTTAAAGATCTTCTTCAGATCCAGCTGTCAGAATCTTTTGATATGTAGTGTGTAGCATCCGTAGGAGGTGAGATTCAAGTTTGTTAAAGCAAAGTCCCTGGGTCCATATTTGGGCTCCCTGTGGGAGCCCGAATTATAACTTTGTCAATATCAGGAATTTTTCTTTAAAAATCTTCTTCTCCAGATTCACCACTCTGAATGTTTTGATATTTGGCATGCAGCATCCTTAGGGGGGTGAGATTCAAGTTTGTTCAAGCCAAGTCCCTGTGTTCATATTTGGGCTCACTGTGGGAGCCTGAATTATAACTTAGTTCATAATGAGGAATTTCCTTTAAAAATCTTCTTCTTCGGATCCAGCAGATGAATGCTTTTGATATTTGGTATGCAGCATCCTTAGGGGGGTAAGATTCAAGTTTGTTCAAGCCATGTCCCTAGTTCCATAAAATTTGTCTCTCATGACTTCATTCCTTTGTAGTGTTGATGAACCATGTCTAACTGAATGTGACCCCAAATACTTCTTTGAACCACTTTGGCCGGTGAGCGATTAAGGCTCCTTTGGGCCTCTTGTTTTTGTTTTGTTTTGTTTTGCCAAATAACATTCCTTCAAAGAAGTAGCAGTGGTTGGCAGTTATACTGAACAATGATGACAGTCTAGTAGGTTATATATTAGTAGAGTTTTAATATTGGCATGAATTTGATTGATTTGACAAATTGTTCATTGAGCTGCTGTCTTTTTCATTTCTTCTTTCTTTTTTTTCTTTTCATCCCTGGCGTGTTTTTGCTCTTCCTTTTCCTTCCTCTTCATTTCTTTCAAATCTTCCTCTTCTCTCTTTTCCCTGATGACATCATAAATGGTTAGAAGTCAATGGGACATCAGACGTTTCTTTTTTGAGCTGTTTGACTTGGCAGGTGTTGATGGTCGGGTAATCTTATTTCAAACAAAGGATCAAGATCAGGATTCCATATACTGGACCAGCATTCTTGAATATTCTCATTGCTGACTTCATCTGACACTGTTGGGGTTAAACCATAGTCCATCTCAACCTCATCAATGAGTGTTGCGCTTGATAACAGAGGGTCGGAATGTGTTGTGCATGTAGTCTTTAACTCGACTGTTCCAAGAACATTTCCTTCCTCGTCTATGATATCTGTCATCATTTCTTGCAAGACCGTGGATGGCATTGTGGATGGTGGTGTGTTTGCGGCATCTCTCATTTCACAAATTACTGGCTCACAGGTAGTGGAACTATTAGACTTGTTTAATACCCACTGTAGTGGGTATTCACTGCTTGGCAAGGTCTCAGGGTCGTCGAATGGCACAGAAGGGTTAAAGGCAGATGCCAGAATAGCCACAGGTGGCCAATTAACAACTCCACATGCCTCGAAACCTGAATCAATATTTGAACGAGAGAAAGACCCAATGTAAGACTTATTAAGGAGTTTGGGAAATGTTAGTTTGTTAACCATGGCAGTTATGGAAGAAGCCATAAACTCTGATATGTCCATATAATAATGACTTTGAAATGGCCCAAAAACACACCTGTCAAGTGGGCATAGAAAGTTGGTGGTGTGAGGAAGAAATGCCAGTACCCCGAATTCCATTTGCCAGCGCAGACTCAATTAGTCTCAGAGTTTCATGGGAGCTATATTGTCAAGTATCACCAGTTGCAGTATTTCTGGACCACAGTGCTTTAAGAACATGTCCTGAAACCACTATTGTCCCATGCCACCGTCCATCCATGCATTTGCTTGGGATGTCCACAACGCTCCATCAGGCCCTTCATGTGTGTTGAATGATCTAATAGCACAAGTCGTCTTGCCTTTTACGATTATCAGTGTGCACTGATGCACGGTAAAACTGTAACCGTTTCTCGTGAGTTAGCAGTCCTTCCGGGTACAACTTTTGCCCTTTCCTCGCGATGACTTTTGATGGGGAATGTTCCATGCTAATTGACAGTTCATCCATATTCCAAACCTTAGCCAAATTTACACCTTCACATGCTTTTTTCAGGTACAGCATGTACTGTCTTACAACAGTTGGGTTCATTCTCCTCGCCCGTGTTGTTGTAAGGAGCTCTGATTGCCACCTCGGGATGGCGCCTCTTCAAGCCCACCCACCAGGCTTTCCCAGGGATTCCTTTCTTGAAATTGTTTTTGATTTTCAGTTGTCGATAAATGGTCGCTGCACGAGACAGAAAAGTTCTCTTTGAAAGTCCAAACCCCTTCTCAGAAAGGGTGATAGTTTTTGCACTATCGTTTTTTTTCTGTTTTGTGGAATGATCGGTTCTTTTCCTGGTCTTGGCTCGGATTTGATCCTACCACTAGCCCTGTCGCCCAAAGTTGATTGCAGCACCTGAAATTTCTTTGCCGCCTTCCTAATGGACAGACCGGACTTTACAGCTGCAATGGCTTGAAGCATGGACTTTTGTGGGTATTAACATGCTTTGATACTCTCGGATTATTGACCGGTGTCTGAACTTAAGTGTCAAGGTAAAACATATAATAGTGCATGGGAAAAATTGCAAAATATGCATATGGGCTGGGGAGGGGCTGTGGGTGCTGCTGCTTCCCCCACCCCCCTCAAGTTTAGAAAAAAAATGATATTTTTGGGGGGGGGGGGATTTTCCCACACCCACGTCAGCATTACGCACCTTTTCAGGCAAAATCCCTCCACCTGTCCCTAAAAAGTTGGTAGGTACGACATTATATGCAAACAATTTAGTGGCCGATTTGAGTTTTAAAAAATGTGTTCTCTGCGACAACCTGGAAGTGGCACTAAAAGGATGAAGAACATTTAAAGATTTCATCACATTATGTGAATATGTGTATTCACCTTTATTCAACAACACTGGGGTGAATAGACAAATCATAATGTCTCTTTGATATCCATGACAAGCTGCATTGTCTTATTGTAATACTCTTTTACGCCGACCGAATCATCACAAGCCATGCTTCCCACATGGAACACTAAGCTACTGTCTTCCCACCACTCAGCTGTCTCGCTCAGATTATCCATAAATGCAAGTAATAAGTCTTTGAAAACAGGACATGTTTTAGCCAAGTTGTAGGTCCTCTCATACAAACAATATATGAGACCAGTGCTCATAACCCACTCCTTTGACTTAAGTGACATCAATCGGACTCGTATAATTTCCATTGTTAAGTTTGTCATTGCCAATTGATTACTGACTTCCCTGTCCTGTAAATTTCTTAACAAGGAGGACATAATCTGATATAAAGAGTCAAGGTGCTATTGAATTTGAATGTTTTTTTGTTGTAAAAGTTTATGATTGATTGATCAAAGGGGTGGATTGGAGGGAAGGGAGGTTGGAGGCAACTATATCCCCCCCCCCCCCCCCACCACCTATTGAATAAAATTAAAATAAATTCCTTTGTTGGGATACATTAACTTGCTTTGCCCAAATTTTCACTGTTTTGCCAAAATTTGGCAAGGCAGCCTCTCCACCCCCCCCCCCCCCCTGCTTGCTTGTATGACCGTGGTGGTAGCCCTGCCCCCCCCCCCCCCCCCCCCCCCCACTGCAATCGTGTGAACATTGCTGAGTATGTGGTTAATATTGTCAGAAAACTCTGTCCGAATGTACCCTGTTCCCTATACATACGGGAGGGTACCTTCAGACACCATATATTTATTTAAATTCCCCACCAAAGAACTTTATTCCAAATAAAAGAACCACCAAAATATATTCATGAGATGTTTAAATAACATTAGGATACTGTCTGGATCAAAATACATTCAATGAAACAGAGAAATCAGTTATATCTAGGTCAGTGACCGAATTAATTTTCTCTACCACCAATGATTTGAAATCGCTTTACCCAAATTTTCGCTGTTTTGCCAAAATTTGGGAAGGCAGCCTCTCCCCCCCCCCCCCCCCTGCTCGTATGACCATAGTGGTAGCCCTGCCCCCCCCCCCCCCCCCTCCCCACTGCAATCGTGTGAACATTGCTGAGTATGTGGTTAATATTGTCAGAAAACTCTGTCCGAATGTACCCTGTTCCCTATACATACGGGAGAGTACCTTCGGACACCATATATTTATTTAAATTCCCCACCAAAGAACTTTATTCCAAATAAAAGAACCACCAAAATATATTCATGAGATGTTTAAATAACATTAGGATACTGTCTGGATCAAAATACATTCAATGAAACAGAGAAATCAGTTATATCCAGGTCAGTGACCGAATTAATTTTCTCTACTACCAATGATTTAAAATCGCACGGCCCCCCTCCCCCCGACGTCACACTGCCTAATTGACCAATGAAATTACCGATGATATTATACAATATAAACAATAGCAATTGAGCCAATAGATGAACATTTTATATCGCTAGATGTACAATGTTTTTGTTTTTCCCATTTGGGGTTGATTTGGGGAAGTGAAACGGTGAATCTGAAGTGTTCGAAGATACCCTACTGTTCAAATGTACCCAGCTTTACCCTAGTATAGGACTGAATGGTAAGAATCTGAATGTAGAGGGGTAGCCGCTACATTCGGATCGCTGAACTAGGTACCATCTAAACTGATCCTAGAACGCAAAGAAGGTAATGATTGCTCCCCAGTGACGTCACAACGAAACATCTGCAGCTCCATTTCAGAACACAATCGGAAATATTCTTGCCAAATTTGACTGCAAGCACGTACATTTCAAAATAATAACAAAGAACAGCTAATCGTTCATCATAGTGATGCATCAACGCGTGACATCATTTAGAAACCTACTGAGTGATATTTCTCGATATCCATCAAGTCTGATGATATCGAGAAATATCTTTTAGATAATCTGCGATAATTCACAGGCTACCTTACAATAAAAGCAAGAGCAGCGCGAAGCGTGGCGTATGCCCTAGCCTGCAATATTGTGGATAGAATTACAAAAAAACAAGATCAGTCTTGCAGAACTTTAGTTTTAGAGTGGAAACCAAGTGTATTTAACATTGGAGGTACCGGTGATCGTGACCGTTTGCACATCATGGTCAAAATAAATAGGCTTCTTCCACTCTTCGTACCTAACCCACATAAGAAGTTTGGTAAATATCTGTTGGGTAGAACTTTATTTATAGTGCGGAAACCAATTTCAAGTGTATTTAACATTGGATGTCATTGTGACCTTGACCTTTGGCACATCATGGTCAAAATAAATAAATTGGCTTCTTCCACTCATCATACCAAACCGACATATGAAGTTTGGTAAAGATGCGCTGGTAAAACTTCAGTTACAGAGCAGAAACCAATTTCAAGTGTATTTAACATTGGAGGTCACTGTGACCTTAATAAAAACTTTTATGCATTAAAACAAAAATGTACTCTTGATGTAAGAATGGGGATTACTTCTATTGTATGTCAACAGTAAGTTTGTTACATTACCACTTGTGATTCAGGGATACTTGGGTTTTGAAATTGTTAAGTATATTCTTATTTGCATATTCCATTCGAACATTTTAGAGGGTTATGCACTGGTGGGCCTTCAACATTGTTAACACAACAAGACAAGTAGTTAGAAAGACAACTAGTTAGATTTAGAGCCTTATGAAATATATAAATTGTATCTGGAAGGTAATTCTCTTTTCTTTCTCTCTCTGTCTTCAAAGATAATGTGATGAAGACAATTTTTGCTTTCTGAAATTTTGCAAAACCTGAAATTTCCTAAGTCATCCATTTTATCCCAAATAATACAAATGTTATTGAACTGTTTGAGTTCTAGAAGCCAGAGCTTTAAAAAAAAAAAATGAGGTACAAGAGCAAAAGCTAACATTTTCTTCACTCATCTTCCTTTTTCAGTCAAACGCAAATAATATTTCGTTTATTTAAGAATTGAATGCAATTTTTATAATCTTTATTGGAGTATGAGCGTGTGGGAATGGGTACAAATTATGTATGAATTGAAGGGATTCATACATAATTTGTACCCATTCCCACACGTTCATAGTCAGACATACTCCAATAAAGATTATAAAAATTGCATTCAATTCTTATAATTACATTCCGTAACTGTTTAAACTACTTTTTTCCCCCCACAAATGATCATTCGCTGTTGTTGAAAATCATACGGCTTTCAGTCTTTGGAATCAAGAACTAGCGCAGGCCTTTGTTCCGTCTAAATGATATCCCAAAGACAAATAAGCTTTAATTTTCTCAACTTTAGAAATGGATACGAGTATTTTAGTAATGGGCTTTATGCCACAGTTGGGAAATGTCACCAAAGAAACAGCAGCGGAGTTGAATACTGCGAGAGGCGCTAAAAGTTAAAAACCCACCCAAGCACCGCCCGAATTACATTCTGTCAACTGCGCTCTACCGTAAATGCGGGTCAAAGTTCGACCAAATGTATTCATTGGAAAATGAATTATATTTGGTCATGATGTTTTCATCTAGCTGACCAATGGGAATTGAGTGTTTGGACCCAAAACGTATAACTACATTAACAATGTAATAATATAAATTTGTTTTATTACAAATTGTTGGAGAGTGCAAACAAACAAAGACTGATGCACAAATAATCTCGCCCTCAATCAGTTACTAGAAAAGGTGTCATAGGGAACAGGTACATCTATATTTTCCTTACATCAGATGGTTTTTTGTCAATATTTTCAATATGATTTCCTTCTGAATGTGTAGTGTCAACTGGAATTCTCAACTCTGCAGGTTTGGAGACTGGCTACAAAAAAAGAAGAAAAGTATTTTTCTTTGGATAAATAATTATGCAGCTGTGCTTGGATAGACATCAACCTGTTGATGTTAACTCAGCTGGCGCTGGTAGCAGCAATAAAAATGTTTTGCTCTACAAGTTGTGCACAATGGACAGTTGGCAATACACAGCAGACTATACATCTTGAAAGGTTCACTGATGCCTATTCAATAGATTACCAGTGCTAAACTATTTACTAAAACAGCATAATAGGATTAACTATCACCCACTGCCACTGACGTAAACCAGTATTTTTAAACATCATCTGTTAACCCATTTTTCAATCTAACATGCCATTTGTCACAATGGTTGCCAGGGAATACAGAACTGTTTTGTTTGGAGACAATATTTTGAGGTTTTCCAATTTAAATACTAAATTTTCAATACAGAGTGTTTAACCTCTGACCAGCCATCCGCATCCTCACCAATGACTTTGTTCCAAAAAAGGATTGAAATAATGAAGTAACATTTTCTGAATACATATTTGGCAGAATGCTGATAACTCAATATGAAAATGATTATGCTCCATGTTAGTTCGGAAGATTATTATTAAAAAAAAGTGGATCATTATTGTATGTACCTTACATGCATACGTCCACCCACCCATCCATCTGGTCATGTGTACAATGCCATGTGTATGGATGAATTTTTTTCTGTGCACAACTACTTCATTCATCAAATAATAAATGAATATGTGCAGATTCCAAAAACTTATATCCAGTGACAATTTTAACCCAATTATCACTCTTCAAGTAAACTGGGACTCGGTGCTTACGGCAATGGACTTCGAACTGCAAGGTTAACTGGTAGAGTGCTGGAAGCCCATATTTGGGCTTTGTTCATAAGTGCAGGTACCATGACTTAAAGGCTTCATATTCTGTGGATATGTATCATATTATCTTTAAAAGTGAAATTATTTAGTCTGTAAGGCTTTGCCTTGTTATAATTTAGGGTAGAGTGCCTATTGGCACTCTCCCCTAAATTATAGCAAGGCAAAGACATGTGAACAAAGTTTGAGGACCAAAAATAATTTAGCACTCGACCAGTTAAATCACTATCAAGGGCAGCTGCATAATTTCTTTTGGCAAAACTCTTAATCCCCATTTCCCTCGATCATACTTCTGTTTCTAATCAAATGTTTGTATTGTATTTTCATTGAAGTCTATGTGAAATAGGTGACTCAAAAATCATTAAACTCTGTAGTAGGGAATGACTTAACATCAGTGGATGTTAAATTAGTTCATACCCAGACATTTATGTGACACAGCCTACAAATGAAATTTTCTGAGTCCTGAAGTTCTTGAAGTTCATCTTCAACACAATAACTGGCAAAATGTTAATGACGAATACAAGTATGACATGGTACCTGAAATATACAATTTACAGATGTAATGTTCATCAGCTCAAAACATTTAGTTAGAATATTATGTTGTTAACATATTTTTCATATAAACACATCTTTTGTTAGCCTCCACCATGTTTTTCACTCAAACTGAGTAGGGTCCATACACCCTGTATCAAGACTGGGGCCCATACATCCTGTATCAAGACTAGGGCCCTGTGAATCAGGGGTTTTAGCTCAAATCGAAGCTCAAGCCAAATCACTTTCATGGTATCTCATCGAGCTGAATCTCAAACATTGATACCAGTAAAACAAGCACGTTCTGAACTGTTAGTGTTATTAATCAATGGCTCATCCAAGCATACAGAGTACGCTTCGTTCATAAAAAACACTTGTTATGAGTAATGTATTACACCAATAGCACAGTTTTATGTTGAGAATCTCGCTCATCAATACAGCATACAGCATTCAAAGTTAATAGACCGTTTTGTTCTTTCTGCTTGCAAAATTCATCAACAAGTCACTTGGGGTCAGGTAAGCAGCAGTCACAGCTTACTTTCCCCGAGCAGATGAGATTGATGAGTCACAATACTTGGCAGGAGAAATGTAATAGGGTGAATGGCCTGTGAAATTAGTGTGAAGTAAAAAGACTGTAACCCAAATTAATGGAATGAAGGGTGCTACCGATTGGTAAGCAAGTTGCCACTAAGCCATTCCAGAGTTACTGAAGCCATTTTTGCTCAACTTTGACGTAAGTCAAATTTGTTAGCTCAACTTTGACGTAAGCCAAATTTGCGGTTATGCCATGGCTCGTTGTCCGTCCATCTGTCTGTCCATCAACAATTCAATATGGCTTGGGCTAGAGGCCGTATTTATGAACCGATCTTTACGAAACTTCTTAAGTACCATTGTTATCACCATAGGACGAGAAAGTGTGTTTTTGGGTGCGGTCCAAAATTCAAGATGGCCACCATCAGCCATTTTGTACCAAAATTAGTGCAATCAGTTTTTTGTACAGAACTCCTGTATGAAAGTTCTGATTCGAATAAATTTTTGTCTGAATGTTTAGTAACATGGAATACATCACATATAATACATGTTTTTTTCTGGTGCAGAAATTATGCAAATTAGATGAACTGTATTTATGAACCGATCTTCATGAAACTTCTTGGGTACTTTGTTATCACCTTGGGACATGAACAAGTGTATTTGGATGCCTTTGTTATCACTGTGCTATGAGAACAGATATTTTTGGGTTCAGTCAGACCCACTCTGGGCCTCAAAGATTTGTTTTCTAGTTTAGCATCTAACTCTCGCCCACCTTTACAATACTTTACCTATACATTTGTTACAGGCTTCGGTCAGCATTTATGTTCGGACCGTTACAATACTTTATATGTACCTTTGTTATCAGGTCATTACCTAGATGTGTGGCATTGCTGTGTCTCATACCATACATGTACATGTCTTACACAAGTTGAGCTACAGTGTCTTTGACACTTTCATTACATTATTTAAATTAAATTTAGTTTATTCCATCTTTGGATTGGATATGAGCATATAACCTTATGCTACTCTGCATTTGCTTTTAGTTGTATGGAAATAACTTATTGATTTTCCCTGTAATGCCCCCCCCCCCCCCCCCCCCCACCTCTCCCTCCCACTTCCAGGTTCAAAAATCTTGAATCCATGTCCAAGTTTTACTTGAGTCGAGCCGAATCTCGATGGTGGTTTTTCGAATCGAGTTGAATGGTTCACAGGACCCTAATCAAGACTTAAAATTCCTTCACTTTCAAGTTTGGGCTTGAGGGCTAACATCTATATGATATTATAAAAAATGGTTTTTATGCATAAACATTATCAATTATGTATTTTCCATAAAAAATCAAGAAAACAAATTAAATACAAAATGTGTGGAAATTTTAGCTTGGCAAATGAAATTGCACATACCGTTGCTTTATTCCAATCTATGGTGTAGCCACATTTTGGACAACAGTCTTTCAAAAACTCTGTAATAGAAAATTATAAGACTTTGTAAAAACTAAATAATTTTTTTTTATATTATTCAGTTTGTCCACCAAATACTTCTTATCTACTGCTTGTCCAAAAGAGTTTTATCTACCTACATCGGAAAAATTGAGGCCTGGGTCTTAGCTATAGGAGAAGTCTGCGTTATAGGGCATATACAGTGGAGAATATTGTCAACAGACTGCACTTGAACAAAACACCTGTTGCTCAATCGAAGCATCAGGTAACAATGTGTTTGCACACAAGTTTTCAATTTACAATCAAGACTTATCCTGTTGACATTCACTTCCAACAGACCAAAGTCTGATTGTGATTACAGCCAGAAGGAGCACGGTGGCTCAGTAGATAGAGGTGCAGGCTGCAAGCCGAGATGTCCTTGGTTCGAATCCCACCTGCGGCAACCGCGTTGTGTCCTTGGGCAAGACACTTCATCCCCATTGCCCGCATGGGGGCACGGTGGCGTTGTGTACTAAGGCATACTGCACGTCGATGGTGCACTTGTCTTCAACCAATGCTAACCCTGCTTGTGTTAGTATGTTGGGGAGCTGACAGTTGCTCGGTGGTTCTCTCCGGGTACTCCGGCTTCCTCCTCCCGTAAAACTGTCACGGTCATGATTAGCCATTGTGCATAAATATGTGACCTTAAACACCAATAAATAAATAAATAAATAATACAGCCGAGAAAAAGTTGGATACATATGTTTAACAAGACACTGCCCCTCCTAGATAGCCCTGGCAAGGGTCACTGTTTTTAGAGGAAGCTAAATGCAAGACAAGAATCCAAGTGTTACTGTTTGTGACTTTAACTTTCATGATATGACAGTGGGTCAAGGTCAAGACACAAGGTGAGGTTATACAGTTAAAACTAGAAGTCCTGCCATGAAATGCGCACAAATAGCACGTTGATATGTGCGTTAATATGCACGTTATGGCTCAAGTAAAGCTATCAAATTCTGTACATATGGCCTGTGCACAAGCAATGTTTCAGCCAATGGACCTCCGGGTAACCCGGAGGTCCATTGGCCGAAACATTGCATGTGTTTGCTATGAGTAACCAGGAGCACCTGCAGTGGTTTGGATGCCATTCGATATGGCAATTGCGCATAATTCCAATGTGCTATTAAGCCTACATAAGCGCACTATTCATGACAGGACTTCTAGTTTTAACTGTAGGTAACAACTGTGCGAAGTATGAACAGGATCTGTCACACAGATTCAATTATACAGACCAGAGAAGAGTTGTATGACAAAATCAATGTCTTGCTGGATCAAAGTCATAACACACCTTTGACTCATGAGTAATAATTGTGCCAACTGTGAGTAAGATCTGTCAATCACACCAAGTTATATGGACCGGACAATATCAATAACAAGTTTTGCTGTCAGTGACCTGGACTTTGATGATCTGACCTTGGATCGATGGCACGACACCATTTTGAATCATGAGCAATAGTTGTACCAAGTATGAACAAGATCATATATGCATGTCAAAGTTATTATAGGACCTGTGACCTTGGGGGCACATACCATATTATAATTCGTGACACACTTTTTTATATTACATATTATGAAGTTTCATTTAAAAATGTTTAGTGGTTAAGAAATTATTGCCCAGACAAACAAAATGTTGATGATGTGCACACAAATGGAGGAATAGATGGATGGACAATGGAAAACTTTTGCACTGGAAAAGCTCTGCTGACATTTTGTCAGGCAGAGCTAAAAATGAGTAAACCTCGCATACTGAAACACTTGCCTTCAAACAACATCAATTTACAAGCAACATTCTTTCCCGTCATCATCAGATCAGTTTCTGTTATCCTACTACAAGGTCTTCCAGATAAGTGTGTCTGCAAACTGCAAAATACAATAAATTACATTCAAATGAAATAGATCTGTGGGGGCGTGGTGGCGTTGCGGTAACTGGTTCTCATCAGATCACCGAACTTAAGTAACATCGAGTGCGGTAAGTAGTTGGATGGGTGACCATTTCAGCGACTGATTCGTGCTCCCGCATTGTGTCATTGGGCAAGGCACTCAACCCCGATTGCCCATATGGGAGCACGATGACGCTGTGTACTAAGGCGTACTGCACATCGATGGTGCGCATGTCTTCAACCAATCTAACCCTGCCTGTGCCGCGGTTCAGAGTTACGATGTTGGAGAGCTGACAGCTGCTCGTCGTTTCTCGGTGGTTCTCTCCGGGTACTCCGGCTTCCTCCACCTGTAAAACTGTCACCGACATGATTTAACCCTGGCTGTTAATGTGTCGTTAAACCCTAATAAAAAAAATAGATCTGTGTATACTTGTTTGGATATTTCCTGATCAAATCATTCTGTGGATTGCATATATATTCTAAATAACAAATGGTTTACCATACCACATTTACATTACAAATTATAGCATGTTGGTTATGGATTCAACTTCCATTAATTAAAAACAAAATTATTATCTATCTAAAAAATTAAATTACTTGGTAACAACTGAACTTTCATTTTACATTGGACTCTCTTACTACAGTACATCCTGTAAAAGCATTTAATATATTCCATCTTTTATAGAGTACAGTTGCCGTGGATTGGTCGTAATCCACACGTGAGCAATGATGTCCACGTATGCGTTTACCAGGTCATAAAAATCATCATCAGAAAATTTTTTATTAATGAAGCACCGGGTTATACCCATTAATTAAATTTTTGATGATTCTTCCTATAATTTGTGTTTGGAGTTATATTATTGCATCCATGGAAATATTGCCCACCCGTCCACAGTGGTTTTACTGTATAGTGTCTGTGATATATCTAAATAACATACAAACTGATACGATGGCACTGTTTTTGATTTATGGCTATAATAATGAAGAGGAAACAAATTACTGTTTTCTAAACACCATTGTGAATCGAGTAATTTTCCCAAGCATGCCATAACTCTGTCTGCCTGTCTGTCTGTCCCTGCTGATACCTAGCTGCCACTCTCTTCATATAACAGTTCCAAAAGTCATTTTACATGACAGGTAGAAACTGATTGGCAAGAAAGATATGACAATAAAATGTTACTTTAAAACCTACCATTAAACAGTAAATTCCACAGCTGCAGAAATCTGACTGCAATGAATGCGTTTTTGTGTTAACTGTCCATTTTGGAAATGATTCACCAAAGATTTCCTGAATTCTGTTAGTATAATCACTGTTCAATAAAAACTATCCATGATTATTAATTATTAAAATATTATTTCAGAGAAGATACAGTGGAGCCCACTTAATTGGATATCTCTTAATTGTATATCCCTGTTAAATGAATATAATTTTCAAACACAAAACCATTTACCATACCTTCAGTACAAATTTGAACTGTTAATTGCATATGGGTTCTAGAGTGAACTCCTGTTAATTGTATATAAATATTTGTAAAATGTCGAAAAAATTACTGTGACACTCACCAAATTCCCCTTATTTATCAACCATTTTGACCTCACTACATCCAATGCAGGCATTTATTCTACTATATCTTGTTTGACAGAGCTCTGTGTGCTCTGTCAAACAAGATATAATAGAATAAATGCTCAGGAAACTGACCCAATCCCTGTTAATTGTATACTCCTGTTAATTGAATAATTTTCACTGGCAAAATGGATATTCAATTAAGAGGATTCTACTGTAGTAAAATTTATTTTCAAAAATTTATGTTCTCAACGGCTCTTACAATGAAATTACGAGCTCTAAAAATCTGAAAGTGTAGTAAATATCTCATGTAAAAAGTAAAAAGTAATTACATTTTTTTGTGCAACCAAGGGTCATAACCTTGGAAGCACAGGAAACAGGTCTCTAAATCAAATTTCGTTTTGTATCTTGAGAAAAAAAAATCAATTTTAAAAAGAATCTGCCAGTGGAGAATAAAGCTGCTTGCAGAAACTAATCTAACAAAGTTTTTGCAAAATCAATAGCCATTTATTTATATATTGGTGGTTAATGCTACATCTTTAGTGTATATACTATTCAAAAAAAGTAGAGGATATCCAAACTGATGTTGATATTTTCGGAAAATGGTATTGGGTACGCATGATTTGACACATCAGTATGTTACCAAGTTAAGTGTGGATCATGAATGTCACCAGCACGAAAACTTTCACCAATCAAGCACGTCCAAGCCAGAAAATAAGCAGACTGTCATCTGCAAAATGAGGTCCCCAGAGGGTGAATTTAGTATGCAGGGTAGCATCACTACATTTACCCTCTGTGAACCTCACTCTGAATCAGGGTGCCAAAACTAAACAGAAAGGGGTACCCAGAGGCTAAACTGGCCCACTGTATGGAATAGCATCATCAAATTCACCCCCTCTGAAGACCTCATTTTGCAAATGTCAGACTGCTTATTTTCAGGCCTGAGCACGTCTGGGATATGCTTGGCAGGCACCTACGACAATGCCAACAGCCCCTTACTAATGTTCAGGAACTCGCCGTTGCACTGCAGGAAGAATGGAATAACATAAGTCAAGCTGATATTGGACATTTGGTGAGGAGTATGCCACGTCGCATCCGCACTTGTCTCGTGAACCGAGGGGGATTTACAAAGTATTGAGGTCTTGGACTGAATGTGGTAAATTCTCTGACTGACCATCCATGTATTCAACAGTTCAGTGCGTGGAATGTGGGCATGTCAGACACCCAACTATCATGGAAATCATTCACCAGATGTCACAGTGCAATGCTGCAACTGTCTTTTTGATGAAAATATAAATATATTTCTTCATATATTTCACTTTTATCAAATATCCCCCACTTTTTTTAATAGTATATATGAAATACTTTCAGGTTCTAAATTATTTCACCAAAGGCAGCCTCAGTTATACTGAAATTCCAGAATAGCAAACTGTACAATACATTTTTTTGTGCAACTATAAAATGTGAAACTTAATGCACACTAATCAAGAAAAGCAAACATGACCTCTGATGTGTCAAGAGAGGACTAATAGAGACAATATGTTATTTATTTATTTATTGGTGTTTAAGGTCACATACAGATAACATGTTAACTCTCTTTGTGATGCTCTTATCCAACTACTGACAAATGGTAGACCATTTCAGAGAATCAGAAGTTGTTCTGTGTTAGGACAGTACACCGGTACTAAAAATATTTGAAACTCATATTTGAAAATTATATATTATGGTACCTCCATCTTTTCAAAATCATATCCATTTCTGTTTCATTCTCGCCAGTTGGATTGTAGAAATATATCTTGCCACATGGAACTTCAATGACCTGCAGGAAAGTATTTATTCGTATTTTATGTGATGATTAACCTTTTGTTCAACTGCGACCACATTTGGTTCAAAACAGACCATCGATTCAGAAAATAGAAATTTTGGGCAGGGCCAAGAATGTTGCCCCTCAAATTACAAAGGCAAATATTGCTTCACAAACTTCATTTGAACAAACTTGATTCTACACCTGAAATGGAAGCTTCGTACCAAATATCAAGTCATTTTACCCACTGGTTCATGAGAAGAAAATTTTATAATATAAACCATATAAACTTCATTTTAACAAACTTGTATCCGGTCCCCCTTTGGATGCCATATACCAATTATCAAAAGATTCTGATCATTGGTTCTGGAGAAAAGATGTTTTAAAATTTTTGCAAACATGCTGATTCAGCATTTTTTTGATGCCTTCTACAGAATACCCTACCATAACCGATGGCAATGTTTTTTTACCATTCGATTCTACTAGTCCTCAGGATGCTTCAAACCAAATAACAGTTGTCTGCTTCTTGTGGTTTGGGACATAAGGGCATTTGAAAATATTTCTGTTTTTAACTCCTGGGGTTCCCATGGGGATGCAGGATTTTTTTTTTCTCACAAGTCAAGTACTTATACCCCAATAATACCGCATACGAAATTTGGTTCAAATTGGACAATTGGTTTAGAAAAAAGAAATTTTTGGTGGGCAAATAATCTTACCCCTCCCATTACAAAGCCAAATATTGCTTCATGAACTTCGTTTGAACAAACTTGATACTACACCTACAAAGTAAGCTCCACAACAAATATCAAGTCATTGTACCTACTGGTTCATGAGAAGATTTTAAAAAATATTTGGAGCATTTTCCCCCACCTCCGCCCTATGGGCCTGTACATGTTGAGTTGAACAAAAATGCAATGCTCCTATGAGACCATCACTCACACAA
The DNA here is from genome assembly GCA_031216915.1 of Pictodentalium vernedei. NCBI lineage: Eukaryota > Metazoa > Mollusca > Scaphopoda > Dentaliida > Dentaliidae > Pictodentalium > Pictodentalium vernedei. The sequence goes on from CM062297.1 coordinate 826,225,360, forward strand.
ACTTTCACTTGAATTGGCCCAGTGGTTTTGGAGGAGAAGACCAAAACATGGTGTTGATGGCTGACGGATGGACGGATGGAGAGCAATCAAATAATCTGGATAAATTTCAAGTTTATTTTTTCATTTTTGACCATTAATTAAAATTTTAATTGGCGGAGATTTGCTTTCATGTTACTGCACAAGGCTCAATCATTATTGCATATTAATCAAACTCAGAAATCGACATTTGAGTTCCTCACCCATCCCAAATATATTTTGAAAAATGTGTGGCTTGCGGAGAAATAATGAACATTTTTGTCTATACAATTTCACATGACATGCAAACATAATAAACTGAGGTGTTTGCCTTGTCGTATACAGATTTTTTTTTCAGTCTGCATTAATTTAATAGTTTGTCAAATTTGTACTTACAAGAGTCCAGTGACATCCTCTGTAATACATTCCAAGTACTATTTCTGATTCACTCAGCTGAAACAAAAACAGATTGTAAACAAGTGTTGTATATTTACCTGTGTAAAAACATGAGATAATATAAATTTTTAGCTCAACTTTGGTGAAGCTAAAATTGAGGTATTGCCATGGCCCATCGTCCATCTGTCCATCCGTCCATCGTGCCATCAACACAGCTCTGGCTGGAGGCCGCATTTATGAACCAATCTTTACGAAACTTCTTGGGTACCTTTATTATCACCGTGGGACGAGAACGAGTGTTTTGGGGTAACATGGAATACATCACACATAATAGGGTTTTTTCTCGTGCAGAAATTATGCAAATTAGATGAACTTTGATTTATTCAGTGTAGTGCTACTTATACACAGTAAGTGCACATGTCAATACGGCTCAGGCTAGAGGCTGTATTTATGAACCGATCTTCACGAAACTTCTTGGGTACCTTTGTTATCACCTTGGGATGAGAATGAGTGTTTCTGTGTGCGGTCCAAAATTCAAGATGGCTGCCAGTGGCCATTTTGTACCGAAATTAGGTCCAATCAGTTTTTTGTACACACTTCTATACGGCTCAGGCTAGAGGCTGTGTTTATGAACCAATGTTTACAAAACTTTTGGGGTACCTTTGTTATCACCGTGGGACGAGAACAAGTGTTTTGGGGAGTGGTCTGAAATTCAAGATGGCCACCAGCAGCCATTTTGTACCAAAACTAGTGCAATCAGTTTTTTGATCAGAACTTCTGTATGAAAGTTCTGATTTGAATAAATTTTTGAATGAATGTTTAGTAACATGGAATACATCACATATACTAGGGGTTTTTTCTCGTGCAGAAATTATGCAAATTAGATGAACTTTGATTTATTCATTGCTACTTATACACAGTAAGTGGACATGTCAATACGGCTCGGGCTAGAGTCTATTTATGAGCCAATCTTCGCGAAACTTCTTGAGTACCTTTTGTTATCACCTTGGGACAGGAACTCTATGAGAAGAAATATTTGGGGGTTCAGTCAGACCCACTCCGGGGCTCAAAGATTTCTTTTCTAGTTTAGCATCTAACTGTCACCCACTTTTACTTTACCTATACATTTGTTACAGGCTACGGTCAGCATTTATGTACAGACTGTTACAATACTTTATATGTACCTTTGTTGTCAGGTCATTACCTAGATGTTTGTCATTGCTGTGTCACATACTATACATGTACATGTCTTACACAGGTTGAGCTACAGTGTCATTGACACTTTCATTACAATACAAAAAGGTTGTCAGTCTGTCTTGGTTCATGGTTCTACAAATAATTAAGTTTGTATAACGTGATTGAAGGATGTATGTGCATTCAGCTGTATCTTAACCCTCTGTTTCATTATTCACAAAATATCCTTGACTCTTTATTTCATTATTTACTGTGTCTTTGCTTAAACAAGGATATGATATAGACATAGATGTTGAAACATTGAATACACTACACTGCAAAAAATGAAAAATTTATACCAATTTTAATATTTTTAATACTTACCAATGGCCCAGACTAGCTGGTGCAACCCAATTTATTTCCAGGGCCAAACACAAATTTTGAATCCCCCAAACCCCCCAAAATTTGCCAAAAAATGCAAAAACGAGAAGACCAGTATGGTCCTCCATACTTTTGCGCAATGCGCAACTTGTTGTCAAGGACAACAATAGGCTACCGCCATCATGTCATTCTTTATTGTTGTGCCTGTTAAATGTTATTAAGAACTGTAATATATAACTCAGCGGGGAGGAAGGAGTGTCTACTCCAGGGAGGGCCATCCCCGTCTGGGCCATTGGTAAGTATTAAAAATATTACAATTGGTATAAATTTTTCATATTTTTCCACTATTCCAATGGCCCAGACTAGCTGAGAATGGTAAACAGGCAGGCGGGCCCAGTACTTGATATTCATTGCTCTTATTACAGAAAAAACAATGAAATATAGGTGTAACTCTATTTAAGGCCTAGCATAACCCATTATGCTAATTTGATAAAGGAAGCCAAAATATAAAGAAGTCCAGAGAAATGAGACTCTTTATAAATCATTAAAAGTGTCCGAGTATTGTATAGTAAAGCTCGTCTTGACACATGACATATACAATAACGCTTCACATCGAGCTACACATTAAAAGCATATAATACATTGAAAATTGCTTCATACCAAGCTACACATTGAAACTACCATAGCACCGACCCCAGGATACTATCACTGAAGGAGGTATGTCCATACTTTTCACTATAAAGCCAGATGACTATTTGGAAATACCATCCCCCCCCCACTTCCCCTTGTTTTGAAAGTAACTGCACTTCAAAACGAAGAGGGTAGCAGACTGGAGACAGTGCTAGAGCAGAATGAAAATCCTAATTAGAATGGACGACATTCTGAGCTACCGATAACGGTCCTAAAGATCTGAGATCATCCGAAATTGATTCTAAATCTCGAAGATAAAATTTGGTAAAAGTCGTCTGTTGTGTCCAGTAAGCTGCTTGCATCAAATCCTTCAAAGAAGTACTACTAGCATAAGCCCAAGAAGAAGCTAAAGCTCTAACTTCGTGAGCTGAAATCTTATAAGCTATTCTCTGATTCACAGACAAAGCATTATAAGCCGACCGAATAGCTAATTGAATCCATCTAGATATGGAATGAACAGAAATATCATTTCTGTTAGGAAGAAGAGAAAGAAATAACCTCTTCCTACCTCTTCTAATAAAACTAGAACGCTCCTTATAAATCCTAAGCGCTCTTACTGGACACAACAAAGGTCTCTGACCATCTGAAGACGGTAATGCTTTAATCAGAATAGGACTAGGCCATTTGTCCGGAACCTGATTCTTAGCTAAGAATCCCACTTTCGTAGTGAGGGTAATAGAATTACCAACACTACGATAATGAGAGTCTTCAACAGACAAAGCATGAAGCTCACTAACTCTTCTAGCTGACACAAATGCTAAGAGAAAAACCATTTTATAAGTAAGAAATTTAAACTCAACAGTATTTAACAGTTCAAAAGGTGCTTCCTGAAGTTTCAGAAGAACCCAAGCTAAATTCCACTTAGGGACTAGTCTCAAGGTGCGAGGTCTATTCACAGAGAAGTTCCTCATTAATTTATTTAAAGATAAATCTGACCCAATGTTTAATTTCCCTTGGTGTGCATAGGTGTCAGAAAGCATAGACCTGTAGCCCTTAATAGTGACTGGCTGTAGCTTAACTTCATCAAAAAGATAAATAAAAAAGTTAGCTAATTGAGGAATAGTTGGGTTGAAAAAATCAATCAATTGTGATTCACACCAACGAACAAAAACCTTCCACTTCGCTTCATAATTTAATGAAGAGGAGGTCCTCCTACAGTTAGAAATTGCGTCCATTGCTCGTCTGGAAAACTGTTTTCCGTGCAAGAAGGACCGCACAACGGAAAAACGTGAAGGTTGAGGCCTTCCGGATTGTGATGAAGCCGACGGAGTTTCCCCTACGTCAGAAGATCCCAGAGAGGTGGTAACTTCCGTGGAACGTCCCAAAGAAGTTCCCGGAGAAGATTTATCCATGGTCTGTGAGCCGACAGACTTGCAACCAGAAGAATCTTGCAAGAAGACTGTTTTATCTTTAGCAAGATCTGTTGAATGAGGGGAGCTGGAGGGTAAGCATACCCTATGATCCCGTTCCAAGAAATTGACAGAGCGTCTACTGCATAAGCCTGAGGGTCCGGGCATGGAGACACAAACGTCTGTAACTGATTGTTCAGACTCGTGGCAAAAAGATCGATCATTGGACGTTCCCACTGGAAACAAATCTGATTGAAGACAAGACTTTTTTAACATCCATTCTGAAGGTAGCAGGCGATCCTTTCTCGATAGAGAGTCTGCTATTACATTGAGACGACCTGGAATATGATGAATCGATATCAGAATCTGATTCTCTTGAGAGAAAAGAAGAATCTTTTCGGTAAGATTCATCAGCTGGACGGAATGAGTACCTCCCTGATTCCGAATATAGGCTACTACTGTTGAATTGTCCGACAGAATTTGAACATGTGAGTGTATTACTTGACTGAGCCAATGATTTAGAGCTAACCAAATTGCCCTCATTTCTTTGTAGTTTATATAGGACACAAGAAACTGACTCTCCCATAAACCGTGACACACTTGATCGCCCGGAATCAGAGAAGCACCCCAACCCTCTTGACTGGTGTCTGTCATGATTATGAATGACGGCTCCTGAATCTGAAGTGGTATTCCCTGGGATAACCACTGGATATCCGCCCAGATTTGAAGATGATGTTTTACTGACTGTGTTAAAACAATCGGACAGTCCAACAACTGACGTTTTACGCTCCAATTTTGAATTAGATAAATTTGAAGTGGACGAGTGCGTAAACGACCTAGCGGAATTAACTCCGCGGCGGCGCCGCAAAGTCCTAACAGACGCATAAACTCTCTTGCAGTAATGACTTGTGCGTTTATGCAGTATTTTGCGTAAACTAATTTTGCTCTTGCTACCGGCAAACTGACCCGATTGTTTTGAGTATCGAAACTCATTCCCAGATGAACAAACGACCTCGTCTGCGTTAAATCCGACTTGTCGACATTGATTATAAAACCTAGGCATCGTAGCAGTGATTCTGCTATCACTGCTACGATGCCTAGGTTTTATAATCAATGTCTGAACGTCGCTTTGGAGAGCATGAAAATTTTCGTACCTTTGAAGTATGTCGTCCAGATATGCCGACGTCATCGAAGCCGAGTGCGCTCTGAAATGGCTCATTACTGCATTCATCACCCGAGTGAACGCCCACGGAGCAAGGTTCAGGCCAAAACACATTGCTCTGAACTGGTATACCTTTCCTTGAACCGCGAAACGGAGGTATTTCCGAAAAGCCGGATGAATCGTGATGTGAAAATACGCGTCCTTCAAATCTATATTTGCGGCGTAATCGTTCACTCGGATGCTGCCTCTCACCAATCGAATTGTCTCCATATAGAATCTTGGAGCAATTATTAGCTTGTTTATCCAACTGAGATCGATGACCGGTCTGTACGAGCCGTCTGGCTTCGGCACAAGAAAAAGATGACTGTAGAATCCCTTTGAATTGAGATTCTCTACGACCTCTACTGCCTCCTTTTGTAGGAGAGAGTCTACTGCTGAAATCAAAGCCTCTCTCTTTGTTATATTTTGTGGAAGGCTCACAAATTGCGGAATCCGCGTTAATGGAGGTTTTCTCCGGAACGAAAGACGTAGACCATTTTTCACAACGTCTCGAACCCAAAGATCCTGAGTTATTTTGTTCCAGTTGCTTGCGAATTTTTAAAGCCTTCCGCCAACCGGAGAACAGTAGAGGTCGAAATCTTCATTTGTAGGACTTACGAGGCTTATACTAGGAGAAACCTCGTGAAGCTCTCGCACCCCTCTGTGACGTCGGTGTGGGGTTACGCGTTTCGTTATTATCCAACTGCGCCATCCCCTTTTTGAAATCGCCCCCCTGTTTCGAGCCACCACGCCCACGATTAGCTTTAGAAGCAGCACGGGCTGAGCCTCTCTTGGAGAAATATTTACCTCTCCGAGGAGTACCACTTGTGGAAGGCTGAGGTTGCGAAGCTGAGCGCAACAAAAGCTGACTTGTAGCTTTCTTAGAAGCATCTTCAAAGACAGCTTTTAGCTTATCATTAAATAATGAAGAGCCCGAAACGGGAGCGGCCCTTAGAGAGCTCTTAACACTGTCGTCAATAAATGCCGTAGATTTAAGGGCAGCATCACGCCTGACCAACTCTAAATTCGCTACTGAAAGAGCAGAGTGGGATGTTGTATACATTATGGCGCGAGAGAGCACTCTCAAAGGAGATAACAACTCCTGTAAGCTCTCAGATTCCAGATTGCCGGCCAATGCCCTGCAAATATGATCTGCATAAGACATAGCGTCCAAAATACTTCTGCTAGATTCAATGCAAGTATCTATAACAAAAGAACTGACGCTACACGATGACGGAAGAGACATACCCAAGTCCCTAGCTCAGTCATCCAATCGCAGAGGAGCTCTTGGAATCTTATTCTCGCCTACCGTATTTAAGAAGGTATTGCCTCTAAACGGTAGGTCAAGCTTCTTTTCCGAAAGGAAAGAATTTTTTCTAGCCTGAGCCAGGTCAGCAATAGCCTCGTCACAACAATCAAACGCATCTGACGCTTGGACTGATTGAGACGGATACAGAAGGATACTTTCCTTCGACTTAATGACCTCCCTGTCTAAAGAAGACAGTCGCTTGGCTCTAGAAGGCGCAGAATTCTGACCAGAAGGAATTAATTCAGGTGAAAAATCCTGCAGGAACCTCATAGTTTCCATATGCTGCTCAGCCAAAGATGTAGTGTCAGTCTCGTCTTCATCAAACTCCCTAACACTACCAACTAGAGGTTCCTGGTCTGGTCTATTATCGGCATACTGATTATTTGAGGAAACCCTTCTTTCTGCCGATCCAGCACCGTCCGAATCATCCGAAGCGGAGATCGATGACGGCCGCATATTATGCTGCTGGGAGTCTGCAATTAGCTGGGCAATTTGCTCCAGCAATTCCGTATTCGAGGCTATGTTCACCCCCGTTCTACGCCTTTTAGGCTCCGGAAGGTGGTCTGACACATCGCCCTGTGTCCGTCTTTTTGAAAAAGACGTTTGCCTCGAAATGCTAGCCGTAGAGAGAGCCGTATCCTGGCTCTGACTCTCTACCTCTGGATCTTGCCGGCTAGCATGCGGTCTAATGTGCTGAGTCCTGGAAACGGACGAAGAAGAGGCTCTTATATCAAAATTACTGCCAGCCGCACTGGCAGAGAAAGGTACACCAGAAACAACTGGCTCTGAAGCATTTTCTACCGGACTACCAGCGGAACTGGCAACAAAAGTCGAATCTTTCTGTTTTGTCCCTAAAGCAGAAGAATGCTTCGCTACTGATGCACCTTTCAATTTGACTGGCCTCTTCCCCTTACGTGCCGTCGTCTGAACAGAGGACTGTCTTCCATCCTCCGTATCCTGGACCACTACAGATTTTCCCGGTATTGAAGCACTAATTAAAGGCTCCGTTACACCGGTCGAGCTAGTTGACCGTCTGCTTGCCCGAGGTACCGAGTATTCTGCGATACCTCGTAAGTCAACATGCTCTGTGTCTGAAGACGACGGCATCACAGAACTTGATGTTATACCATGACCAATACCATGTTCTTGTTCCTCTGAAATGGAAACTAAATTTTGATTAGTTACCTTAGGCGAAAGCACCGAAATCGGCGCTTCGCCAACACATACATAAGTAGAGAGAGAATTCCATCGCTTGGAATCCCAAGAACAGCAAGTTGCACAGGTAACATCTTTCGAGCAACGAGTGCAAGCTAAACATGAAGAATGAGAATCAAGAGAGGACTTCTTCCTCTTACATTTCGAACATGAGGACTTCATAATACCCACACGCCAGAGGCAAAAATTTAAACTGAATAGGAGCCGGTAACCAAGTCCAAAACAGGCACAACAAAGGCCCAGGTCAGACAACCGGTATCCCAATAATACCCTTAACAGTAGAGAAACTTCACAGAAGATTCCCCACAGAGAAGGGTAATGGCAAACAGACACGTCCGACTAAGTCAAAAATAACCGGTACGCGACAAAGGGGGTACGAATAATCCACATTCCGTAAATTATCTAAGATTTTTAAGAAGAATTTAATTAATAACAAATTCGCTAACAGCAATTAGTTCTTAAAAATCTAATGAGAGGATTCAAGGGGAAAAAGGTGAACATTGAACACACACATATGATAAACAAAGAATGAACAAATCAGGTGCATATCCCGAAAACAGGAAGAACAAGAAATATTATTTAAATTTCAATAAAGTTATAGCCCTGATGTTCAAAAACTCAATGTCTATATTCAGCTGCATTCTGCTGCAATTATTCTACCATTCCACTTCAAAATCGTGTCTGGCTACATTATACTGTAGGGTTTAAAAGCACAAAAGTCAGGATATGTGTTGATCTGACATGGGCCAAACAACAGAATGACATGATGGCAGTAGCCTATTGTTGTCCTTGACAACAAGTTGCGCATTGCGCAAAAGTATGGAGGACCATACTGGTCTTCTCGTTTTTGCGTTTTTTGGCAAATTTTGGGGGGTTTGGGGGATTCAAAATTTGTGTTTGGCCCTGGAAATAAATTGGGTTGCACCAGCTAGTCTGGGCCATTGGTATAGTGGAAAAATATATAGGTTCTCTTTAGAACCAAAACTGGTTCTAATCTTGTCCCTGAGATGGAACCAGTTCTGTTTAAACAGTATTTATTTCAATTCAAATAAATTTATAAAGATAAACATTAAATATTAACAGAATTAAACATAAATTGAGAGGGTTTCAGCCGTAAGTTTAGAGCTTATACGATGTTGTCTTTGTTTTCAAAATGTTTGGCGACTGCATTGAATAGGCTCCAAGTTTACTGCTGAATCTACTTCAGTTCATGTAATATTCTGTTAAAATTGAATGCTAATCTTGGTAAATTTATTTGATTTGAAATAAATACTGTTTAAACAGAAGTGGTTCCATCTCAGGGACAAAATTAGAACCAGTTTTGGTTCTAAAGAGAACCTATATTTTTGGCAGTGTAGGAGTATGACTTGAAATGTAGGTTGCTAAAATACTTAAAAGTAGAAAGATATTCACCTTAAACAAGAATATGATATAGACATAGATGTTGAAACATTGAATACACTAGGGGTATGACTTGAAATTTAGGTTGCTAAAATACTTAAAAGAAGAAAGATATTCACCCCTAAATGACAGGAAAAACTCTAGACAAAACTGTGTCCACAGACAGATCTGATAGGAACCCCAAGCGGGCCGTAGGCCCGCAAAGGGTTCCACATACCCAGTCAGATAAATGTGTTCCAGAACAGAATTCTCTATAGCCGTCAATGTGATTTTTGAAGTGGACAGTAAATTTCAGTGAAAAAACCACGTAACTTCCGGTGTCGAATTGCCCATACAATTGCAATTGACCTGTCCCCCTCTGGGAATCAAATGTTTTTTGTTTCGCCTCAAAGCTTTGCGTGATACATTGGCCTACATATCTACACTTCAGGGGTAACCAGGCCTTCTCAACCGAGAACCGCGACAAATCAGCGGCCGGCCAGTGTTACTATTATTACTCGAGTTCTGTCCTTCTGGAATTTTGTCAATATGCTCAGCTGATGATCTCGTCATTTCAGATCGAACTCTCAGTCCTGATTTCGTTGCAGCTTGTCTGCCAGTGATAACCTCAATCGAAAAAAACGTACATATAACCGATAATATAACTGATAATTGTTCTTATATTGGTGCGATTGTATACAGATATATGCATTGACACGTATCTCATGAAATATCAAGATGAACAGAAACTCAGTTGTTGAATATCCGAATGTTAAGGTGTTGTAAAAGTAAGGAAAGGTTTGCTTGACAAAAGGGTATACGGACGTTTCGTCCGCAAGCCGAGTCGTCCGCTTGTCAAGGAAAATATGTCTGCACATTTTCTACATTTCGAACAAGACACCCACCCCCTACTAACGTGTGACATTTCCCCAGATTAAGCCCAATATTCTCACATATAAAGCCTCCTGATGTTGTATTTATGTTAAGAGTGTGATGTACAACATCATCTTTAAGATTTGAAACACAAATGATGTCATATATTGGCTGATATATTGATATGTTTTTAAAAAATTGCACAAGTTGGAAATGCACATTTTTGGTGCACTCAAGAGACTCACCCACCCCCCACATCACGTCTTGCAAATTTTTGGTCCCAGGACCCCCCTCCCCCTGGAATAATTGCAAAATTATAAGATTATATTATGGAACTTGATATAACAAGTTTTGATGCATTTCTTAATATAATTATAACACGTTTTGATGCGTTTCTTAATATTATTAAGTCCTATAATACATTTGCTAATAATTTTGTGATTATTCATTGTAAAGCGCCGGTGATGCTCTTCCAAGAATAATTGCAAAAGATTATGTTGCAGAATTTAATAAACCATAAATTTTGATGCGTTTCTTAATATAATTAATTCTTATAATACATTTGCTAATAATTTTGCTATTATTCATTGTAAAGCGACGGTGCGCCTCGATGAATACTTGCAAAATTATAAGATTATGTTGCAGAACTTAACATAACAAATTTTGTTGCATTTCTTAATATAATTAATTCTTATAATACTTATGCTAATAATTTTGCAATTATTCACTGTAAGGTGCCGGTGGAGCTCTTCAATGAAAAATTGCAAAATTATAAGATTATGTTGTGGAACCTAATATAACGTACATATACTTTAAGAACTTTTACTGTAATAATATAATTTTTATTGGTAATCCATTGAATAAACAGTAATTAAAATTTATTAGATGGCTGGATAGTTTATTTTGTTCTGACATTTCTGTTTTCAGAATTTCATACACATATATGAAAGTTAATGCAAGGAGGTACATTAAGATATATTACAATGGAGGTGCATTAAGATATATTACAATAGGTAATGTACAATAAATTATACAATAAAATTATTATATAAATAAAAAATGATTCAAAATGCAATACTTGAATACTTTCCCCCAGCGAACGAGTTTCGGACGTGTTGGGTATAATTGTAGAGGACGACTTGGGTAAAATTGCAGCAGACGATTTGGTTAGCAGACGAAATGGGTGTAATTCGAAAAAGTGATACTGATAGGTTGCTTTCAGTCCCGTTAGAAACCAAAACAAAGTAATAATGTGTTACTTTTTGGTGCATCTGTATTTCTGAACAGTGCTTCGTAGTTTCAAAAACTAAAAATTGGAAAATAATAACCCTTTTGGATATTTACCGCCATTAAAAATGGCATGTCATCTTTTTTCGGAAACTGGGGGAATCTTCAGCCTGGGGAGAACTAGGCCCAGGGAAGAATCATCCAAAAGAAAAGCAGTACACATCTGTTAGGATATTTTAGATACACTACGATATTCGTTTTAACTCCTGAAAATAATTCTTAAAAAAAATATTAATAGATTGTTCGATATTTATTGAAAAAATATTAATATAATATATCGTCGAGCAATTATCTCTGCAGTAAATTCACATTCAATGTGTTCTGTAATAGGGCCTAATTAACGTCTCTCATCTGTTAGAATGATATCCAATCACTTCGGCTCCCAAGTCATTTCGTCCTCTGGTCAATTCGACCTCAAAGTCATCTCTGTCCTAGCCACTTTGGTCCCTTGGTCATTTCGGCACCATTTCAAGTGTAAAGATCTATAAAGACCAGTGCATAGTTCATGTTTAGAAATAATGGGTAATTACCTTTATTAAGTAATGTTCAGTTATTTGTGTTTACACAGTGTACAGAACAGTTATACATGACATTAAAAATTATCCATGTGTTCAATTTTACATACATTTAAGATGCTATCTGTATAAGTAGGAGAAATTATTTTACTTTGAAATTTTGCAAAGTACCGGAATATGCAGTCATTTATTCATATTGTTATGCACAATTCCTAGTCACCTTCCAGTTTGAGGTTCACAGGGTTTCTTTTTCTTTTTTTTTTTCTGAAACAACCACCAAACTGCGACTTTGATACTACCATAAATATGTCCACATTTTCTAAAACACAGAGCAGAATCCTTGTAGTTATGTGCAATTCCTAGTCCCCTTCCAGTTCGATGTCCACGGGGGTCTGATCCCAGTGCCCCACTTCCAAGGCGTACACTCAAACCAAATCACATTACTTACCCTCGCTTCCGGCTCTCATAGATTCATAAGCAAATAAAATTATTCAGGTCACAAGTGATTTCAAATCCCACATAGTCCATGTGCATCTTCGACATGCTGAAACTTTTCTTTTATTTATTCATCATGAAAGAAAATCTACTAGACATATATCATGTATACCTGAATATCTAATTGAGAGATATATATGTTGAAAAAAAATTAAATAGAAAAATGTTAAAATTCAAACAATATTTGAAAATATTTAAAGAGGCCGAAATGACCTGGTAAATTGGGGCTGAATTGACCTGAGGCTGTAATGACGGGGGCCAAAATGACTTGGGGCCAAAGTGACTGGAATTCGTGAGAATTGCATCCAAACTGTCCTCCAACAATTTGACCCAAACTGGATACTAATCTAACCCAAACCATCCTTTGGCAATTTGCCCCAAACTGTTCTCCAGAATAGGGACACATGATTCTTATTGATTTATTTATTGGGGTTTAATGACACTTCGATAGCCAGGGTCACTTCATGTCGGACAGTTTTACCTGTGGGAAAAGCCAGAGAGAACCACAGAGCAATTACAAACATCTAACGTACAAACAGCACACACGCTGGGTTAGCATTGGTTGAAGACAAGTGTACGATTGACATGCAGTATGCCTTGGTACGCAATGGCACTACGTGGGCAGTGGGAATGAAGTGTATTGCCCAAGTAAACAAAGTGGTTGCCACAGGTGGTATTTGATAGAGGACCCTTTGGCTTACAGCCTTCACCTCTAAGTACTGAGCCCTTTAACCTTCAAAACTGTATAGTACCAGCTAAAACATTTTGTAGAATGACCACATGAAAATTTCACAAGTACATAGTTTCATTATTAGTTTGTGATATTTGTTTTTGCTGTACAGTGGAACCCTGTTAATTGAAGAGCCACTTTGCCAATAACATTATTCAATTAGCAGGAGTATTCAATTAACAGGGATTGTGTCACTTTCCTGTATTCCAGAGATAAACTTAGCATTTATTCTATTATATTTTGTTTGACAGAGCTCCATGAGCTCTGTCAAACAAGATATAATAGATTAAATGCCTGTATTGAATGTACTGAGGCCAAATTGGTCTATAACCAAAGGAAAACTGGGAAGAGTCAGGGCAATTTCTCAACATGTTACAAGATTTTTTATTCAATTAACAGGAGATTACTCTATAACCTATATTCAATTACCAGGTCAAATTTGTACTGGAGGTAAATGGTTTTGTGTTGGGAAATTATACTCTATTAACAGGGATACAGTTAAAACTAGAAGTCCTAACATGAAATGCGCACAAATAGCACGTCGATTTGCGCGTTAATCTACGCGTTATGACCATAGTAAGGCTATCATATTCTGTACATATGGCCTGTGCACAAGCAATGTTTAAGCCAATGGACCTCCGGGTAACCAGGAGGTCCATTGGCAGAAACATTGCCTGTGTTTACTATGAGTAATCAGGAGAACCTGCCATGCTTTGGATGCCATTCGATATGGCAATTGCGCGCAATTAAGCCTAGATAAGCGCACAATTCAGGACAGGACTTCTAGTTTCAACTGTATACAGTTAAGATATATCCAATTAAGTGGGCACAACTGTATAACCCCCCCCCCCCCCCACACACACACACACACACACACACACACACACCCCAATCAAAACCATCATTCAAAGGTCTTGGATTCAGCAAATTTGATTTCTTTATTTATTGGGTTTAACAACAATTTTTACAGCCAGGGCCACCCAACAGTTTTACTGGGGGAGGAACCCAGCCAGAGCACCCAGAGAGAACTACCGAGCAACAATGACAAGCAACTGTCAGCTTCTCAACATTGTAACTCCAAGCAAGCAGGGTTAGCATTGGTTGAAGACAAGTGCACCATCGATGTGCAGTACGCCTTATTTCAGTTGCCGCAATTGGGATTCGAGCTGAGAACCTCTCAAAGCTTGTTTTGGGAAGGTTTTTTTTTTGTTCCAGCTTCATTAAGGTTTGTTTCATATCGCACTTGTAATTTTGTCATAATTAGTAATCATAAATCCTTAACATAAAACAATAGAAAAAATGCATAGAATATTTAAAAAAAAAAAAAATTCTGTGAGGATTTGACCTCAAGAGGTGATGACATTCGACCACGACTGAGACCGAATATTCTAAGAAAAAGTATGAGGGCTGAATCTTCCTGTGACTGAATCTTCATGAACCCTATTTTTCAAACTAAATTGCCCATTACTTATAAAGCACCATAACTAAGGCAAAAACAATACTATGAAATTTCCAAGTCTGAAATTCTATAAATTCCAAATAAATTTACACAAATTATATAGCAAAATGAAGGATGTGGTGTATAGTATGTGTACATCTCACACACTGACACACAGTCACCATCAGACATCAGCGGATCCTGAAAGTGTGCTATCGGTACCATATTTGTACCATAATTGATAATAATAAAATAATATTTCATAAGAACAACAAACACAGGAATTCAAAATGCAGCCTCAAGGCAGCATGGTGGTGAATGCCAATGCTGTCCCATTGTCCTTGAAAGGGGGAGTCCTTTACAAAATAGGTTTTTGTTTTGTGATACTCTGGATACTCCCCATTTTTAGCTCAGCTTTGAGAAAGTCATATTTAAGGTTGTGTCATAGCCCGTTGTCCGTCTGTTTGGAAACAACAATTCAATACGACTCGGGCTTCCGTCTGTTTGGGAACAACAATTCAATATGACTCGGGCTAGAGGTTGTATTTATGAACCGATCTTTACGAAACTTCTTGAGTACCTTTGTTATCACGTGGAACGAGAACGAGTGTTTTTGGGTGCGGTCCAAAATGCAAGATGGCCTCCAGCAGCCATTTTGTACAGAAATTAGTGCAATCAGTTTTTTGTACAGAACTTCTGTATGAAAGTTCTGATTTGAACAAATTTTTGTATGAATGTTTAGTAACATGGAGTACATCACTTAAACTTAGCAGGTTAATACAGGTTTTTTTCTCGTGCTGAAATTATGCAAATTAGATGAACTTTAATTTATTCAGTGCTACTTACATGTATACCCAGTAAGTGCACATGCCAATACGGCTCGGGCTAGGCTGTATTTATGAGCTGATCTTCATGAAACTTCTTGGGTACCTTTGCTATCACCTTGGGATGAGAATGAGTGTTTTTAGGTGTGGTCCAAAATTCAATATGGCTACCAGTGGCTTTTTGTAGCGAAATTAGGTACAATCAGTTTTTGTACAGAACTTCTATACAACTTGGGCTAGAGGCCGTAATTATGAATCGATCTTTACAAAATTTCTTGGGTACCTTTGTTATCACCATGGGGTTAGAATGAGTGTTTTTGGGGGGAGTCCAAAATTCTAGATGGCCGCTGGCAGCTATTTTGTACTGAAAATGAAATTACTGCAATCAGTTTTTTGTACAGAACTTCTGTATGAAAGTTCTGATTTGAATAAATTTGTGTATGATTGTTTAGTAACATGGAATACATCACATAAAATACAGGTTTTTTTCTTGTACAGAAATTATGCAAATTAGACAAACTTTGATTTATTCAGTACTACTTGTACACAGTAAGTACACATGTCAATACGGCTCGGGCTAGGGGCTGTATTTATGAACCGATCTTCATCAAGCTTCTTGGGTACCTTTGTTATCACCTAGGGACGAGAATGAGAGTTTTGGGGTGCGATCCAAAATTCAAGATGGCTGCCAGAGGCCATTTTGTATCAAAATTAGATACAATCAGTTTTTTGTACACAACTTCTATACGGCTCAGGCTAGAGCCCGTATTTATGAACCAATCTTTACAAAACATCTTGGGTACCTTTGTTATCACCGTGGGATGAGAGCGAATGTTTTTGGATGCAGTTCGAAATTCAAGATGGCCACTAGCAGCCATTTTGTACCAAAATTAGTGCAATCAGTTTTTTGTACAGAACTTCTGTATGAAAGTTCTGATTTGAATAAATTTTTGTATGAATGTTTAGTAACATGGAATACATCACAAAAAATACTGTATAATACAGGTTTTTTTCTCTCGCAGAAATTATGCAAATTAGATGACCTTTGATTTATTCAGTGCTTCTTATACACTGTAAGTGCACATGTCAATACGCTAAGGCTGGAGGCTGTATTTATGAACCGATCTTCATGAAACTTCTTGGGTACCTTTGTTATCACCTTTGGATGAGAACAAGTGTTTTTGGGTGCGGCCCGAAATTAAAGATGGCTGCCGGCTTTCACACTGTTGCTTACTGAGGTGAAGTCACTTTACCATTACCAAGCTACCTACTAAATACCAAAGGGATGATTTTTCAGTGCACTCTTATTACTTCAGTGCCCATAATTCTCAAATATGGCATTAAAACCAATCACATACTTATACTGCTTAAATCTATTCACATAATCAGAATACACCATCAGGGGTGCATTAGCTCAGTAGGTAGAGGTGCAGACTGCAAGCCGAGAGATCCTCTGTTCGAATCCACCTGCGGCAACAGCTTTGTGTCCTTCGGCAAGACACTTCACCCCCATTACCCATGTGGGGGCAAGGTATGCTGTGTACTAAGGCATACTGCATGTTCTTGGTGCACCTGTCTTCGAACAAGGCTAACCCAGCTTGTGTAGTATGTTGGGGAGCTCACAGTTGCTTGCCATTGTTCAGTGGTTCTCCTGGGGTACTGTAGTTTCCTCCATCCATAAAACTGCTATGGTCACAATAAGCTGTTGTGCAGATAAATGTGACCTTAAACACCAATAAATAAATAATAAAAAGAACACACCACCTCATACCCGTTTAGACTCTCCAGTTTTCATTCACCTTGGTATCCCTCAGTTTGCCTTGGTGTTTAGTATGCCCGCCAGAAAAGGAGTGATTTCTTTTTCTAAAAGAGCAAAACAAGAAACAGTAATTTTTAACAGGTAGTAACGAAATAATTTTCATGAAGCGCACAATTTTATCTTACTTTGTTAATAGCTGAAAAAACGCAGGGTGATATTTGCAAATCTTATTTTATTACTGGCACCAGGTACTGGTAATGAAAATTGCTGTTTGTCATCAATACTTGATCAAGTTTCTGACAAAGCACATTATACTATTCCAGTATGTTAGCGACTGGACATAAGTGCACAATTTGATGTTGGTTTACCACTATGTACTGGTGCTTAGCCAGGAAATCTAAGTTACATGTAGGGGCAAGAGTAATATCTAGTGGGAGTGGGGCCGGGTAATAAAGAATATGATGCACAGAATCACCTGAGCCACATAGCAGTGAGATAGGGGCGAGGACAAGAGGGTGTGTGACCCTCTCATCAGTGGAGGGGTCGGGTGCACCTCCCCCCCCACCCCCTCAAAAAAATTTGAAATTCAAGTCAGTAAAACACAATTACCTTGACTCTGTGTCCAGTTGTGTCCATAATAAGTTGCGAAGAAACATAAATATCTAGATATTAAAATGTCTTTTGGGATGTTCATTATATGGGTTAACAGGAGAGAGGGGTCGGGGCATGAATGAAATTGGGGACCGAATATTCTCAGAAAAATTATGAGGGCTGAATCTTCCTGTGACTGAATATTCATGAACCCCTTTTTTTCAAACTAAATTGCCCATTACTTATAAAGCACCATAACTAAGGCAAAAACAATACTTTGAAATTTACAAGTCTGAAATTCTATAAATTCCAAATAAATTCCCACAAATTATATAGCAAAATGAAGGATGTGGTGTATAGAACCCCAAAAGTATGTGTGCACCTCACGCACTTACACACAGTCGACATCAGACATCAGCGGTTCCTGAAAGTGTGCTATCGGTACCATATTTGTACCATAACTGATAATAATAAAATAATATTTCATTAGAACAACAAACACAGGAATTCAAAATGCAGCCTCAAGGCAGCATGGTGGTGAATGCCAACACTGCCCCATTGTCCTTGAAAGGAGGAGTCCTTTACAAATAGGTTTTTGTTTTGTGATACTCTGGATACTCTCTATTTTTAGCTCAACTTTGAGAAAGTCAAATTTAAGGTTATGTCATGGCCCTTTGTCCGTCTGTTCGGGGACAGCAATTCAATACGGCTCAGGCTAGAGGCTGTATTTATGAACCGATCTTTACGAAACTTCTTGAGTACCTTTATTATCACGTGGGACGAGAACGAGTGTTTTTGGGTGTGGTCCAAAATTCAAGATGGCCTCCAGCAGCCATTTTGTACAGAAATTAGTGCAATCAGCGTTTTTGTACAGAACTTCTGTATGAAAGGTCTGATTTGAATAAATTTTTTGTATGAATGTTTAGTAACATGGAGTACATCACATATAATAAGGTTTTTTTCTCATTGTGAAATTATGCAAATTAGATGAACTTTAATTTATTCACTGCTACTTAAATGTATACCCAGTAAGTGCACATGTCAATACGGCTCGGGCTAGGCTGTACAGTATTTATGAACTGATCTTCATGAAACTTCTTGGGTACCTTTGTTATCACCTTGGGATGAGAATGAATGTTTTTGGGTGCAGTCCAAAATTCAAGATGGCTACCAGTGGCCATTTTGTACTGAAATTAGGTACAATCAGTTTTTTGTACAGAACTTCTATACAACTTGGGCTAGAGGCCGTATTTACGAACCGATCTTTACGAAATTTCTTGGGTACCTTTGTTATCACCATGATGTTAGAATGAGTGTTTGGGGGGGGGGGGGGGGGGGGGGGGGGGGGGTCGGGGGAGGGGGGGGGGGCCAAAATTCTAGATGGCCGCCGGCAGCTATTTTGTACTGAAATTACTGCAATCAGTTTTTTGTACGGAACTTCTGTATGAAAGTTCTGATTTGAATAAATTTTTGTATGATTGTTTAGTAACATGGAATACATCACATAAAATACAGGTTTTTTTCTTGTACAGAAATTATGCAAATTAGATGAACTTTGATTTATTCAGTGCTACCTATACACAGTAAGTACAGATCATGACATGTCAATACGGATTGGGCTAGGGGCTGTATTTATGAACGGATCTTCACCAAGCTTCTTGTATACCTTTGTCATCACCTAGGGACGAGAATGAGTGTTTTGGGGTGCGATCCAAAATTCAAGTTGGCTGCCAGTGGCCATTTTGTACCAAAATTAGGTCCAATCAGTTTTTTGTACACAACTTCTATACGGCTCAGGCTAGTGGCCGTATTTATGAACCGATCTTTACGAAACGTCTTGGGTACTTTTGTTATCACCGTGGGATGAGAGCGAGTGTTTTTGGGTGCAGTTCGAAATTCAAGATGGCCACTAGCAGCCAATTTGTACTAAAATTAGTGCGATCAGTTTTTTGTACAGAACTTCTGTATGAAAGTTCTGATTTGAATAAATTTTTGTATGAATGTTTAGTAACATGGAATACAGTTAAAACTAAAAGTCCTGTCCTGAAATGCGCACAAATAGCACGTCGATATGCGTGTTAATCTGCGCGATATGACCATAGTAAGGCAATCAAATTCTGTAAATATGGCCTGTGCACAAGCAATGTTTCAGCCAATGGACCTCCGGGTAACCCGGAGGTCCATTGGCAGAAACATTGCCCGTGTTTGCTATAAGTAACCAGGAGAACCTGCCGTGCTTTGGATGCCATTCGATATGACAATTGCGCGCAATTCATACGTGCAATTAAGCCTAGATAAGCGCACAGTTCGTGACAGGACTTCTAGTTTTAACTGTACATCACAAAAAATACTGTATAATACAGGTTTTTTCTCTCTTGCAGAAATTATGCAAATTAGATGACCTTTAATTTATCAGTGCTAGTTATACACTGTAAGTGCAACTGTCAATACGCTAAGTCTGGAGGCTGTATTTATGAACCGATCTTCATGAAACTTCTTGGGTACCTTTGTTATCACCTTCGGATGAGAACGAATGTTTTTTGGGTGTGGCGGCCCGATATTAAAGATGGCTGCCAGCTTTCACACTGTTGCATACTGAGGTGTAGTCACTTTACCATTACCAAGCTACCTACTAAATACCAAAGGGAAGATTTTTCAGCGCACTCTTATTACTTCAGCACCCATAATTCTCAAATATGGCATTAAAACCAATCACATACTAGTACTGCTTAAATCTATTTACATAATCAGAATACACCATCAGAGGTGCATTAGCTCAGTAGGTAGAGGTGCAGACTGGAAGCCGAGAGATCCTCGGTTCGAATCCCACCTGCAGCAACAGCTTTGTGTCCTTGGGCAAGACACTTCACCCCCACTACCCATGTGGGGGCAAGGTATGCTGTGTACTAAGGCATACTGCATGTTCTTGGTGCACCTGTCTTCGAACAAGGCTAACCATGCTTGTGTAGTATGTTGGGGAGCTCACAGTTGCTTGCCATTGCTCAGTGGTTCTCCTGGGTACTCTAGTTTCCTCCATCCATAAAACTGCCATGGTCACAATAAGCTGTTGTGCAGATAAATGTGACCTCAAACACCAATAAATAAATAATAAAAAGAACACACCACCTCATACCCGTTTCTCTCCTGTTTTCCTCCACCTTGGTATCCCTCGGTTGCCTCGGTGTTTAGTATGCCCGCCAGAAAAGGAGTGATTTCTTTTTCTAAAAGAGCAAAACAAGAAACGGTAATTTTTAACAGGTAGTTACGAAATAATTTTCATGAAGCGCACAATTTTATGTTAGTTAATAGCTGAAAAAAATGCAGGGTGATATTTGCAAATCTTATTTTATTACTGGCACCAGGTACTGGTAATGAAAATTGTTGTTTGTCATCAATACTTGATCAAGTTTCTGACAAAGCTCATTATACTTTTCCAATATGTTAGCTACTGTACATAAGCACACAATTTGATGTTAGTTTACCATTATACTGGTGCTAAGCCAGGATATCTAAGTTACATGTAGGGGCAAGAGTAATACATGTATCACCTGAGCCACATAGCAGTGAGATAGGTGTGAGGACAAGAGGGTGTGTGACCCTTTCATCAGTGGAGAGGTCTGGTGCACCCCCCCCCCCCCCCCCAAAAAAAAAAACAACAAAATTTGAAATTCAAGACAGTATAACACAATTACCTTGACTCTGTGCTGCTGTGTACTGGTCACTTTCTGTGTGTGGGCAATATTTCTGCGGATGCAATGATATTAGTTTTCAAACATTGTTTACAGCGATAATCATCAAAAATTTAATTAATGAACCACAGGATACAATTCGGTGCTTCATTAATTAAAATTTTATTGATGATGATTTTCTATTACCTGGAAAAAACATGCATGGACATCATGCACTGCCCATGCAAGGATTATGACCAGCAACTGTACTGTATGTATGTGTCACTGCTATGAGCAGGGACTAATCTAAATGGGTGGGTGTGTTTACAAATATTCATATTTTTTAACACCTGATAACAAAGTAATATAAGTTTATAAACAATCACACAATTGACTTTTAATTACAATACTCCTAATTCCTATTAAACATATATGAATGTTTATTAATTTTGTGGAATTTTTACACTGTGTATGAAGCTTATTTGGGCCTGTATGTTTGTTAAAATTGCCCTTCCACTATGGAGGACTTTTTGAAATCAGTCTACACTGGATTGTGTGGTATTCCTTTGTGTAAGACAGTGTATTCATTGTAATAATATTCATGCATAAGTTCATGTTCTTGGTTTGTTTTAGGCCTCATAATCTACAGAATAGCTTGGATGGAGGTGTATTCCATCACTTGAGTGCAAGAAGGCTTTGCAATGCTACATGTATAGCATAAACCTTGTTGCACTTCAGGGACAAATTTATCAATTTTAATAACATGGGTAAAATATCGGACATGAACCGTTAAATTTTTTTTTTTTTTTAGCTCACTTCGACAAAGTCAAGCAGGGCTTATCTCATCACTCTCCATCCATTGTCCATCCATCTGTCATCCAACAACACCATGTTTTGGTCGATTCAAGTTAAAGTTTGTGTGAGTAATGGTACCAAATGGGTATTACATTTTTGTTTAACTCAACATGCCCAGCCCCATAGGGAGGGGGTGGGGTAAAATGCTCCCAAAATATTTTTAAAATCTTATGAACCAGTGGGTACAGTGACTTTATATTCGTTATGGAACTACCTTTTGAGGTGTAGAATCACGCTAGTTCAAACGTACTTTGTGAAGCAATATTTGGCTTTGTAATGGCAGTGGTTAGATTTTTGGTACCACCCAAAATTTCTATTTTCCGAACCGATGGACCGATTTGAATGAAATTCAGTATCGTGGTAATATTGGGTCATAAGTACTTACCTCATGCAAAAAAAACCCTGCATCCCCATCGGAACCCCAGGAGCAAAAAATAGAAATGTTTTCAAACTCCCATGTTTCCCAAACCACGTGGAACAGAGAACTGTTATGTGGTATGAAGCATCCTTAGAACCAGTAGAATTGAATGGTAAAAAAAAAAAATGCCCTCTGTTGTTGTTAGAGAGTTCTGCAGAGGGCATCAGAATAATGTTGGTGCAGCATTTTTGCAAACATTTTAGAAAATCTTTTCTCAAGAACCAATGTTCAGAATCTTTTGATATTTGGTATACAGCATCCATAGAGGGGTCAGATACAAGGTTGTTAAAATGAAGCCCATTCGTTCATATTTGGACTCAATGCAGGAGCCCAAATTTTATGGGGAATTTTCTTTAAAAATCTTCTTCAGAACCACGAGTCAGAATTTTTTAATGTTTGGTACCCTCATTGTTATGATGGTCAGATTCAAGATTGTTCAAACCAAGTCCCTATGTTAATATTTGGGCTTCCTTTGGTAGCCCAAATTTAACTTAGGGCTGTATGGGGAAGTTTTTTTTTTAAAATCTTCTTCTTCAGATCCACCAGTCAGAATGCTTTCGTATTTGGTATACAACATCTCTAAGGGGGGAGGGGTGGGGGTGAGATTCAAGTTTGTTCAAATCGGGTCTGTAGGTTAAAGTTTGGGCTCACTATGGTAGCACAAATTTTAACTTTGTGCAATATGAGGAAATTTCTTTAAAATTTTGTTCTTCAGATCCACCAGTCAGATTGCTTTCATATTTGGTATACAGCATCTCTAAGGAGATCAGATTCAACTTTGTTCAAATCGAGTGCCTGGGTTGATATTTGAGCTCCCTATGGGAGCCGAAATTGGCCAAGTAGCTGAAGAATTAGACATTTTTTATTCAGTACCCTCAAGAGGTGAAGAGTAATCTACATAGGTTGTATCAAGGTGCTTGAGAGGGGAGCTCCACATTTTACATCATAATCAACTAAAGAAAAGGCATAATGCTTGGACTGTTTTTGTCACTCCTGAGGGGCTCAAAGATTTGCAGTGTATCCTATGGAGATGGATTGCTTAATGTAGATTCATTCTTGGACTCTTATATCGTGTTCTGTTCTCTGTTTATATCATGTTCTGTTCAAGGTGAGCACTTAGGCCCTGTGGGGCCTCTTGTTTATTTATTTATTTATTGGGTTTCAACAACACTTTCGAAAGCCAGCAGCTACAAGTTTCTTCTCTCCTTGAACCAAGCATCTCGCCCAACTGCAGCACTCATGGTCCACTGAGTTTTTAGCTCACCTGACTTTCAGTCAGGGTGAGGTGTAGTGATCACTTGCCGTCTGTCGTCCGTCGTCCGTGAACATGGTGTTTGCGTCTTCTCCTCTAGAACTGCTGAACTGATTAATCATTTAAGTGAAATGTGAGATGCTTGTTTGTTATGACATTGCATTTTGATTTTGCTTAAATCAAGTTGCCCTGCCCCCAGTAGGGCCATGCCCCAAAATTTTGCCTAAATCTTAAAAAAATCTTCTTGTGAACCAGGAGTAGCAGAGATTCGATATGTGGTGTGCTGCTTCCTTTTGAGGTGTAGACTCAGTTTTGTTCAAGAGAAGTTTGTGGGTCTTTATTTGCCTTCATTATTGGAGGGCATGTATTTTTGCCCCGCCCAAAATTTCTGTTTTTCGAACCAAGAGGCTGATTTGAACCAAATTTAATTTTTGGTCTTATTTATCATAAGTAATTAATTTATGCCCCAAAATATTTTCCCATCCCCCCATGGGAACCGCAGGAGCTAAAAATAGAACAAAATTCAAAATGCACATATCTCCAAAACTACATGGCACTGAGAATTCTTATTTGGTGTGAAGCTTCCTTGGGACCAACAGAATGGAGTGGTCTAAGCAAATTTCTGTCAGGTCAATCATGGGGTACTTTTTCGTGACTTTGAAAAAATGCTTAGTCAGCATTCTGTAACACTGTGGGTAATGAAGAAAGCATTTAAGACTCTTCTTCACCCAATTCACTCCTCCAAAACCTTTCAGATTTCACATATACCATCTTTGCAAGATTTTTTTACACGTTTATTGAAATCAAATCCCTGGGTCCATATTTGGCCTCTACGGGAGTCCAAATGTTGAAATTAGTGCAGTATGAGGAATATTCTTTAAAAATCTTTTTCTTCAGACCCACCAATCAGAATCTTTTGATATTTGCTATGCACCATCATTAGGCGGGTGAGATTTAAGTTTCTTCAAGCCAAGCCTATATTTTGGCTCACCAGGGTTTTGCAAATTGCGAGAACGGTGATTTCATTCCTCTGATGTTCTTGCAAATGCTTGTTAAGAAGATCCATATTTACCATTCCCCCAAAATTATAAGCATTTTTTCATCAGATAAAATTTAATAAAATTAAATTAATTTTAGAGCTGAAACGATTAAAGGGTTTTCGTGATTGATTAATCACATGGGTTAACCTTGGTTAACCGATTAATCACTTGCCCCAATAGGTAGCTGAATAATTGCTGTACCGTTGACCATTTATATAATTAAAACTTTACTCAGCATAATGGACAAAACCGGGCAGCGCCATATACAAACATGTCCATTCAAATTTTATTATATTTTCAATTTTTGTCTCAAAACATAGCTTATGACCCCTTATTGGAACAAGCTCATTGAGCTTGTTCCAATGGGGGGGGGGGGGGGGGGGGCATAAGCTATGTTATTGAGACAAACATTGAAAATCTTTAGAATTTCTTGTGCAAGTATCGTCTGCTACCTGCATTTGGTGAAGGGTTGAGAATGACTGTTTTCAGCTACTGATACAGTATAATGATCATGCAAGTGAACAAGTATTTTGGCACGTAACTGGCATGCATTTCTCTGTCTCATGCAATTGATGTGAGCCAGTGTGACAATGTTTGCCTGTTTTGGAGCAAGTTTGTTCCGTAGTTAACCCATACAGGGTATTTTTTGTTTTTAAAAATTTGATTAACAGTTTCCATCTTGGTTTCAAAAAGTGATGATAAATAGTGAATATAAGCTTACCCAATATGAAAGAAAAATGGTTAGCAATTGGACATTTTTGTATAGCATTTTGCGATGTGAACCCAGCCATCAAAGCCCGAATTGTACCAAAATTTCTATTTTCCAAATTGAGAGGCTGATTTGAAGCAAATTTGATATGATGGGCTTATTGGGTTGTAAGTACCTAATTTATGCCAAAACATTTTCCTGTGGGAACTGCAGGATCTAAATATAGAAAAAATTTAAAACGCCCATATCTTCAAAACTACATGGCACTGAGAATTTTTATTTTGTGTGACGCTTCCTTACGAACAGCCGAAAAGAATGGTAAAAAAAAATTGCCATCAGTTTTATCATAGGGGAGTTTTTCACGACTTATGCGGAGTCATCATTTTAGTAATGGGAAAAACATTAAAGAATCTTCTTCTCCCATACCACTGCTCCAAAGGCTTTCATATTTTGCATATAACATCTTTGGAAGATTTATTCACATGTTTGTTGAAATCAAATCCCTGGGTCCATATTTGGGCTCTCTATGATTAGATTAGTGCAATATGAGGAATATTTTTTAAAAATCTTCTTCTGATCCACTCTTCAGAATATTTTGATATTTCGGATGCTGCATCCTTAGAGGGGTGAGATTCAAGTTTGTTTGAGCCAAGTCCCCGGGTTCATATTTGGGCTCCCTGTGGGAGTCCAAATTACAACTTAGTTCAATAAGAGGAATATTCTTTAAAATCCAGTAGTCAGAATCTTTTGATATTAGTATATAGAAGCATCCTTAGGGATGTGAGATTCAAATTTGTTCAAGCCAAGTCCTTGGGTTCATATTTGGGCTCTCTGTGGGAGCCTGAATTATAACTTAGTTCAATATGAGGAATATTCTTTAAAAATCCTTTTTTTTTGAGATCCACCGGTCAGAATCTTTGGATATTTTGTATAAGCTTTTCTTATGAGGGGCAGATGCAACTAAATGTTCAAATAAATTCCCTGGGTTGATATTTAGGCTACCATGTCAGGTGAATGCCATCAGGCCCTCTGGGGGCTCTTGTTTGTTTTCTGTTTGACAACATTGCCCTGGCTCTTCTATCTATATTTTTCATTTTAAGTTAGTCACTACTTTTATTTAGGCTTCCCAAATTTGTTACTGCATGTCTGTCTGTCTGTCCTTCGGATGAAATGTTTCTTTGCTTTTCATTTGCCTGGCTCAACATTTTAAATAATTTGCAGCTATCTTTCACCCTCCAACCTCCCCCCCCCCCCCCCACACACACACACACAAACACACACACACACACACACACACATACAAAAATCAGGGCTGGCAAGTATTGAGTATTTTATCAAAAAAGTGGTACTCGAGTACTACGAGTACTGAGTACTTTGGACCCAGCCTATCACAAATATATTAAACATCAAAGAGTATATTATATACTTGAAACAAATACAGTACAGTGGCAGTGTACTGCTCACTTTCCATGGATGGGCAATATTTCCACGGATACAAATTCATACAATAATATTTGATGCCAAACACTAACTATAGGTATAATCATCAAAAATTTAAATAATGAAGCACCAGGTACAAACCGATGCTTCATCAATTAAAATTTTGTAGATGATGATTTTTATTGACTGGTAAATGCATGAGTGGACATCACTGCCCACGCGTGTATTACATACAACCCGTCCATGGCGACTGTACTGTAACTTGTCCTCTTTGTGAACATATTTTCTACAATTTCACTCCTTTTGACAGAATGCATGCCTGTGGGGATTAAAACCAAAATAGTGAAAGTGCACTTGTGGATATTTGCAGCACAAGCACAGCACTAATGAATCAATATTTGATGATTTTAGGAATTTTAACAGTGTCATGAGACACGACAGTAGCAGGTATTGGTCATTCTGTTGGAAAAAATCACTGTTTTATGACTCGAGGTGCCTTAACTGAGAAAACTTAGGCTTTTTCTTACAAAGATTGCAGAATATCAAACACAATGTGAAATGTGTTCAGAAGCAAGAATGTGATTAAAAAATAATGGGAAATTCATGTCACCATCAATTTATTTATAAATTAATAAAGTTTTTTAGCTCACCTGAGCAAAGCTCAGTGGGAGCTTTACTGATCACATTCTGTCCGCTGTCCGTCCGGCGTTAACTTTACATTATTCAAATGTTGGGTAAATGTTTATTACCTAATGCCAATTTAGATTTGTTCAAATGAAGTTGCCCTCTTCTCCTGGGTGGTGCCATGCCCCCAAGGGGCACCAAAATCTTCTCATCAACCAGCAGTAGCAGAGACTTGATATATGGTATGCAGCTTCCTTTTAAGGTGTAGACTTAGATTTCTTTAAGCGAAGTTTGATGGGCTATATTTGGCGTCGCTATGGGAGGGGCAAAATTTTTGGCCCAAAATTTCTATTTTCCGAACCGAGAGGCTGATTTGAATCAAATTTTACGTGAGGGCTTATTGGGTCATAAGTACCTAATTTATGCCAAATTTTCTTTTTCTGTAGCCCCATGGAAACCACAGGAGCTAAAAATCGAAAAAAGTAAAACGCCATATCTCCAAAACTCCACGGCACTGAGAATTTTTATTTGGTGTGAAGCTTCCTTGTGACCAACAGAAAGGATTGGTCCAAAAAATTGCCATCGGTTTTATCATAGGGTACAGTTTCGGGACTTTGAAAACACTTTTTAACACTGTAGGCAATGGGAAAAACATTAAAAAATCTTCTTCTCTAGACCCAGCAGGCAGAATCTTTCGATATATGGTATGCAACATTGTAGGTTGGATCTGATTCGAGTTTGTTCAAATCTGCCCCCCTGGGTTTATATTTGGGCTCAGTATAGGAGCCCGAATTCAAACTTAGTGCATTTCAGGCAAATTTCTTCAAAAAATCTTCTTCACCAGATTCAGCTGGCAGAATCTTCTGATATTTGGTATGCAACATTGTGGGGTGGATCTGATTCAAGTTCGTTCGAATCGGCCCCCTGGATTCATATTTGGGCTCACTATAGAAGCATTTCAGGCAAATTTCTTTAAAAATATTCTCCAGATCCAGCAGGCAGAATCTTTTGATATTTGGTATGCGACATTGTGGGGGTGGATCTGATTCAAGTTTGTTCAAATCAGCCCCCTGGGTTCATATTTGGGCTCAGTATAGGAGCCCAAATTTGAACTTAGTGCATTTCAGGCAAATTTCTTTGAAAATCTTCTCAAGATCCAGCAGCAGAATCTTTTGATATTGGGTATGCAGCATGCTTAGGGGGTGAGATTCAAGTTTTTCAAGCCAAGTCCCTGGGTTCATATTTGGGCTCACTGTGGTAACCCGAATTATAACTTAGTTCAAAATGAGGAATTTTCTTTAAAAATCTTCTTCAGATCCTGCAGTCGGAAAGTTTCGATATTTGGCTTAGGGGGGGGGGGGGGGGGGGGGGATTCAAGTTTGTTCAAGCTATGTCCCTAGGTCCATATTTGGGCTCACTGTATCTTTGGTAGGGTTGGGTTTGCTCATAGGTATAACTGTTGTAAATATTTTAATTAGAATTACATGCCTCGAAAAGTTGCGCTCGGAAATTATGTAATTCCCAAAACTAAGCAGTTTTGGGGAAATATATTGTTTCAATAAACATTTGAAGAAGTCTACTGACATTTTGCATTACTTTTGAATGTTACAGGTGAATAAAGAGGATGATTTGAGGACTTTTAGAACCTAAAAATTTGTTTGACTATTGGTGTGTTTTGTTTGGGAATTCCCTGAGAAATATGAACATGTGACCAGCACTTCCCTTTCTGTTAGTTTTTCTTTTATTTGTTGCATGACCCCTGTTTAAAAGTCATTAAAAGGTTGTCGGAAGGGCTATAGTTGACAAAAAATATTTGAATGCTAAATTTACAATGATGCGACCATATTTTTTTTCGCCTGAACGTTATAATGGTCGCCTATGGGAAAATATTTAGTACTGTGAAACGTATTCTTGTTTGGCTGAAATTAAACAATTGCAGGAATTCGACTGAATAAACCAAAATGTTTTTGGAGTTGGTTGCGGAATGAAATATTTCAATACGTTGGATACTTTGGGGTTCCTTCTTACGCCTTGCGTATTGTCATATTAATTTCATTATACAATCTCAAATTTATTGGTTGGAGAGTGGGGGCAGAGGACTGACATGAAAAATAAATAGTCTAATTTTGACATGTATACTCACCATAACTTGCCTTTTCCGGGTATTCCTGGCATTGAAAGATCCATTAAGAATGCCAGTCATTGTCGACTGAACCATATGAACTACTTTTCTACCGGTGTCATTAGAAGCCGTTGTTAAATAAGACAAGTATGCATCAATAACCTGCAAATAAAATTGTGTGTAGAGTTACTTATTTTAGCCTCAATTTGTAGTACTGTTACATTGAAAATTAAATGTGCAAAGTTTAATTTTTTCTCCTGTGAAAATAAGTTTCTTTTAGCTTACCAAATTAGAAGTCAGTGATAGCTCTACTGATCACTTGTCCAAAGTTTATCTGTCGACAGGCATGAAGGTGAGTGACTGAGTCATCATCTGGACCCATAAGCTGTTAATTTTTTATTTCCTGGCTAGCTGGGCTATATGGTTGCTTTACATGGTGGCTGAACCTCCGGAAGTAGTTGGAAGCTTTGTTCAATTTCCATATCTATCACAAAGCTAACATTACATCCAAATAATATCTTAAGAACTAATTATGCTGTGTGAGACAAATTTAAGTTTGTTAAACTGTTTTAGAAGATTTACATAGATGCCAGCTGGGAACAGAAGAAACTTTTATAATAGACCTAACCATGAACTGGTGTATACAGCTAAATAAAAATATCAGTAACCTTATCTGTCAACCAAGTAGAAGGCCTTAGTCATCTTATATCTGTATCTGTTATTGTAGTACCATACACTCTGGCTACAGGAACATTGAAGTCTTTCTCCAATGATGAAAGTTTTTGGACAAGTTGATATGCTGAAATGGAAATATGAATCTACTACCAAAATACCATTTTTATCAGAAACTAACATCATTTTGTGCAAAGCTCTCTAGTCTCATCAGTGCACAAGCTGCAGTATACTTAGTTCAATGCAGTTATGTTACAACTTATTTTAACTATTACTGTCATGTAAAAGTTCTCTTAACAAAAGCATTAAAAAAGTCCAAAATCTCCGAAAAATGTCTGGCCAAGGGTTAATTAATGTCATCTTATATTGATGCATTTAACACATATATGAAATATGAAAGCCACAGCATACTGGTGGTAGCCTCCACTCATGCACAGCAAAAGAGGTCAGACTTTTTGGTCAGTGTGGACTAAGAAAATTTCTAACATTGCATTAAAAAAGTCCAAAATCTCTGAAAAATGTCCGGCCAAGGGTTAATTAATATCATGTTATTTTGATGCATTTAACACATATATGAAATATAAAAGCCACAGCATACTGGTGGTAGCCTCCACTCATGTATAGCAAAACAGGTCAAAAAGTTCACCCTGACAAAAAATTCTAGCATTGCAAAAACACTTAAAAACAATAAAATATCACTTGTTAACTGGTAGAGTGCTAAATTATTTTTGGTCCTCAAACTTTGTTCACATGTCTTTGCTTTGTTATAATTTAGGGGAGAGTGCCAATAGGCACTCTCCCCTAAATTATAACAAGGCAAAGCCTTACAGACTAAATAATTTCACTTTTAAAGATAATATGATACATATCCACAGAATATGAAGCCTTTAAGTCATGGTACCCGCACTTCTGAACAAAGCCCAAATATGGGCTTCCAGCACTCTACCAGTTAAGGGTAATAAGCCATAGAAACACAGTATGCAGTCCTGAAAATGAGACGGGTCAGCACCTATGTTTTCTATTTTACGGGAGCTAAAATATGCACTCGTTGAAAAATATTGTGGAGCATTAATATACTCTGAAGGCATATAAATGTGTGCTGATTTGATAAAGCTGCACCCAATGGGAAATTACTCTCATAGTTCAGCTGGTCCTTATACATTTAAAGTTTCTGGTGTTTGATGAAAGTATTCCCTCAAAATTCATATACACATTTTCGGGTGCAGTTTACTCCCGTTTCTGATTTCACAGGAGCTTCAAACTGCTCCCGTTAATTTTGCTCATTTCCAGCACTGTATGGTTCATAGTAACAGGACTGAAAGTCAAAGTGGACTCGTACAATAACTTTAACAAGTGTTGACGTCATCGCAACTCGGGCCATGACATAAGCTAACACCACCTTATTGTTGAGCTAAACAATGTGCTACAAAAGGCAATTTAGTGTACAGGGAGAACTTTTTGCATGTGCCCTCAAAATGCTAATGCTGCATATAAATGTTTGCTGTCTTGGCAAAGAAAAGCAACAGAAGCATTCAGGTTAAACAACTGTGTATTGTATATTCCAGTATCTATCTATGACGAACATATAATGATAAACCTATATATTGGGCAGTATTTTTTAGAAACGCAGTTTAAAATTTAAGCAAACGCTCAGTCTGTTCACTCTTCTTATGCGTTTTCCTTGCCATTCCGATTGCTACTTCACTTTGAGTAGCATCTTCAGCTCCTGCAAAGAATAAAATTTATTTGTTATTTTTTCGAATTACAATATGTTGGATTTCTCAATATAGGACACACTAATTATTGTGACGTAAGAAGTAAACAAGAGATTGTCACTCAGAAGTGACTATCCTCCGACATGGTAATTACCTTGATCTGTGACCTTGACCTCCATCGAAAAAAAACAATTCAGTGCACGACACATCATCTCCCCATAAGCAACATGTATGCCAAATTTCAACAAAATCCGAGGAAGCAGAGTTATGGAGCAAACGAAAATTTTCCTGATGGACAGGCAGACAGAAGGAAAACAAAAAGACATTTGAACGTGACACATCATCTCCCCCATGAGTGCTGCACGACTAGAAAAAATTGAGGAGCACAATTTTTTGCACCCCTTGATTTTCTGGAATGCCAGGCCTGTTTGGGACCTCCTTTAAAATTTCTTATCATTTCACAACAATTCATGACCCATTCTGTGTAGCATTTCGATACATTTTGAGTGTTGAAGTCAGTCACATAAGAATGGAATGCAACATTTTGAATAATGAGATGTGTCTGCCAATTTGTCCACTATGTAGCTGAATGTAGTACAATTTTTCAGTCTCAATATTAATGTCTTGAAGTGAATATAACCAAAATAGCATACAAGTTTTTGCATTAAAAATTCCAGATGCAATTGCACTCCCAAGCAATCTGAGGAGGGCAATTAGTTTGCACTCCTTGATTTTCTAGATTGCCAGGCCTGCAAGTTTTGACAAAATCCAACAAAGAATCTCAGAATTATGGAGTGGACACAGAAATGTTCCTGATAGACAGGCATACACACAACTGGTACATTGTGTCGATTTGTTGTTGTGGGTTTAATTGAGAACTGTATAGTGCCCTTTTGTGGGGTTTTTTACTTGTACAAACCAATATTGTGGAGTCTTTTTGTTGAAATACTTAGACATTTTAGAAATGATACTGGGTTTTTCATGTAAATTCAAAAATAGAGATCTAACCCCCAAGAGGTGTTTAAACTGATAGAACCGCACAATACCCCCCCAAAAAACAATGAATGCGGCATTGTACTTGCAAATGATCTCACAACATACCTCTAAGAGCGGACAGATGGATGGAATGACAGAAACGCCAAAACACTATATGCCCCTGAAAAAGGTTTTGGGGGTCATAAAATGTAAAACGCAATGCAACTTCAGAGAATACTTCATGATGCAAGATACTTTTAAGAATATAACTTTCTGTCTAACATTCCGTAGGACATTGAACCTCCTTGAAGGAATATTCTCCAATTTGGAATGAGACTGTTTAACAGGTTGAATGCTGGAAGCCACTATCAGGGTTTTGGCAAAAAGGAAGGTACCTTTTTACCCTTTTCTTTACTTTACTTATTACGTTTCATGTTCAGTGAAAAACAAAATATTATTTTCAGCCTGAGAATCTGCTTTATTAAAAAATTTTGGAAAGTGCCTATAGGCACTTCCCAACAATTTTTATTAAAACAGATTTTGAAGAACAAATCTGATCACCTAAAATAATGTAGCCCTCAACCAGTTAAAAATGCTGATGCTCAATACTGAATCATGGTAAATAGAAATAAAAGTATGTTTAGTCTGTATCTAAAAACTGAGATAAATTGCAAAATGAAAAGTTTTGGCAAACCTGAAGTTTGTTCTTTTTGATGATCTGTGGTTTTTGAATCAGAGGCTTTTAATTTATTCTCTGTTCTTGGTTCATTCCCTGTTGAAAAATTAAAACTGTTGGGTATTTCATCATTACTTTTGATTGACTTCTGCACAATCACATGAAAAAGTAGTAACTGATGTTGCTTGAATATATTGTATTTCAATTTTAAGTTTCATGGTAATATGATTACATTTATTAGTCCCCTATGGGAACTGTAAGGGGACTATAGGATTGCAGTCCGTCCATCTATCCGTCCGTCCATCCATCCATCCGTCCGTCCATCCGTCCGTCCGTCTGTCTGTTTTTTTTATGTTACCACCTCTCCCTCCAACATGCTTTAAGCTACACCTTTCATATTTGGTACATGGATAAATGGTTCTGAGAGGATGATGCACGCTCAAATTTTTTTTCTCCAAAATCCAAGATGGCGGAATGGCAGCCATTTTTGTTGTGTTTTTTAAGTTTTTTTTCTCTATTTTCATGTTACCACCCCTCCCACCAACATGGTTCGAGCTACACTTTGCATATTTGGCACATGGATAGAGGGGATGATGCACGTTCAATATTTTTTCTTCAAAATCCAAGATGGCGGCATGGCGGCCATTTTTGTTGTGTTTTTTTAAGGTTTTTTCTCTATTTTATGTTAAAACCCCTCACTCCAACATGGTTCAAGCTACACTTTTTATATCTGGCACATGGATAGAGGGTTGTAATGGTATGTTGCACGTTCAATATTTTTTTTCAAAATTCAAGATGGCAACCATTTCTGTTGTGTTTTTTAAGCTTTTTTCTCTATTTTATGTTACCACTGCTCCCTCCAACATGGTTCAAGCTACACTTTTCATATATGGTACATGGATAAAAGGATTGTGAGGGGATTATGCACGATCAATATTTTTTTTTTTAAATCTAACATCTGTCTGTCTGTCTGTCTGTCTGTTTTTATGTTACGACCTCTCCCTCCAACATGGTTCAAGCTACGCCTTTCATATATGGTACATGGATAAAGGGTTGTGAGGGGATTATGCACGCTCAATATTTTTTTTTCAAAATCCAAGATGCTTATATACTCAAGGTGTTTTTGTCACAGAAGACACTTATGTCACAAAAGCGCTGTAGGGGACTCATACCACCTCGGTGGTCAAACACTTGTTCAAGTTATCACATTCACAAAATCCTTATTTGACAAACTCCAAATTTAAAAAAAAAGTGTCTGTAACTACATGCAAAAGTTAGGGAAATTTTTGAATATCCTACTTAATCAACCTCTTCTCACAATGTAAGACTAAAGGAAGTTTCATTAAAAACTTGTGGATACATGCACACATGGGCGGAAAGACAGATGGACAAAACCCAATTCTATAGCCCTTGCCTAACTTTCATGGGGTGGTCGATAATAAATCAGTATCAGAATAGCTCAACCGAATTTGTCAGCCTGGAGCTCAAAATTAATTTTATGCAACCTTCGAATATCATTCAGCAAAACTGACGTCACAATACATTACAAGGAAATTTATTTGTACACATTGTTATGGAAGTGTGAACACTTGCAGTTAAGTTTTGAAACGAACCTTTTATGTATCTACTCTGCTTTTTTAATGTTTTTTTCTGACAGACTGGTGTATTATTTGCAAGTGTTAGTTCTGAAAAATAGGATAAAAACTTTATTTTTAGCTTGGTAAATTAAACATATTGCAGTATCAAGTACACATCATGATTCAGTTTCTCACTTTTTCATTTTTAGTGTAATAGGGGCAGATAGCCAGCTTATTGGAATTCTGTACTCATACTATGTATAAATAAACAAGCGATTACACTGTGGATGCTGGTATACCCACAGAGGTTTCAAGTCAACAGGTGGGACTGTGTCCATTTGGACACAATCAAAAATTATTATTACAGTAGAGTCTAACAACATGCATATCCACAACCAACTTTTATATTATGATAGGAACAAGGGCACTAACTCTGGAAAAATTATTTGAATAGAAACTTCCCTCCCATTTACACATTCACACATCATACTCATACTGCGCACCAAGTTTTGTAAAAACCCAATAAACAATGTAGGAGGTAGAGTATGGAGGTTTTTTGGTTCGGTTTTGGTTTTTTGCCACAGGCCAAAAAACTGAACCATCTGGTGCCAACCCCCCCCCCCCCCCACCCCCCAGCCATACGTCTTTTGCATACTTTGATGTATAAGTCGCACCCCGACCATGAGAATAGCTGGTGGGGCCTACAAATTAGTTATTCAAGAATTTTGTTTGCAAGTGTCGTCTGCTTTTCATGTTAGGGTACGTTTTAAACATAAGAGAAAAGTTTCAAGTCCAAGCTATTCATTTTATCGAAATTAAAACAACTCAAAATAACAAAACAGGTATATAATGTATAGCAGTGCCAGGATTTCGATTCAGGAAGAATCAACAAGAACATAAACAAGACATACTTTCTACCTCAAATTCATATTAACACTTTGTCAAAGCTTTCAGGTGACATTTCTGTGGTCTTTTCTAGTTAGACACAATAGTGATTTAGAATAATTGAAAGGCCTGGAAAAAATACCAAAAAACCCAACTGAAATCGAAGTTTTAAAAAAATTAAAATACAACCGAAACTGAACCTGGAAAAAAAAACCTCCATGAACTAGTAGGAGGAGTTGAGCGGACAAGCCTTTATGATGGAAACTTTGCTATTTCCAAGGGAGATAACCATGGAAAAATGTGTTGCATCAAAAATTGATGACTACATGCACACTTGATACCGATACTTCAATCCAAGTTTCATAAAATTCCACTGAAAACTGTAGGATGAGTTAAGCGGACAAAGTTTGTGATGGATAGACAAAAGGATGGATGGATGGATAGTCAGGTGGACCGACAAACACCATGCCCATATATTCCCTTTTCATATAAACGAATAGTAAATGTTCCCATGAAGTCTATGTTAAATTTCAAACTGGTTGGTGTCCACCAAAACAATTGAAGGGAAACACCTTGAACAAAACTTCAATCTTGGGGATGTAGTAATGCTAAACATCAAATATAAAAACATTCTGCCGCATGTATCTGAAGACATTTGAGGAAAACTCTATTTGAATTTGGGTTTCCACAAGGAGCCGAAGCATAAAACTAGCAATCTAATTTGAACAAAATTGAATCGCAGCAATAAGGATGCTACAAGCTCATTAACCCTTGGCCCAATGCAGACAATAGTAAAATTTATGAATTTAAATATTATTTTTTCAAAATTTTCAAAATATTTAAACAAAACCATATCATGTGACCCCCCTAGTTGGAACGAGCTTGACGAGCTTGTTCCAATGAGGGGATGGGTGGGGGGGGGGGGGGGGGGGGGTTGTCAGGTGATATAGTTTTGTTGTAATTTTCTGAAGATGAATATTTTTTCAACAGCAGAATTTGCATACTACCCGGGCAGATACAGCTGATTCGTAAGGTGAAGGGTTAACAGAAGACAGGTGAATCTGAAGAAATTTTTTTTTTAATTTGACTTCCTATGAGGATACCATATATACCAGGTATCAAGGAATTTTAACTGGACCTGAATACTTGATGTGGGCTATTAACACTAAACTTTATTACAAAATAAACTGTCAGCAGGCTATTTGACGATGCCTTCAGGAATTGAACCTGATAGCATTAGTGGCTCTGTTGAGTACCTTGGCGCTACATCCACTTAGGCATCAAGATGGACCAGTTTGACAAATTATTTGTGTAAGTCAGTGTAAGTAGTCACACAAGTTTAAGCTATGTTTTTAACTATCTGAATGCTGGGAGACCAAATTCAGGATTTGTAAAAAAGAGCATGTTGTTCATTGTAGCACATTGTTCTCCACTGTAACGCATTTATGCTTCATAAGTATTCTTTGTCGAAACTGATAAGAATTTTTTATACAATGGTAGATTCAACTTTATACTTAAATCCAGAATTACCTTTTCAGCAAGATATAAAATGGATCATATTTAATACTTACTGTGGACTATAGATTCATATTTAACTATTTGTGTGCTGGAACCCCAAATTTTGATTCCTGAACAGTATGGGCATTGTAGTAAAATTCTTCATCTCTTAGCATGTTTTTTCATAATAAACTAAAAGTTAAATAACCTTTTTTCAGTGTTGAATTGCTTTGTTCCCAATTCTTTAGAGAGTGCCCACAAGTAATCTCTAACTGATTGTAACAAAACACTTACTGGTGAAGAGGTTATCAGTCACAAAAATTAGCTACCACTCTAACATTTTGAAATTGCAAGAGGAAATTTCAAATTATAGTGCTACTGTACATTACATTTTTGTGGTCACAAAAACGGTTTGAATTATTGAAAGAAGAACAATGATGAAATACTTCAAGGAACATAACTTTCCATTTTTCCTTTCCTTCAACATTTTCTGAAATGTTTGTGTGGGTTTTTAAGAACATTGATAATGATTGTACATCTACAAATTAGAAAGAAAATAAACTAAACAACAGTATATTTCAACTAACCTGTTGATGTATTTTTACCTGCGTCGCCAGCGGCAGAGCAGGTTTAGTAACCGCTCGACTCTGTCTGTCCATCCGTCCGTCCATTCGCCAGTCCATCCGAAACACTTCTTCCGGCAAAGTTTTCTTCGCTTCTATAAAAGGGAATGATTTTATATTTGGTCTGCTGCTTCATATTGATGAGTTGTATCGTGTATCTAATTTTCAGATCTGCCGTGCAGCCACTTCCTGTTTGCCGATGCTTTGAAGTCTGTTCATCTCTGTGATCAATTGCATGCAGCGACCCAGGTCCAGACCCGGTATGTGTCTTGGCTTGTTCCTAACTAGTCGGGAATATTTCCCAACTCTCCTTCAAAATTTCCCTGCAACGTTCTTTTTCTGTCTCTTAAGCCATGGGAGCTTCCTAAAATTGTGTTCCAGGGGCAAACCTGGCTCCCTAGGGATACTTTTTCTCAGCAAATCTGTTTTTGTAATTAACTGACCATTGACAACCTCCATTGTTACTGGGTCTGTGCAACAATAAATCATAGTTTGGAAATTTTTCAATTCCGAAATTATTTCACTCTGTAAACTTGAGAAGTTGAAAGACTTTTCTTGACTGTTATTATTTTCACTTAAAACCTATACACAGCTGAGATTGTTGTGGTAAATGTTCAAGAGAGATATTTATATCGAGGTTCAAATATGGACTTTTTTGTATATATCGGAAAAGTCATCAAAGGTTTTATTCTTGTATTTAAATACTGCAAAAAAATGCTTGCAGGGTAAAAAGTTTACTCTGAAATCCTCACATGAACATGCTGGATATTCATGGTCACTTCCAAACTTAATTACATACAGGGAGCCCCCACTTTTCACCAAGAATACATCTTCATCTTCCTCACTGACATCCTCTTCAGACTATGTATTGTTCTGAAGAACTAAGTCTTTTCATACAGTGTTGAATTATTTTGTGTGGTCTGTTGTTTAAATAAATAGGAATTGTTCTGTCATATATTTTGTAGTTATTACTGAATCTACAAAATTTTAAAATATAATGTTTATCATTAGAAAATTTGAAATGTACATTGCATACTGTTATTTGTGATCAGCCGATTGCTGCAATACATTTTAACCCTTTACCTAACCTCAAAAGCAGACGTCACTTGCAAAAATAATTCTTCAATAACTAATTTTTTTCATTTTTTGTCTCAAAAACAAAGGTTATGACCCCTCGTTGGAACGAGCTCGATGAGCTCGTTCCAACGAGGGGTCATAACCTATGTATTTGAGACAAAAAATGAAAAAAATAATGAAAATTAATTGCCGATTTTTGAGAATAGCGCTGGTCGGTTTTGACCATTACGTTAGGTAAAGGGTTAAAGGAATTTTTATTACTTTTGAGAATAATGTTTTTTACTGCTGTGTATTATATTTTTGAAATGCACATCATAACCAATTGCAGGCTAGACCTCTTGGAAGTGAAGTGCAGCTTATTTACTGTAATAAACAAGTTCCTTTTTACTATTAAAATAGAAACTGATAACAAATGTCGGGGACAGAAGCCTTTTAAAGTAATGAGCATCATACTACAATTTGTGAAAACTTCTCGTGATGAGAAGACAAGAAAGCCCCATTCAACAGGAATGCTGATAATTTGCATACAAAAACATCCTTGATTCCAAAGTAAGTGTTAAAGTGTTTCAGTATTTCAATATTCAAACTTCCCTTCTCATAAATTTTGTTAAGTTTATTTTATAGTTTGTTCAAAAGTTTATTAAAGTAGTTCATCTGTAATTTTAATTTTTTGGCAGATGAGAAAACAGACTGAAATTGTTTGCCGTTTGTGCTTGTACACTTGGACTGTACATAATTAGTAATGTTTAATTCAACATTCATGTCATTTCTACATAAAGTAAAAGTTGTTTTTGATATATAAACGCATCCAACTAACATTTTGCATCCCCAATTCATTTATAGGTGGCTGGATGTCCTAGTGAAAACACATCATTTCGTTTTCATCTCCTCCTCACTTACTGACAATAAAATAGCCACCAAACTTCGTTATGTGTTTTTTTCCATTTGGCATCCAGTCACCATGCAACTTGGGAGTGTTTACGCAATTCAGTTCATACAGTGTCACTTGGCGGTAAGGCTTTCCAATCGGGATGGATAAATGAGTGGAAATGGGTGAAAA
Source organism: Pictodentalium vernedei (assembly GCA_031216915.1). Classification (NCBI taxonomy): domain Eukaryota; kingdom Metazoa; phylum Mollusca; class Scaphopoda; order Dentaliida; family Dentaliidae; genus Pictodentalium; species Pictodentalium vernedei. The sequence continues at coordinate 826,265,866 of CM062297.1, forward strand.
CATGTCATTTTCTTTTAAAAACATCTTACACAATCTCCTGCAATATTGCCCATACTATGACCGGCAAATGTGGCATGTCTATGGAACACAAACTACAAAAAGAGACAGGTGAAATAGTAGGTTGAGGGGGGTAAGAGATTTCATAATCTGGCACACATACATTTAAAACATATTGAAGGCAGATTCAGATTATTATTAGGAAAATAATTCCACGCTATGATTTCAATGACCAACGAAAAAACTTTGATGCTACCTGTGATTAACATTATTAGTTCTTGAAAATTTCAGTTGTACAATTTTGATGTCGAAATTTTGTTTTTCACCAGAAATGTATAATTACCCAATAAGTTGATGCCGTCTACCGGTGAATGGCTGGAAGGAACAATACAGACTCTCCTGCTAAAAAACCCTTAAGTGACAATCAGTTAATTAAATAAAGAAATATATAGATAAATAAATTTTACCAATCATTACCTATAATTTAAGCTGCAGTATTTCTGGAAAAGATCTGGAAGAAAATCCTTCAGAATCAACTCCAGTAAGGTACTCAATGAACCAGACCCTGAGAGTTTACGGTAGAAATGCTTTAAAGACTTGTTGAGTGTTTCAGCACCATTGTTTGTTGTAACAAGTGTATGAAAACCAGTATCCTTGAAAGCATGGCACCATTGCTAAAAAAAATATGTTGTATATTTAGCATAAGGATTTTTTTTTTTCAACTCCCATATCCAGCTAGGAAGAAAATTGATAAAAAATTAAGCAAAATGTTAAATGTGCATGTTATGCAGTGTATAAAAAGCAATTTATTTGTGCAGTGATTTAGTACTAGTCATACAGGTATGAAAGTGCAAGTTGTGCATGGCTGTTTGTAGCAGAAACGAAAATCAGACCAATTGGAGAAGAAAATCAACACATATATGTAGCCGCCACATCCAGTAAATAACTCGGAGGTGCTTTAAAGTTTAATAATCATGGGTTCTTTTATTCTATTCAGTTGAACTGTCAATTACATATTGTACTGGATATAGTCCAGATGACAATCGCAGAATATTATTCTGCACATTCACAATAAATGTTAGAACAAGGAATCCTGAAAATAAAATATAATAAAACTAATGAACATCTGTAGTAGCTTGGGGAAAACTGGACATGTTAACAACTGTAATTTGATTCTGAGATCAGGCGCAATAAGGCCTGAAAGGAAATGATTTCGCGCGCCAAAGGCGCGCAGGGACGGTATGGGGGACAAGCCCCTTTCGACCCTCGGTAGCTGTATATTATGGTTGTCGCATGTCTAGGCGTGTCGAAGGAGGAAAAGGATCCGGTACTCAGCAGGTGTCTCCAGTTGTTGGTAGGCGGTCTCGCTGGCTGATGTCGGTTGGACCCTCGGGTGAGGACCAGTGTGGGAGGTTGGGTCCTCTCACAAAGGTACTACCTCTCCCCGAGGGTGCAGTCGATCTGGATTTTTGGGCAAGTGTAGTCTGCCGCTTCGAGGATGATAATGAGTGATGGCCATCACTGGCAAGTATAATCTGCCTCAGGCTGTCTCTGTTATAGTTGGACTCTTTGAAGGAAAACAACAACGACCCCTTTCGGGGACCACCAAGAAGAAGACCCGAACTTCCCTGGTTCGGGGGCAGGCCTGCATTATAAACCTATTGGGTTGGGACCAAAAGATGCGCAATGCGCTTACAAAAAGGGGCAGAGGCGGGACGCAGGACCAACGCTCGCCTCCCTTAAAGTGGTTGACCACTTTTAGGGATGGCGCGGAGGATGTTCTGGAACCGTGGGGTGACTGTTTCCATAACGGTTAGACTGTCTGTAGCGGTTATTGGGGTGCTGGTCCAAAAAACATCTTCTGTGTACCTGCTTAAAAGAAGAAAGTAGAATTAGTATTCATTAGAATATGTAAACTGTAAGGATAGAAGTAGCACACCTTTAGTTGCGTGTCCTTGTGGTGTCTGCTGTGTGTGTGTGGAGAGTATGGAATGCACGAATCTTTACATTCGTAAGGGCAGTAACATACTCTCGTGTGGTATTGTGCTGTGTGTGTGCTTGTCGCTATGGGGGAGAGTATGAAATGCACGAATTTTTACATTCGTAAATAAGGCCTGGTACCAAGCGATGCTTGTTATACCTCACTGGAAGGAGCTTGATAAGCCCTCTCCACTGAAGCATAACAAACAGAGCTCAAAAGACAATGTAAACATGACAAATATATGTCCAGCAGATAAAATTATGATACTGAAATACAGCATTACAAGAAAGTGCTCACTACTATTATTAACGTATGCTTAGATATTACTAGTACCTATACATAGCACTTTCCAACTGCCCATACAACTTATCTACTACTATTATGATTATATATTGCTATTGTAGCATAGCCTAGAGCTTTTACATAAATAAACTAATTTACACCGGGTATGAATTATTTTGGTTAAGGAGGCAGTTCAATATTAATACATGCTTTGATTACTTAGCTTCCACTAAATTATAAAAGACAAGTTACTCATGATTATATATCCATTTATGAGCAGCTAGAATGAGTAACAACACAAGAGAACTGTCAGATTATTAATTACATGGCATAGCAAAAGTGGTTAAAACGTATAATAACTATATTATATTCATACCCTCAGTGTGACGAGTTCCTGTATTAAATTTCAGGGAGGTGGTGGATCTTGGACCTGCATGGAACAAAATACTAAGTAAGAAATTGCAGAATGTAACGAAAACCTTTTATCAGTGGCGTATGACCAAGCTCATTCTGCACATGAGCAGAATGAGCTGGAGTGTGCGCTGACATTGAACATACATAAAAATATCAGATACAAGTCAACTTCTAAATACTCCAGTACTAAATACTTACTGTACTCAAGCGGTTAATTGAGTTAACTACTTAACCATATAAAATACTGTTAACATAACTGGAGCATTCCATGTTATATTATTATTTACACATGTAATTGCAGAAATTAATTAATATTTAATCCTGTTGAACAGAATCCCTGATAGTTGCAGTGGCATGACCAGTGTGCCATAGCTATCGAACACTGAGCAGGCCACTCAACCACAATAAATAACATAATAACAATTATGAAACATTTACTTAAAACAACGGTGTTTATAATAAATAAACTTCCACTATACCTGATGTTCCAAGCTATCCAATATCCTTCCCGCAAATATCCAAGAAATTAATACACAATAATTTCAAACTTCAAATTATGTACACAATATATTTACACCACATAATATTAACTTTCTAAGAACAATCAAGAAGGCACAGGTAACATCTAGAAAATTAATAATTCTATTCATTGGTACAGAGACTTTATAACTGATAATTCAATCAACTGACCAATGATGCATGAGTTAATTAAAACTAACTGCATGCTGATTGAGGAAGCATATCAACATGCTGTGGAATCAAGTGAATATTTTGGCTGAACGAAAGATTTTAATTCTCTGTCACTCAGCTGAAGTAAAAATAATTAGGTCCTATAAGTAAATGGAAATTAATTTAACCCTCTCCGTTCAATATAATGCCTGAAATAAAGTGGGAAATATATTGTCAACTGCTTCACAGGGAAATACCTGAAAAAACTGAAATAAATCTAGCTGTAAACTAAAACAAAGTTATTGACCCTTCTTAGACCTGAAATAAAATTAACCCCAATACTGCCACACAGTTCCCCCATAGGGAAAAGTCATCCCTGGCATTTAACTTTTCAAAATTTAGTTTAAAACTACATCACAAATTTTGTTATTATTTGTGCTGAAAAATCCTTCAGCAAACAAAGACTTTATAATTTCTAGTTTTTCTTTCCACTCTGGTTGTGATACTTGTGCCATACTATACTCGCCAGATCTCATCCATTGTGGTGCATTCTTTGGCCGAGTAGAACATCGCACTGCAACTGGAGGTGGTTTACTAGAATCATTTTCATGTTCCATATCAGCTGATGTATCTGCTGTAGTGGAGTTGTGACCACTGCATTTAGCTGCTTTATCTGGAACAACACCATCTTCAAAAGATGTAGCAATTTCAGGAATTACATCATGGTCACTACTTTCATGACTGTGGGCATCCCCACCATGATCAGTAACCTGAATTTTCACAACAGAACCGAGGTCGTCACCTGGATGTTGGGAAATAGACTCTTCTAAATTATCAGTGCCAGCACTATGCACAGTATCTGGACAGATACTGTCAGGCAAAACTGTGTGATAAACAAAGTTTTCATTTTCCGATTCACTGTCTTCATCCCCTTCTTCTGGTTCCACTCGGTTTTGAACATCTGGTTTTGGTTCAGCAAACAAGCTTCTTCTAGGAGCTGGTTTTGGGGGTTTGGCAATTGCACTTAATTCTTTGCCAAAAGAATAATCTTGAGTTGGTTCCTCTTTCAACTCACCAATCGGCAATAACATGTTTCTGTGGAAAATTTTACTCTTTTCTTGTCTGTCTTCAATTTTTAGTTCAACTTTGGCGAAGCCAAATTTGAGCTTATGCCATGGCCCGTCGTCCGTCTGTCCGTCAACAATTGGATACGGCTCGGGCTAGAGGCCGTATTTATGAACTGATCTTTACGAAACTTCTTGGGTACCTTTGTTATGACCGTGGGACGAGAACGAGTGTTTTTGGGTGCGGTCCAAAATTCAAGATGGCTGCCAGCCGCCATTTTGAACCGACGATGCAGAAATCTGTTTTTTGTACAGAACTTCCATATGAAAGCTATGATTTGAATAATTTTTTGAATGAATGTTTAGTACCATGGGATACATCACATATAATACAGGTTTTTTTCTCGTGCGTAAATTATGCAAATTAGACTAACTTTGATATTTTTTGGTGTTACTTTCAGCACTGTAAGTGCAAATGCCAATACGGCTTGGGCTAGAGGCCGTATTTATGAACCGATCTTTACGAAATTCCTTGGGCACCTTTGTTATCACCATGGGACGAGAACGAGTGTTTTTGGGTCCGGTCCAAAATTCAAGATGGCCGATGGCAGCCATTTTGTACAAAATTTGGTGCAATCAGATTTTTGCACAGAACTTCCATATGAAAGTGCTGATTTGAATAATTTTTTGTGTGAATGTTTAGTACCATGGGATACATCACATATAATACAGGTTTTTTTCTCGTGCAGAAATTATGCAAATTAGATGAACTTCGATTTTTTCAGTGCAACTTACACACAGTAAGTACACATGTCAATACGGCTCGGGCTAGAGTCTGTATTTATGAACCGATCTTCACGAAACGTCTTGGGTACCTTTGTTATCACCTTGGGACGAGAACGAGTGTTTCTGGGTGCGGTCCAAAATTCAAGATGGCTGCCAGTGGCCATTTTGTACCAAAATAAGGTCTAATCAGTTTTTTGTACACAACTTCTATATACGGCTCAGGCTAGAGGCCGTATTTATGAACCGATCTTTACGAAACTTCTTGGGTACCTTTGTTATCACCGTGGGATGAGAGCGAGTGTTTTTGGGTGTGATCCAAAATTCAAGATGGCCACCAGCAGCCATTTTGTACCAAAATTAGTGCAATCAGTCTTTTGTGCAGAACTTCTGTATGAAAGTTCTGATTTGAATATATTTTTGTATGAATGTTTAGTAACATGGAATACATCACATATAGTACAGGCTTTTTTCTCGTGCAGAAATTATGCAAATTAGATGAACTTCGATTTATTCAGTGCTACTTATACACTGTAAGTGCACATGTCAATACGGCTCGGGCTAGAGTCTGTATTTATGAACTGATCTTCACAAAACTTCTTGGGTACCTTTGTTATCTCCTTGGGACGAGAACGAGTGTTTCTGGGTGCAGTCCAGAATTCAAGATGGCTGCCAGTGGCCATTTTGTACCGAAATTAGGTCCAATCAGTTTTTTGTCGCAACTTGTACACAGCTCATATTTGTGAACTGATCTTCACGAAACTTCTTGGGTACCTTTGTTTTCACCTTGGGACAGGAATGAATGTGTTTTGGGGTGCCTTTGTTATCACTGTGCTATGAGAACAAATATTTTGGGGTTCTGTCAGACCCACTCTGGGACTCAAAGATTTCTTTTCTAGTTTAGCATCTGACTGTCACCCCACATTTACAATACTTTACCTATACATTTGTTACAGGCAACGGTCAGTATTTATGTACAGACCGTTACAATACTTTATATGTACCTTTGTTATCAGGTCATTACCTAGATGTTTGTCATTGCTGTGTCACATACTATACATGTACATGTCTTTGTCTTGACAAGTTGAGCTACAGTGTCATTGACACTTTCATTACCTCATACACAGGAACGTCTTTGTTTGGTTGATTGATGACTGTATATATGTCTTGGCGCCACTTGTCGACCAACTTATGGCGACCTTCGAAAGCCATTCTTTTAACCAGCCTAAACCAGGACCATGTCTCCAATCTGGTTGTTGTGACTTTTTAGTCCCCTACGGGAACCGTAAGGGGACTACAGGATTGCACTCCGTCTGTCTGTCTGTCTGTCTGTCCATCCGTCTGTCCATCCGTCCGTCCGTCTGTCTGTTTTTTATGTTACAACCTCTCCCTCCAACATGCTTTAAGCTATACCTTTCATATTTGGTACATGGATAAATGGTTCTGAGGGAATGATGCACGCTCAAAATTTTTTTTTCAAAATCCAAGATGGCGGAATGACGGCCATTTTTGTTGTGTTTTTTAAGCTTTTTTTTCTATATTTTCATGTTAACACCCGTCCCACCAACATGGTTCAAGCTACACTTTGCATATTTGGCACATGGATAGAGGGTTGGGAGGGGATGATGCACGTTCAATATTTTTTTTTCAAAATCCAAGATGGCGGCATGGCGGCCATTTTTGTTGTGTTTTTTAAGCTTTTTTCTCTATTTTATGTTACCACCCCTCACTCCAACATGGTTCAAGCTACACTTTTTATATCTGGCACATGGATAGAGGGTTGTAATGGGATGTTGTACGTTCAATATTTTTGTTCCAAAATTCAAGATGGCGCAATGGCGGCCATTTTTGTGTTTTTTTAAAGCTTTTTTCTCTATTTTATGTTACCACCCCTCACTCCAACATGGTTCAAGCTACACTTTTTATATCTGGCACATGGATAGAGGGTTGTAATGGGATGTTGCACGCTCAATATTTTTTTTCAAAATCTAACATCTGTCTGTCTGTCCGCCTTTCTGTCTGTCTGTTTTTATGTTACCACCTCTCCCTCTAATATGCTTCAAGCTACACCTTTCATCTTTGGTACATGGATAAATGGTTCTGAGGGGATGATGCACAGTCAATATTTATTTTTTGAAAATCCAAGATGGCAGAATGGCGGCCATTTTTGTTGTGTTTTTTAAGCCTTTTTCTCTATTTTATGTTACCACCCCTCCCTCCAACATGGTTCAAGCTACGCCTTTCATATATGGTACATGGATAAAGGGTTGTGAGGGGATTATGCAGCTCAATATTTTTTTTTCAAAATCCAAGATGCTTATATACTCTAGTGTCTTCTGTGACAAAAACACCTTATGTCACAAAAGCGCCGTAGGGGACTAATACCACCTCGGTGGTCAAACACTTGTTAATATTGGCACTGGCTTTATTATAAGCTTCTTGCAACCTATCTTTGAGATCCTTGACATATTTTGTCAATGGCTCAGCTGCTTTGTTAGTCCCCTATTGGCATTGCCGGAGGGGACTATAGGTTTGCACTCTGTCTATCCGTCAGTCTGTATGTCTGTCAGTCTGTCAATCACACTTTAGTTTTCCGGAGTTTTTTTGGAAACGCTTCAACGGAATGATCTCATTTTTGGTAAACTACTATAGAACGATGACTTACAGATCAAGTTTGAGTTTCATGCTGATTGCATTATTCTTGTGTGAGTTATGGCCCTTGGAAATATGGAAAAACTCCAAAATATCAGTTTTCCAGAGTTTTTTTGGAAACGCTTCAACGGAATGATTTCATTTTTGGTAAACTACTATAGAATGATGACTTACAGATCAAGTTTGAGTTTCATGCTGATTGCATTATTCTTTTGTGAGTTACGGCCCTTGGAAATATGGGACAAAGCACCAAAATATCAGTTTTCCGGAGTTTTTCTGGAAACGCTTCAACGGAATGATTTCATTTTTGGTAAACTACTATAGAACGATGACTTACAGATCAAGTTTCATTTACACTCTGTCCATCCATCCGTCAGTCTGTCAGTCAGTCTGTCGGTCATACTTTAGTTTTCTGGACTTTTTTGGGAAATGCTTTAACGGAATGATTCATTTTTGGTAACCTACTATAGAACGATGACTTACAGATCAAGTTTCATTTGCACTCTGTCCATCCGTCAGTCTGTCAGTCAGTCTGTCAGTAATACTTTAGTTTTCCGGACTTTTTTTGGAAATGCTTCAACCGATTGATTTCATTCTTGGTAACCTACTATAGAATGATGACTTACAGATCAAGTTTGAGTTTCATGCTGATTGCATTATTCTTGAGTGAGGTATGGACCTTGGAAATATGGAAAAGCGCCAAAATATCAGTTTTCTGGACTTTTTTTGGAAACGCTTCAATGGAATTCATGCTGATTACATCTAGGTTATAACATTTGTATAATTATTAATGCTCATTAGTCCGGTAGGGGACATTGTATTGCTTCAGCGATACGTGCGCTCTTGTTCTCTTCAAGTCTAAACTCGACATCAACTGGTAAACGAGGCTCTCAGCCATACATCAAAAAGAATGGTGAGTATCCAGTTGAGTCGTGTCAAGTGCTATTATAAGCATGGACCAAAGAAGAGATGTGCAGTCCAATCAGCTTTTTTCTTGGATTCCAATGTTCCCAACATATCAATCAGAGTGCGATTGAAGCGCTCACACATCCCATTCCCCATCGGGTGATAAGGGGTTGTGTGAGACTTCGAAATACCAGTAATTGTAATAATTTCCTGAATAAGTCTAGATTCAAAGTTTGCACCTTGATCGGAGTGTATTCTTTTTGGAATTCCATAATTTTGGATAAACTTATTCAGGAAAATATCTGCTGTTGTCTTGGCACTCATATTTCTCATTGGATAGGCTTGAGCATACCGGTATAATGATCGGTTATGACCAAAACATACTGAATTCCATCTTTGGCTGTATCAAGCTGTAAAAAGTCCATACAGACTGACTCCATTGGTTGTGTTGTATGGATGTTAACTAGTGGAGCTTTCTGGTTGTTTCAAAGCGAACACAGCGACCACACTCACTGTTGTATCCAGTTCTCTACATCAGAAGGCATTCCAGGCCAGTAAAAGCAGTCTTTTAGTAAGGACAAAGTTCTGTCCCTGCCAGGATGACCAACCTCATCACGGAGGCGAGTAAGATCATGGTGAACATATTTAAATGGTAACACCAACTGAAGGCGACAGTCACCATCAATACTTACCTCTCCGAATAATACACCTCTTTTGATTTTTAATTTATCAAATGTTCTGTACATGGCTACATTGTAGGATGTTTGTGGTAATTTTGCCAAAATTGGCCTTTGTTTGTTTACCACAGCAGAAAACCATAGACATAAAGCTCGCTTTTTATGCTGTGCTTTACATAATTCTTTATAATCAACAGGTAATATATCCATACCTATTGTCTGCATGTCAGGAACGGTGTCATCTGAAATGCTAAGGCATTCAATGTAACCATTTGACTATATCCATTACAAATGGCTTGGAGAGAATCTCCACAAATATATTCTGCTCCCGATGTAGAAGATGTGGAATCTTCTACAGATGGATGTCTGGTCAGGGTGTCGGCATCTTTATTAGCATTTCTGGGTCGGTACAGTATATTGAAATCAAATGCTGCAAGGGCTGCAAGCCATCTGTGTCCAGTAGCGTCAAGTTTTGCCATGGTCAGGACATATGTAAGAGGGTTATTATACCCCCGCTTCGAAGAAGTGGGGGCTATATAGGAATCGCCCTGTACGTCCGTCCGTCCGTCCGTACGTACGTCTTTCCGGACATGAAATTCTTGTGTGCGCAACTCCTCCTACATTTATCAATCAATTTGGACAAAACTTTTCAGACATCATCACTACTAAGTGAACATGCGCATATTCCAAGATTTTTGATCTGCGACAATTTTAACCAGGTTATCTCCCTTTGACTTAGATTTATTGTGTCTTTCCATCCGAACAAATTCTTGTGTGCGCAACTCCTCCTACATTAATGAACCGATTTTGATGAAACCTTTCAAACATCATCTCTACTAAGTGAACATGTGCATATTCCAAACTTTTTAATCTGCGACAATTTTAACCAGGTTATCTCTCTTGAACTTTGATTTAATATGGGTTTCTACATGAAATTCTTGTGTGCGCAACTCCTCCTACATTTATCAATCAATTTGGACAAAACTTTTCAGACATCATCACTACTAAGTGAACATGCGCATATTCCAAGATTTTTGATCTGCGACAATTTTAACCAGGTTATCTCCCTTTGACTTAGATTTATTATGTCTTTCCGTTCGAACAAATTCTTGTGTGTGCAACTCCTCCTACATTAATGAACCGATTTTGATGAAACCTTTCAAACATCATCTCTACTAAGTGAACATGTGCATATTCCAAACTTTTTGATCTGCGACAATTTTAACCAGGTTATCTCTCTTGAACTTTGATTTAATATGGGTTTCTGCATGAAATTCTTGTGTGCGCAACTCCTCCTACATTTATCAATCAATTTGGACGAAAGTTTACAGACATCATCACTACTAAGTGAACATGCGCATATTCCAAAATTTTTGAGCTGTGGCAATGTTAACTAGGTTATCTCCCTTTAACTTAGATTTATTATGGGTTTCTACATGAAATTCTTGTGCGTGCAACTCCTCCTACATTTATCAATCAATTTTGACGAAACCTTTCAAACATTATCACAACAAAGTGAACATACGCATATTCCCAAATATTTGATCTGCGACAATTTTAACCAGGTTATCTCCCTTTAACTTGGATTTATTATGGGTTTTCAAATGGGATTCTTGTGTGTGCAACTCCTCCTACATTAATGAACCGATTTTGAATACATGTTGCACATTGTAAATGTGTTTTTCCAAATGTAAACCATATATGTGTGGGCTCTTTAAGTATTCAGTGCTGTTCTGTGGAAGGCCACATGCGAATACAAATTTCAACAACAAAAAATGATCTTTATGTATACATTTCCTTATGGCCTTCGCCTACATGATCAGAAGTGCATTCCTCTAAAAACCCAAAGCGGGGGTATTAATCACCTTCAGTGTTAGTTCTAGTTGTTGATAAAAACTGAGAACTTTCTTCCATAAAGATATTCATAAAATTTGTCACAGATAGCCCATTTTAGAGCAAGGAATTCCCGCTTATGTGCTGGATAATTCTGCTCTGATTTATTCAATCCTCGATTTGCATAGCTTATAACCCTCTTAACAGATCCATGATTCTGGTATAGAACAGCCCCCAGGTCCTTTTTGGTTGGCATCTGTATGCAGTTCAAAAGACTTGTCATAATCAGGATAAGCTAAAATAGGCAGAGAAGACAATATCTCCTTCAGCTTCTCAAAAGCTTTATCCTGTTCTCTGCCCCAAGTCCAAGTTGTCTGTTTTGTGGTCTTCAATTTTTTCCTAGATTTCTTTTCAGGCCTGGGTATAAGGTCTGTCAGAGGTCTAGCAATCTGTAAATAATTTCTGCAGAAGGGCCTATAATATCCTGCGAAACCCAGAAATTTTCTAACTTCTTCAGGATTTGTTGGTTTTGGCCATGAAATAATTTTTAGCTCATCTTTGGCGAAGCCAAATTTGAGCTTATGCCATGTCCAGTCGTCCGTCTGTCCGTCAACAATTCAATATGGCTAGAGGCCGTATTTATGAACCGATCTTTACGAAACTTCTTGGGTACCTTTGTTATGACCGTGGGTCGAGAACGAGTGTTTTTGGTCCGATCTGAAATTCAAGTTGGCCGCTGGCAGCCATTTTGTACAAAATTAGGTGCAATCAGATTTTGGCGCAGAACTTCCATATGAAAGTGCTGATTTGAATAATTTTTTGTATGAATGTTTAGTACCATGGAATACATCACATATAATTTGGGTTTTTTTTTTTAAATTATGCAAATTAGACTAACTTTGATGTTTTTTTGTGTTACTTTCAGCACGCACTGTAAATGCAAATGCCAATACGCCTCGGGCTAGAGGCCGTATTTATGAACCGATCTTTACAAAACTTCTTGGGTACCTTTGTTATCACCGTGAGACGAGAACGAGACGTTTTGGGTGCGGTCCGAAATTCAAGATGGCCACCAGCAGCCATTTTGTACTTTAATTAGTGCAATCAGTTTTTGTATAGAACTTCTGTATGAAAGTTCTGATTTGAATAATTTTTTGTGTGAATGTTTAGTACCATGGGATACATCACATATACTACGGGTTTTTTTCTTGTGCAGAAATTATGCAAATTAGATTAACTTTGATTTTTTCAGTGCTACTTACACACAGTAAGTACACATGTCAATACGGCTCGGGCTAGAGTCTGTATTTATGAACCGATCTTCACGAAATGTCTTGGGTACCTTTGTTATCACCTTGGGATGAGAACGAGTGTTTCTGGGTTCGGTCTAAAACTCGAGATGGCCGCCAGTGGCCATTTTGTACCAAAATTTGGTCTAATCAGTTTTTTGTACACAACTTCTATATGGCTCAGGCTAGAGACAGTATTTATGAACCGATCTTTACTAAACTTCTTGGGTACCTTTGTTATCACCGTGGAATGAGAACGAGTGTTTTGGGGTGTGGTCTGAAATTCAAGATGGCCACCAGCAGCCATTTTGTACCAAAATTAGTGCAATCAGTCTTTTGTACAGAACTTCTGTATGAAAGTTCTGATTTGAATAAATTTTTGTATGAATGTTTAGTAACATGGAATACATCACATGTAGTACGGGTTTTTTTCTCGTGCAGAAATTATACAAATTAGATGAACTTCACACTGTAAGTGCACATGTCAATATGGCTCAGGCTAGAGTCTGTATTTATGAACCGATCTTCACAAAACTTCTTGGGTACTTTTGTTATCACCTTGGGACGAGAACGAGTGTTTCTGGGTGCTGTCCAAAATTCAAGATGGCTGCAGTGGCCATTTTGTACCGAAATTAGGTCCAATCAGTTTTTTGTCACAACTTCTATACAGCTCGTACTTATGAACCGATCTTCACAAAACTTCTTGGGTACCTTTGTTTTCACCTTGGGACAGGAATGAATGTGTTTTGGGGTGCCTTTGTTATCACTGTGCTATGAGAACAAATATTTTGGGGTTCTGTCAGACCCACTCTGGGATTCAAAGATTTCTTTTCTAGTTTACCATCTGACTGTCACCCACCTTTACAATACTTTACCTATACATTTGTTACAGGCTACGGTCAGTATTTATGAACAGACCGTTACAATACTTTATACGTACTTTTGTTATCAGGTCATTACCTAGATGTTTGTCATTGCTGTGTCACATACTATACATGTACATGTCTTAACAAGTTGAGCTACAGTGTCATTGACACTTTCATTTCTATTTTACTGGGTCTGTTTTTTACTGAGTCTGTTTCTATGCCCCTTTCTGAGACCACATGACCAATGAACTTGACTTTCTTTTGAAAGAAAGAGCACTTCTTGGGGGAGAGTTTAAGTCCACATTCTCGGAGTCACTTGAGAATTTTTTCTATTTGCTCCATATGTTGTTGAAGGTCTGAAGAAAATAGGAACAAATCGTCAAGATATAGGAAGCATATTTTAAGATGGAGCTCACCAAAACATTGCTCCATGACCCGCTGATATGTTGCAGGTGCATTATTTAGGCCAAAAGGGAGGCGATTAAACACATAGAACCCAAGGGGTCCAACAGTGAAGGCGGTCTGCTCTTTGTGTTCTTCCTCTATATCCACTTGGTAATATCCTGATTCCATGTCCAAAACGGTAAAGTACTTGTCTCCTCCCAAAACGTCAAGTACTTCATCTATCCATGGTAAGGCATAATTGTCTTTAATGGTCTTACCGTTTAACATGCGATAATCAATACACATTCTCAATTTTCCATCTTTATGTCTGGCAAGAACGGCAGGCGATGAATAAGGAGAATGTGATGTTCATATAATGCCAGTATCAACAAGTTATTGGAGATGTTGTCTCACTTCTTCATACACCGAAGGAGGTATTCAGCGGTATCACTGTTTAAATGGGATTTCGTCCTTCAACTTTATACTGTGCTTAATGTCTCTACAATGACCAATGTCAGTATCATCTTTTGAAAAAAAACATCTTCATATTGTAAAAGTAAATTGCAGAATTGTCTATGTTGCTCACTAGTTAAGGCCTCAGTTGATATATCGAGGTCTGGTATGAGCTTTTTAAGACTTCCCGCATAAACACTCTGCTGTGACTCTTTCCAGTCAGGTTCAATAACCACTGGGTGCAATTCACACAAAATTGCATTTGGCGGAATTGTCATGGTTTGTGTGGAACAATTGGATACTGACACCTGTATAAAGTGTTTTTCTTTTCCTTCATATCGGAAAACACTTGGATACAAGTCCAGCAGTTTCATAAAGACTGCATTAGGCGTTGACAGTAACATGACATGTGTTGATTGGTAATCCATGGTTTTAGATATACAGCCAGAAACACTAGCTGTTGAATTTGGCAATATAGTGACGTTGATGGATTCACAACATTTAACCCTGCCAAGTACATTATTTTGCTGTTTAAGATTTTCCTTTTGTAGCAAACAGCAAAAGCTCAGGGTTCATACAAACATTTGCTCACAAAGTGCAAGGGTTTTTCAAGGACTTCTTTTTTTTTCAAGGGCTACATATACTATTCAGCTTGTTGTATGAGCTCTAAAAATCTAAGATTCATGTGACACGGATCTGACTTTGGAAGTCAGGAAGTACTGGTACCCGAAGTGTGATCTGTGTTACAGTAATCTTGAGATTTCATGACTTGATGCTTGAACATTTTGTAACACTTACTAATACATGTATCTGCACTGCATGTCACATGTAAATGTATACATTTACACTAGTCACAGTCTAATAAAAAAATAAAAAGCACACTCACGAAAAAAAATTAAAGTTTGTTCTCTGTAAAGGAATCATGTTTCCCTTACTGTTTCAGTGAATCTATTTTATTTGTTAATTCTCCCTCAACATCTTTACATTCTTTTTCCATAATTTCAGCTCGCAGTGTATCATTTTTTTAAAAAAAAACATTCAGGGTGGACTGTTTCACTTTGTTACTGGGGCCAGCAACAGCCATATCACTATCATCACTCCGCGAACTTATCAAGTCTCCATGGCTGGCACCGACACCTTCACACGCTTTCATCGTGGACGGGCTGTTCGTTTTTACAAATGACATGATGGTTTGCAAACCACTAGTGTGGCCTGATCTGTCCCCCAAAAGAGACTTATGTTTTTTTCCTCGTGCATGTGACGACAGAGCATATTCGCCCATTTCAGACAAATTTATTGATTTATTACACAAAGTACAGAAAGCTGAATGCTTATCACTTTTCAACTCACGAATCCAATTTTCATATCGTTTGTCAGTCAGCCAGCTCTTGTTGAAAACACAACTCCCCATTTGAATATATATTTGGAAAAAACAAACAACAGAAGTCAAGACGAAAATAAAACCCGCCATTGAACACAAGTATGCTGCAGTAAATAAACTAAAGGGAGCTCACTCTTCACTAAAAAAAAATCCCAAACACAACTGCCTGCTATTAATTCGCCCCAGTCAGCTTGGCCCAATTATGGTAAAACGTTCCATACTTTTTTATGTTTTTTTAACTGAGCGACACGAGCGTAACAAACAAGTAAATGGCGAGTACACATATATTTACAATGCCCAGTAAATAGCTTGGTATTCAAGGGTTTTTCAAGAGATTTCTGAAAGTTCAAGGGTTTCTCAAGAGCTAATTTCAAATTCCAGGGTTTTTCAAGAAAAAACTCATTTTCAAGGGTTTTTCAAGAGCTGTGCGAACCCTGAAGCTTATCTGCCATGGATTTGACAGAGATTTAGATTGAAAAATCCTGTTTCCACAGGTACTTCTGCAGTTGTTCAAAATTGTCCCCAAGACATTTGTACCGACTAATAATGGAACTTTTTTATTATAATTGCTAGTTGGTACAACAAGGACTAGGCATGTCTGAGATATATTCTCAGGGAATCCATGAAATTCGATATTTATTTCTATAAATCCATTATATGGCGATTGTTGTCTATCTGCGCACTCAACGTGAAATAAACTGTTGAGAGGCTTAATTGGAGTAGGTGATAAATATAAGTCATAGAAATGACGAGATATGGTAGAAACAGTTGAACTGGTGTCAAGCAAAGCTGTATCTACCCCACTGATAGATACTTGGGTCCCACTGCTTTTGCCAACCAAATTTTCTGTCATAGGGCTGGTAGGCACAGACTGGTGGCCTATGAATTGCTCCTCGTCATAGGCCTTCCTCTGTTTAAAGGTCTGTTCAGCAGTCCTCTTTGGTGATCAAGTCTGACTCGACACCCAAGCTGTATGTGGCCTTTCTGATCACACCGATAGCATGTGGCATCACTATCCACTTTCTGGTGTCCAGTACTCGACGGCTGCTGAGTTTTCCAATGCTGGAAACCACCTCGGTTCTTTTCAGAACCATGTTGTTTCCACTGATTCCTTCGATAGGAATTTTCATTTTCCCTGGACCAAGTTTTTTCTAATTTATTTTCATTATCCTCAATTTTATTTTTCAACTCTTTGACCTCAGATCTGAGTTGATATACAACACCTGTCTTAGATTTAATAGGTCATCAGCTGCAGAACTTACAACTTTACTGTGAGTAATAGTGGGCTAAAACTGAGCCTCTCTAATCTTCTAAGTTCAACTCGAAGTTGATCGAAGCTTTTAAATTGATCACATTTATAGCCTGCTACTGATTTCAAGGGGGTATTTAAACCAGCATATAAAACTGAACATAACATTTCATTTCCATCAGTATTTTTTGCAACATGGGCTTCTACCAGTTTAGCAAATAAATCTTCAATGCGATTAGCAAATGAAGGAACATCCTCATCATCATTCTGTTTGGTGCTATAAAAATTTGCTAATAGTGATTGAGCAAGATCTACTGAACCAAAAACAGACTCAAACTTTGCAATATCTGCTCAACAGTTACATGTGGCCCCATGTGCATTAGCACACGAGCTGCGTTTCCTTTAACTGGTTGAGTGCTAGAAGCCACTATCAGGGCTTTCAAAAAAATGAGGATACCAGAGCAAAAGCCAATAATTTCCTTGCTCATGTTTCACTTTCTGTCAAATTCAAATAATATTTTGTCAAAATAATTTTGTTTTATTGCAATTTATTGGTGAGTGCCTGTATGGACTTTCCAATTAATTGTAATAAAACAAATATTGATTAACAAATTCAGATCACAAAAATAATCTAGCCCTCAACCAGTTAAGTGAATGTCTAATTGCCTGTAGAATATCTGCACTGGAATTTACATTATCTTTTAATAAACAGGTCACTTCGTATTTCCAGATATCAAAATCGGCATCTTTAGCACCTTTTTCACCAGAAAAAATGTTATTTTTGGTGGAGTATGGTGATCTGATACAGGTGGTTGAATAGGGTTAATGTTAGGTTTTGTCTCTAAACCAAGGTCACCAGAGTTAACCACATCATTGTCTAAGTACATCAGGGGAATCAGCTTTAGGTTTTACCCCAAGAGCATTGAATGCCTCTGAAAGTTTATCTAATTTTTCTGCAGTCAACTATTCTGCCATTTTGAAATGTGAGTTGATATGCAAATTAGTAAGAATTAGTATCAACAAAACTTCAATGAATGTAACATGCACCTTTAAATACATTCAGTATTTTTCTTATTTTACTTAAAACTTGGTGAGATCACTGTGTCATTCATAATATTAACATATTACGCATTGAGCTGCAACAAAAGATAAGTAAGTATATGTTCACCTAAATAAAATTTACAAGATGTTTTAGTAAAATTCTAAAGAAAAATGTAATTTCATTTTAAGGTTCAACAACAAACTCATAATAATTTAACTTGAGGTCATGAGAGAAGTCAAAAAGTCAAATTATATTTTCCAAAAAACATTAAGGAGTATAAATTTCAAATAATCTCCCTTGATAAACTTGTAAACAAGCAAAGAGGCAAAAGCAAATTATGTCCCTTGATACACCTGTAAACAAGCAGAGGAGGACACAAATTGTCTCCTTTGATATACATAACAAGCAAAGTGTTAATAGCAAATTGTCTCCCTTGATATACCTAAAAAAAAAACCAACAAAGTATGAGGAAAACAAAATAGTTCTAATTAGCCTGAAAATAATTTTTCAATTAGGAAGCAGGTTTATTCCATAAATACATCAGTGGCTAAAAATAGCTACAATTTGAAAACTGACAAGTAATGTAGATTTCATTGTTATGTGTGGATATGCTGCTGCAGACTTCTGAAATAACAGACAAATATTAAATGAAGTTAGAAGCTGAAAAAAATGAAATATTAGTTCTTGAATAGAATTGAGAATTATTCATGGTGAAAATCAATCTGAAAACTGGAAAAATCATATATTAACATGTTTAACATCCAATTAAAGTTTTCAAAGTTAATGAGTCATTTTCAAAAAAAAATCAATCAGTCGATGAACGTCAATGGAGTCGATCGAAGTTGATAAAGTCAAGTGACGTCAACAAGTCAATACATCACTGTCATGTCGCACACTGCTGAAAAAGTCCTCTGAAGAATGAAGTTTTATTTCAAAGCTGGTCTTTCATATTTAATTTAACTAAATAAAGTTGTCAGTTTAATTCCAATTCAATAATAAAGTTGACAGTTCATGATAGAAGCACGTTGGGTGCCATTTGTAGCCGCTACATCCAATAAATAACTTAGAGGTGGTTTAAAGTTTAATAATCATGGGTTCTTTTATTCTATTCAGTTGAACTGTCAATTACATAATGTACTGGATATAGTCCAGATGACAATCGCAGAATATTATTCTGCACATTCACAATAAATGTTAGAACAAGGAATCCTGAAAATAAAATGTAATAAAACTAATGAACATCTGTAGTAGCTTGGGGAAAACTGGACATATTAACAACTGTAATTTAATTCTGAGATCAGGCGCAATAAGGCCTGGTACCAAGCGATGCTTGTTATACCTCACCTGAAGGAGCTTGATAAGCCCTCTCCACTGAAGCATAACAAACAGAGTTCAAAAGACAATGTAAACATGACAAATATATGTCCAGCAGATAAAATTATGATACTGAAATACAGCATTACAAGAAAGTGCTCACTACTATTACTAACATATGCTTAGATATTACTAGTACCTATACTTACAGGCCTGGCATTCTGAAAAATGCAGGAGGGCAAAAAATCGCTCTCCTCAATCAGCTAAGGAGAGCAATTAGCTTTACACAGCATTTTAAGTATCCAGTTGAACGAACTCATTGAAACTGAAACCGACAGACTACATCAGTGATTTTATTAACTTTACTATGGTAAAGCGAAATCTCTTAGACATCTAGATGTCTCACTCAACAACTGAACACACACTTGACAAGACCTGTGTGTGTACCCAGACCTGTTGTCCAAGAAAGTCATACGCCTGCCACTACCACCTTCAACCCCCCCAAAGGGGGGTTGAAGGTGGTAGTGGCAGGCATATGACTTTCTTGGACAAGAGGTCTGCTTGAATCTACAGTCACATCCTGGTGCAATTGCTTCAAGTGACAGGATAGTAGTAGTAATGGTAGTATATTATAGTGTCAATATTCCTTGAATAATTACTCCTCAAACTGTGATGTCAGTTGTTGAACTTGAAACTGACAGAAAAAAAAATATTGCTGTGACCCATTTTGCTTCAAATGATTGCAACTGTGTTTGGGTATGGTTGCAGCCATTACCTTTTACCACTAAACCACTTTCAAAATGAAATTACCTGATGTTATGTGACTTCGCAGTTAAATTACATTTTTGCTTTACAACAAAAATTTAATGTGAGCATAATACATGTAATCTCAATCATCTCAGACCAAAATATTTAGGAGGGCAATTTTTCGCTCTCCTTAATTCTTTCAGGAGGGCAGTAAGGAGAGCTAAAAAATCGCTCTCCTGAAATTGCCAAGCCTGTACTTAGCACTTTCCAACTGTCCATACAACTTAGCTACTACTTTTATGATTATATATTGCTATTGTAGCATAGCCTAGAGCTTTTACATAAATAAAATTATTTACACCGAATATGAATTGTTTTGGTAAAGGAGGCAGTTCATTATTAATACATGCATTGATTACTTAGCTTCCACTAAATTATAAAAGACAAGTTACTCATGATTATATATCCATTTATGAGCAGCTAGAATGAGTAACAACACAAGGGAACTGTCAGATTATTAATTATGTGGCATAGCAAAAGTGGTTAGAACTCATAATAACTATATTATATTCATACCCTCAGTGTGACGAGTTCCTGTATTAAATTTCAGGGAGGTGGTGGATCTTGGACCTGCATGGAACAAAATACTAAGTAAGAAATTGCAGAAAGTAACGAAAACCTTGTATCCATGTCACTATTCTCAGTGGCATACGACCAAGCTCATTCTGCACGTGAGCAGAATGAGCTGGGGCGTGCGCTCACATTGAACATACATAAAAATATCAGATACAAGTCAACTTCAAATATGCTAAAAGTTACTGTACTCAAGTAGTTAATTGAGTTAACTACTTAATCATTTAAAATACTGTTAACAAAACTAGAGCATTCCACGTTAAAATATTATTTACACATGTAATTGCAGAAATTAATTAATATTTAATCCTGTTAAACAGAATCCCTGATAGTTGCAGTGACATGATCAGTGTGCCATAGCTATGGAACACTGAGCAGGCCACTCAACTACCAAAATAAATAACATAATAACAATTATGAAACATTTACTTAAAACAACGTTGTTTATAATAAATAAACTTCCACTATACCTGATATTCCAAGCTATCCAATATCCTCCCAGAAATATCCAAGAAATTAATACACAATAATTTCAAACTTCAAATTATGTACACAATATATTTACACCACATAATATTAACTTTCTAAGAACAATCAAGAAGGCACAGGTAACATCTAGAAAATTAATAATTCTATTCATTAGTACAGAGACTTTATAAGTGATAATTCAATCAATTGACCAATGATGCATGAGTTAATTAAAACTAACTGCATGCTGACTGAGGAAGCATATCAACATGCTGTGGAATCAAGTGAATATTTTGGCTGAATGAAAGATTTTAATTCTCTGTTACGGAGCTGAAATAAAAATAATTAGATCCTGTAAGTTAATGGAAATTAATTTAACCCTCTCTGTTTAAAATAATGCCTGAAATAAAGTGGGAAATATATTGTCTACTGCTTCACAGGGAAATACCTGAAAAACTGAAATAAATCCATCTGTGAACTAAAACAAAGTTATTAACCCTTCTTAAACCTGAAATAAAATTACCCCCAATACTGCTACATATACCTAAACAATCAGCAAAAATTATTTTGGCTTAACATGAAATAAACAAGACCAAAATAAAACCTACCCCTGAGCAGTGTCATAAAAGGGTAGGTAAGTCTCTCGGGGGGTATAAACAAAATCAAAAGGAAGCTTCCTCTAGATACTAAAAATGCATCACAAAAAAATTAAATTGATTTGAATCAGCATTCATAAGTTATTGGATGAAAACCATATTCAAGATGGCTACCTTGGCGGCCATATTGAATTGGTTACTGATCTAAAATCGAAAGGGAGCTTCATCAAGACACCACTGTCAGATGCATAACCAAAAAATGAATCTGATTCAAGTCAGTAATCATTTGTTATTGGACGGAAACCAAATTCAAGATGGCAGCCATCATGAATTGGTGACTGGTGGCCATCTCAGTTCAGCTGACTGGTGCAGCATTGAAAGGAAGCTTCCTCTAGACAACAACAATGCATAATTCAAAAATAAAAATTATTCAAGTTGGCATTCATTAGTTATTGGTCTGAAACAAAATTCAATGTGGCATCCATGGCGGCCATACTGAATTGGCTAGCTCATCCCCAAACTGGTCCAACATTGAAAAGAAGCTTCCGCTAGACACCAATAATGCATAAACAGAAAATGAAATTAATTCGAATCAGTATTCACTGGTTATTGGGAAGAAACCAAATTCAAGGTGGCCACCATAATGAATTGGCCACTGACGGCCATCTTGGTTCAGTAGACTGGTCCGAAAACGAAAGGAAGCTTCCTCAAGACACCAACAACGCATAATTAAAGAATAAAAATGATTCAAGCCAGCATTAATTAGTTATTGGATGAAAACCAATTTCAGTAACGGACAGACGCACACATGATGGACATGGTGAAAACAATGCTTCTGAGAGAATCTCTCGGCGGATTAAACACCACTATTTAATTTGTTTTAATACTATTTATTTCTTGGTGTTTAAGGGCACATATTTTTGCACATTGGCTGATCATGATCACAACATGAGTATCAACTCAAGACCAGGGGTGAGCGTTAATAAGCCATGTTGCCCATTTTAGAGAGGGTTTGCACCTACCAAGTATTGGTGGCTGGGTCCTATTTTACTGCAGTGAACAGCTCTGCTTCACTTCCAGGGGGGTTTGTTCTAATAGGTATCACAGGACTAAATAGTTTCCCATAGGCGACCATTATAACGTTCAGGCGGAAAAAAATATGATTGCATCACTTTAAGTTTGGAATTCAAATATCTCTGTCAAGTATAGCCCTTTAGACAACTTTTTCTGATCTGAAAACAGGGGGTCATGCAACAAATAAGAGAGAAAAACTGACACAAAGGGAAGTATCGGTCATGTGCACATATTTTTCAGGGAATTCCCTACAAAAACACACAAAAAGTAAATTGTATTTTTTAGGTCCAAAAGCCATCAAATCACCCTCTTTTTTATCAGGAATATTCAACAATAATGCAAGATGTCAATAGAATGTTTCAAACGTTTATTGAAACAATGGATTTTCCCAAGGCTGTTTATTTTTAGAGATTGCATCATTTCCGAGTGCAACATTTTAAGGCGGTTCACTCTAATTTCAATATTTAGTTCTGCGATACCTATAATCATCCCCAACCCCACCAAAGAGACATTTTACCACTTGTATGGGCTAAAAGAGTCATTTCTGCATTAGAATCCAACTTTTGGCTTTGGTTGAGTCAAAAACATGGAAAATTTGCTCTTTCAAGGAAAAGTGTCCAAACTTTGTCAAGTGGGCTTGAAAACTGGTATTGCCTCCAAAAGATTTTTCTATCCTGCTACTTTATAAATTAACTGAGAAGGATGAGAATTTACAGCTTTCTTTAAAAAACTACCCTGATCCCAAAATAAAACTAAAATCTGCATCAGCACAAACTATTTTTAGAAAAAATCTGTCTCATTTAACCATACTGCAAGCAAAACAGTGTCCCAACCCCCATGGATCAATATGGATGTCAATTTTGTTTCCAAAATTGGGGATGCAGCTATATATTTCACCAATATGAAATGACCAGTTTATCCTAACAACTGATATCAAATTTTATCCTACCATCTGATGTAGAAAAATTTTGCCCTGAATTGGACCCCCCGGTGTGCCCCTTTTCATCAAAATCTATGATATAATTCATAATTTAATTGATACTGACCCAAAACAAACCTACTGTGATATGAACTTTCCCATCTGTAATAGTTTTTAAATCACAGTCTGGCTTCTGAAGACATCTGTATTTGATGAATATTTTGCAATCTTTGTAAAGGAAAAGCCTCAGTTTTCTCACTAAAGGCACATAGAGTCATTGATATGGCACTGACAAAACATAAAACAGTGTTTTTAACAAAAGAATGACCAGTACCTGCTACTGTGATATCTCATAACATTGGTAAGATGCCTAAAACCATCAAATATTGATTCTATAGTGCTATGCTTATGCTGCAAGTTCCCATAAGTGCACTTTCATAACCTTTGTTTTAATCCCCACAGACACCCATTCTGGCAAAAAGATTGAAATTGTTGAAAACGTGTTTCCAAAGAGGATGAATCAGACATTTGCTTCAAGAATATAGTGGTATTTGATGTTTAATATACTTGTGTGTGTGGGGGTGGGGGGGGGGGGGGGGGGGTGGGGGTGAAAGTTAGTCAGCTGCCAGTTATTGAAAATGTAGATCCAGGCAAGTGAAAAGCAAAGAAACACCATGTCTGATGAAAGGACAGACACGGCAGACAGACAGATAGGCTTGCAGTCACACATGTAGGAGGTCTACATGAGAGTACTGAATGACTTACAATGAAAAATATAGTGGAAGAGCCAGGGCAAGGTTGTTAAATTTAAAAATAACTCAGTGGACCATGAGTACTGAAGCCTCAAGGTAAATCATAAGAAACTGAAAGTGTATGATACTAACTTCAGACTCTAAAAACATGCTGTTCAGTCTTTCCAAATGCTTATCATCAGCAACAGGGTTAAATATGTATGGGAGGGAGGACTTGGTTCAGGGAAAGAGCAATATTTCACAACTGTCACTGTAAATTTATGCTGTATCATGGGAACCATGACAGCACTAGTACTAGACAACTATATTGGTAGCTATGCACAAATGTCATTCACTCACATTTGTAATTTTATTATGTTATTTTCCACTGTAGCCCCACCCCCCTCCTCAAATTTGTGTTCCAGGATACTCTTTCAATGAAGGAATTGTTTTCCAATATTTTGAAGAGCATAATATAGAAGAGAAAAACTTCTAAATACTAGTGAATAGAAGGACAGTGTAGGTTTTCTGTCTGTGTTTGAATGGTGATTTGGGAGGGGGTTGGAAGATTTGGAATCTTCCCCGTCCCTAGTAATATGAGGGGAAACCATGGTTTAAATAAATATGTTAATAGGGTAAGATAGGCTGTTAGTTAGCAGCTGCCAGAGGTTATAGTGTGCTCCTGGGGAAAACACTTGCTCAAGATGTGAATTTGCTTGCATGAACAGCCTTAGTTTTGGAAATATATAGCTTTTGTTGCTGACTGTGACAAAAATGTAACTTTCCAAAACAATAAAATGGTTTTTAAGGTGTGTGGTCCCCAAATAAATATTTAAATGTGAAATAATCCCCCAAAATAATAACTGAATCTGGTTTGGAAGCCAAAAAACATATTTCCTATAGGTATCACAGAACTAAATATTTTCCCATAGGCGACCATTATAACGTTCAGGCGGAAAAAAACATGATTGCATCACTTTAAGTTTGGCATTCAAATATCTCAGT
Source organism: Pictodentalium vernedei (assembly GCA_031216915.1). Lineage (NCBI taxonomy): Eukaryota > Metazoa > Mollusca > Scaphopoda > Dentaliida > Dentaliidae > Pictodentalium > Pictodentalium vernedei. The sequence continues at coordinate 826,291,275 of CM062297.1, forward strand.
CAAGTGTAGCCCTTTAGACAACTTTTTTCTGATCTGAAAACAGGGGGTCATGCAACAAATAAGAGAGAAAAACTGACACAAAGGGAAGTATCGGTCACATGCACATATTTTTCAGGGAATTCCCTACAAAAACACACAAAAAGTAAATTGTATTTTTTAGGTCCAAAAGTCATCAAATCACCCTCTTTTTTATCAGGAATATTCAACAATAATGCAAGATGTCAATAGAATGTTTCAAACGTTTATTGAAACAATGGATTTTCACAAGGCTGTTTATTTTTAGAGATTGCATCATTTCCGAGTGCGATTCACTCTAATTTCAATATTTAGCTCTGCGATACCAAAAATACAATTTATCTGTTATTACATAGTTTTATTCAGCTTGTTGCATGCAAGAATGACAGGTTATGTCCTGAATGTCAAAAAAAAATTTATAAAACGAACAAGAATGTACTGGATGTTTTGTTGAGTTAGTTTTTATTGAAGGACTACTTAGAAACATTAATAAAAGTATTTCACATTTTCTATGTTATGTGGAACTGACTATATACTGAAGATATATTCTCTTGGATATTTTGGAGTTTGGAACATGACAGAGTAAAATTACTGTAATTTATTTTATAGATTTTCAAACTACCTATACAATGCTAAAAGTTAAATACATAGTCAACATGCATGCTAGAAAAGTTTGTTCTAATCTACCACAAAAGTTTGGAAAATGTCTCACTACACTTGCTGTACAATAATTGGAATGTGGACCCAGTCTGTAAACAAAAATGGAAATAGACACAAATAATTACAAAATCAGAAAATTCTGTTGTTGATCACCACCTTGGCAGAATTGTTTCAAGTCTCAGCAACTGGTCCACAGTACAGTTAAAACTAGAAGTCCTGTCACGAACTGTGCGCTTATCTAAGCTTAATTGCGCGCAATTGCCATATCGAATGGCACCCAAAGCACGGCAGGTTCTCCTGGTTACTCATAGCAAACACGGGCAATGTTTCTGCCAATGGACCTCCGGGTTACCTGGCGGTCCATTGGCTGAAACATTGCTTGTGCACAGGCCATATGTGCATAATTTGATAGCCTTACTATGGTCATAACGCGTGGATTAACGCGCCGATCGACGTGCTATTTGTGCGTATTTCATGACAGGACTTCTAGTTTTAACTGCACTTTTCTTGTTTCTGAAACCAAACTAAACGTTCGTAAATAAATTGTCTAATTTCATTTATGAACCAAGTAAATCATTGATCATCATTCAATAGTTTGGCACAAACAACTTTTAAGGCAACAAATACACATTTGTATTTACTGCAGACTGGTGATTGTACAAGTACATCTGCGTTTAAATATTTTCAGTTCATTTTTAGAAAGTTATAATAATGTTAATTTTAATTTACTTTTCTCAGCATTCTGGGGGGGGGGGGGAGATTTTTTCACCACTGAAATGAAAATTATTTCTATATATTTGCGTCCAGGCTAACTGCTGATGCCTCCAGGATTTGAACCTCGTGACTGCACCTTCTAGACATAGATACCAGTGCTCAAACGAAATAGGCATCTTGATGGGACATTTCGGCAAATAACTGAAGAAATAAATTTCATTCAAGTGGTCAGAAAGGACCCAGTCTTGTAATTAAATTTCAAACAAGAACAATGCAAAGCGTAGGCCATGGCCTCGACCCATATGCAAGTTCAATATAGCCTTGAAGTATTGTGGGACCGAAAATTTTCTAACTGGAAGGAGTGAAAACAGAAAAAGTTTCTAAGTTGCAAAAGTTTCAAAACTCTGGAAAAAATTATTGGACGGAACCCTGCATCGCCATACGGGTCTATCAGCATACCAAAGGAGATTCAAATCCAAATCTGAGCGATGGTTTTGAAATTACAATGCAAAACATTTATACGTAAGATGATTGGACAGTCAGCCAGATGGATGGATGGACAGAGGGCTTCACTAGATACCCCCGAATCCTCCTTCAGAGGTTGGGGGCATAATAAAACTCTTCAGCAGAACAACAAGAAAAGGCTTCTGTTTTTAATTTATAAGCTAGGAAATTATTAGAAATTTCCACATTGAACAGAATGAAGGAATAAAAAATTTTGAATTTGTTCTCTAAATCGTTCTCCCAGATTTTTCATTATTTCCAATATAATGTACCGATAAACAAAAAAAAGTATGAACCAATCCAACAAGCTTAACACCTTATCTTTTACACTGGTTGAGTATTATACAGTAAAAACTGTTTTTAGAGACTATGACCTTGTACCATTGTTTTACTCGGTATTATATTTGGTGGTCTAAATTTGTTCCTCGAAACTTGATTTATTACAAATTATTTGAGAGTGCCCACAGGGAATCTCAAATAATTTGTAATAAAACAGTTATATAAACAAAATATTATTAGTGCTTAACTGAATATGAAAGATGAGGCAGGAAAATATTGGCTTTTGGTCTGGTACCCTCATATAGTCTGAAAGCCCTGATTGTGGTTTTAGTTTAGTTTAAACAATATTTATTTCCAAATGTACAAGCGAACATAGTGTGAATAGAACAAGCTGGTGGATTCGACTGTAAGCTGAAAGCTTATAACTCGTCGTCTCCACAGCTTATAACTCGTCGTCTCCACGTGATTATGGTTTTACCACTCAACCAGTTAACAAAGGTCAATAACTCCCATAATTTTCATCAGTTAGCAGTTTCTGAACTTGACGTAGACATTGTTGCGATAGAATAAATAATTGAAATCCAGTTATTATTGTTGAAGTTATGCTATAAACAAGCATTACACAATCTTTCTGTTATGCTATATACAAAGTTTGAATGGACGGAGATGGGCAAATGGACAGACAGGCAGATGGAGGTCTCCACAATATCCCTCCCTTGCAAAGGGATAATAAAAGGCAGCATATCATAGTTTTTCAAAATGAAAACCTTAGGTATACTTTTCAAGTAAACAATGAAGGCCAATAATTCACAAAACTTTCAAGAAGGCATCAGACATAATAATTTTTTAACTAGCACAAGACGTTATTAAAACGAAATAGGGTTGCAAACTTCACTCGAATGTGATGTTTAATCAAACTACAAGGCAAATACACTGCACAAAGGGCAATAACTCACTCGATTTGATTTTTTAAAAAAGTCGCTGTTGTTTTTAATCTATGAAAATGTTAATACAAAGCAGGATAGTAAATTTTATTGAAATATGAGGTCCACTGTTCAGGTTTATATATATAAACAATAAAATTTGTGGCCAAATGCAATAAACAAACGGCAAGAACTGCTTCATTTTCATTAGATCGAGGCTTTTAGGAACGTCGACTGGAGTTCTCTTTTTGATAATCCCTGTCTTGATACCATAGTTTCTAATATTACAGATAAAATAATTGGCACGGCATCTATTCACATACCTAACAAATTTGTCACCATAAGAGTAAACCAACCTAAATGGATGCATAACGAAATAAGATTATTGATCAGACAGTGAAAACGCTTGTACCTCAATGCTAAACGCACCAACATTCCACAGGCCTGGCACAATTATAAACTGAAACGTAATGAAGTTGTATCGGCCATTAGGAAGGCAAAAGCGTCATTCTTGTCTAAAGTCCGGTCCACTCTGGGTAGCCGCGAAACCCCACCATCCCAGTGGTGGAAGACCCTGAAAACATTTATTGGCAACAGTAACCACGCAGCGATTCCTACTCTCATTCATTCGAACAAAATAATTTGCTCAAATGCAGAGAAAGCTGAAGTGTTGAATGAGTACTTCAGTTCTATCTCATTCGTCAATGACTCGAATGCTTCCCTACCAACCGCACAACCCCCAAGCTTCTGGAGGTATTGATTCTATTACTCTGCACTGTAGCTAAGTATATACCGCACTTAAGTCGCTAAAGGCGTCCAAAGCGTCAGGGCCAGATCTAGTAAGTCCGCGTCTTCTCAAAGCATGTAAGTTATCCTTGTGTGAGCCCCTTTCGATTTTATTTAACATATTAATGAATAATTCATACTTTCCATCACTGTGGAAAAAGCCAATGTATCTCCAATTTTGAAAAAACAACCCTCCAATTTGGTTTAACATTATCGCCCAATATCACTGATCAGTTGTGTCGGTAAAATACTTGAAAAATGTGTATTCAAACGTCTGTGGGCGTTTTAGTAGACAATAATGTACTAAGTCAATTCCAGTCAGGATTCACACTGGGTGACTCAACCGTCCTTCAACTGACAGACATACATGACGAATTTTGCCGTGCTCTTGATGAAGGCAAAGAGGTTAGGGTTGTGTTCTGTGATGTAAGCAAGGCTTTTGACAAGGTATGGCACGCCGGCCTTATTTACAAGCTAGAGTGCATAGGTGTTTCTGGTGAGCTCCTGTTGTTCATAAAATCATATCTGGCAGATAGAATGCAAAGAGTGGTGATATCGTCAGAGGTATCATCGTGGAGACCCATCAATGACGGTGTTCCACAAGGGTCGATCCTTGGTCCCTTATTGTTTCTTATTTATATTAACGATATTACCAAAGACCTACATTCTGTGTGGTGAAGCGGTTCACTACGACATTTGTACTTTCACAGAATCATGGCTCGACGACTCCGTAAGTAATACCGATATACAATTACCCCATTTTCACCCACCGCTTAGGAACGACCGCGAGTCAAGAGGGGGCGGAGTAGTGACCTATGTACGAAATTATATCCCATATAAGCGTCGTATGGATCTAGAGATCGCTGGCCTCGAGTGCGTGTGGGTCCAAATTCACACCAAACAAGGAGATTTACTATTAGGGACCATTTATAGACCGCCACATACAAACATCTGAACTCTTCTTGAAATGTCAATAGAAAAAGCCCTTGACACGAATCCCCACTCCATAATTGTTACAGGTGATTTCAACGAAAACCAAATAACTATACAAAATGGACGTATTCAAGAACTCATCAGCCAGTTCAACTTAAAGCAACTAATCGATCAGCCAACGTACCATACCGAAACGTCCAACTCGCTGCTTGACCTGTTCATGGTAAGCAACGATGCATTGGTTTCTCAAAGTGAGGTTGGTGATCCATTCTTTGCTGATCTTGTCCGTTATCATTGTCCCATTATCCTGAAGTTTAATATCCCGAAAAAAGCCCCAAAAATATTCAAGCGACGTGTATGGAAATACACGGACGGTGACTATACTGGTCTAAATTACGACTTGTCTGCGGTTGACTGGTTTTCGTAAACTAATGATTGCCCAATCGACAGCTTAGCCGAGGTCTTTACTAATAATATTCTAAAGGAAAAAATACCAAAATACATCCCCAGCAAAATTGTCACTACACGTCCCGACCAGCCCCTGTGGATGCACAATGAAATTAGAAAACTTATCCGCCAAAGAAAAAGGCGTTATCGCAATGCTAAACGAAAAAACTCTCCCCAAGCTTGGGAAATGTATCGTCTGAAGAGAAATGAAACTGTGTCGGCCATCCGTAAAGCAAAAACAAACTATAACGCCAAGATTGAAGCTAAAATAAACTCCCCCACAATCCCAGCATCGCAGTGGTGGAAATCACTGAAAAGCTTACTGTCTGATACGAGGAAAACAGTACCCGACCTGATTGTGAATGACAAAGTAATCTCCCGAGAAGATGAGAAATGCGACATTTTAGACGAACATTTCTGCTCGATATCAACATGTGATGACGCGAACCACCAATTACCCCCACAGGACTTTGACACAGATCGCCCGCAACTCGACTCTATTATTTTGAGTGTGCAAGATGTAACCGACGCTATAAATTCACTCAATGTCTCCAAAGCTTGTGGACCTGATAAAATAAGCCCACAAATATTAAAAAGATGCTCATTGAGCCTGGCTGAACCCTTGAAAGAAATATTTAACCTGATGCTGCAAAGATCACATTTCCCCGGTCAGTGGAAACTGGGAAACATCGTTCCTGTGCATAAAAAAGGTGCCGAAGATTCAATTGTAAACTATCGACCAATCACTTTACTAAGTTGCGTGAGTAAAATATTCGAAAAATGTGTTTTCAGAAAAGTATTAGAATTTCTTAAAAACAATGCCCTTTTAACACATCTCCAATCTGGGTTTCTGCCCTCAGACTCCACAGTCCTTCAGTTGACCGAAATTTATCATACATTTAGCGCTGCCCTTGACGAAGGTAAAGAAATTAGAGTCATTTTTTGTGACGTCAGTAAAGCCTTTGATAAGGTGTGGCATACTGGCCTTCTGTATAAACTTGAAAAAATCGGAATTACGGGTATCTTACTGAAATGGTTTGCAAATTATCTAAACAATAGACAACAGTGTGTCGTACTCAACTCAGCATCGTCCTCTTGGAGAGAAGTCACAGCTGGAGTTCCCCAGGGGTCTATACTGGGGCCCTTGTCATTTCTAATTTATATAAATGATCTTGTCCACGATATTAGGGGTAATATACGCCTCTTCGCCGACGACACTACCCTTTTTCTCGTCGTTGAAAACCCTTAACTCGCGGCAAACATGCTTACTAAAGATATAAAAACTATAGAAAAATGGTCAAGCGACTGGCTTGTTGACTTCAACCCATGCAAAACCGACTCTCTGATCGTGTCCCGGAAAACTATCAAACCGAACCACCCCACACTACAAATGTTTGGCACTGATATCAAGGAAGTTGACTATCACAAACATCTTGGCCTGACATTTGACCCCAATGGCAGCTGGGCCACTCATATTAATGACATTAAGTCCAAAGCATGGAAAAGAGTTAATCTAATCAGACAGCTTAAATTCCAACTAGACCGAAAAGCCCTTGAGAAAATATACCTTGCGTTTATACGCCCTCTTCTAGAATATGCAGACAGCAGACACTGTTTGGGACAACTGTACTAACCAGCAAAAAAAACGAACTTGATAAAATATACAGACCGAGGCAGAACGTATCATATCCGGGGGAACTAGGAGTGTGGGTAGAACCTCACTTCTTAATGAAATGGGGTGGGAGACACTACAAACACGGCGTGAAAAGCACAGACTAACACAATATTTTAAGATGTGCCACAACTTGGTACCCCCCTACATCTCCAACATGATTCCACCTGCATCCGCAGAAAGAAACTCATACAACCTACGCGGGACTACTGATTTAACCACCCCTTTATGCCGAACCGAGCAGCACAGCAACTCCTTCCTTCCATCTACCACAAGACTGTGGAATACATTACCCACCGAAATAAGGCTCAATAAGTCACTTCCCAACTTCAAAGAATGTATAGACTCCAACAGGCCAAGAGTACCTCAATTCTACTATAACCACAAATCCTGTAGGGTACAAATCTTACACTGTAGACTCCGACTACACTGCAGTAATCTTAACGATGACTTGTTCAATAACCACCTCTCGGGGCATTATGCATGTTTGTGTGGCGAACGCGAAACAACTGATCACTACTTCTTCCAGAGTCCATATTTCGTCCCATAAGAATAGACACTCTTGGTAAATTACCATATGTGATAAATACAAGCATACTCCTATACGGAAGTGAATTCTACCCAAATGTAATTAACAGAGAGATCTTCCAAACTGTTCACACATTAATTAGTCGATCAAACAGGTTTTCTTAACACCAACCCACCCCTACCCTTCCGCACGTCACCAACAATGTGAAAAAACAGGAAATGTCGCTTTTCAAGGCCGGACCGCGCCCGTATAACCTATTCAAACCTGGCACCACCACTTGTCAGCAGCATGAGCCTGTTAACCCTGATCACTGCTTCTCCGAATCATGTCATAGACGCTTACCTCTCTGTCTTTTTTTCCACGTATTTAAAGTCTATGCCACTGCAGAAGGGAGGTGAACAAGTGACTTCTCGGATCCCTGCTCCTCCTCCCTATTTCTTTCCTCTCTTTCTTACACCATTTTTTTTTCTTCTCTGAATGTGTGTGTGTGTGTCTGTGTGTGTCCGTGTGTGTTTGTATGTGCGTCTGTCTGTGTGTGTGTGTGTCTGTGTGAGTCTGGGCGCGCGTCTGCGCGTGTGAGTGAATGCGCACCTATGTAAAATAAATATTTATATGTATCCACTCAACTGGTTTAGGCAAATGCTAACACAATATTTTACAAGTACAATGTGTTTGTCACGCTATATAACTTCTTTTGTGATAAAACCTGTGCCACGGAAACAGCCTTGTGTAAGCTACACAGCAGGTTGCTGAATCCGTTTCCATCATCAAAACTCATATGTATCAATTGTATCTATGTTTTCATTACTTGCTGTAGGAAATAAATACTGTTTAAACTAAAGACCTACAGAGTAATATACGTCTCTTTGCAGACGACACGTCTTTATATCTAATTGCTGAAAATCCCGTACAAGCCTCGAATTTAATCAACCATGACCTAACCACAATTGAAAATTGAGCTAGAGCTTAGCTGGTAGAATTCAATCCAAATAAAACTGAGACTGTGCTAATATCGTGTAAAAGCATTCCCATTTCACATCCGCCACTATTTTTAGGTGGCTCTCAGATAACAGAGGCCTCCAAGCACAAACATTTAGGAGTAATACTGAATAGTACCTGTACGTGGAATGATCATATTGATCACATTTGCGCCAAAGCCTGGTCTCGTTTAGGTTTATTGAGGAAGCACAAATTCATATTAGATCGCAGTGTATTAGAAAAAAATATATTTTGCTTTTATTAAACCCCTCCTTGAATATGCGGATACTGTCTGGTATAAGTGTTCTGCAACGAAAGCAGCTGACTCAGAAAGAATACAAATTTCAGCAGCGAGGATTATTACGGGAGCAACCGTCAGCGCTTGTAAGTCCTCTCTTTACTCTGAAACGCAGTGGGACCCACTACAAGATCGACGTCGCAAACATAAGTAAATTCAGTATTTTAAAATGTATCATCGGATGACGCCCCCATATCTCTCCTGTAAAGTCCCTCCACCTGCCTATTCGACAGGGCTGCCAGTTAGTCTTCGATCAAGTCAGAACCATCGTATCCCCTTTTGCCGTACCGAATTGTACAAGCAATTCTTTATCCCAAGTGTTACCGACCAATGGAATAATGTGCCACTGTCTGTCCGCGAGAATTCGTCCCTGGTTAATTTCAAGATCTTCTTAAACAAGGGTAACCAACGACCCCCAAAATTTTACATTAAGGCGAAATCTCGCACTGCTCAAATATATCACTGTAGATTGCGATTGGAATGTAGCGAACTCAATTCCCATTTACATGCCAACCATTTATCACCAAGTCCCTCATGTCAGTGTGGTGAAGAAGAAACTGCTGAGCATTTCCTTTTGCATTGTCCATTTTTTACCGATGCTCGTAATCAAACAATTAACATTCTCCCGTTCGCAGTTGACACATTAGTACTACTCTTTGGATCAGAATTCTTGAACTATGATGAGAATTGTCTCGTCTTTGAGGTTGTACAAGACTATATCTTATTAAGTAAGAGATCTCATTAACCAATTGCCAACATTATAGAATACTTGTCAATGTGTATCTGTGGGCGTGTGTTTGTTTGTGTGTGCATGTATATGTGTGTACCTATCTGAGTATACACGTATGCTTGTATGTGTGTACCTATCTGAGTATACACGTATGCATGTATACATGCATAGATGCATGTGTTAGTACATGTATATAGCACAACGTTTCACTCCATTTACCCATCGTCCATCAATTTGGTGCGAATATACATGACTACAAAATTACTACGAGTCTCGCCATATTGTTCCCATGTTCCTTACCTTGTGTGAAGATAATGTACCTTATATTCTAGCTGTCAAATATATTCTGGCTTTACAAATTTAATTATATATTTTCTGGTTCTTGTCATTGTCTTCAAGTTGACTCTGTAATCTTGCTGTTGGTGGAAACGGCCTTCCATAAGCTTATAGCTTTCTGTCGAATCCACATCAATGTACTATGTAATTATTGTTATAACGTCGCATTTACGAAATAAATAATGTTTAAATCAAAGTCGTGTAGACATTTTACAACCTTTTACTTATTTTAACCCCATAGTGCCCAAGTTTTCAGTGAGTATGCATGGCTATATGAGGGAAGGTAACCAGGTCTAGAGATCACAGGTCACTATTCAAAAGTATCACATTGAATGAAACATATTTCTCCTATTATTCCCTTCATAATTTTATGTGAACATGGGCCGAGGGAGTTAGTCAACTTTTAAATTGTTTGGGAAAAAAATAAATCTGGAATGGTTTCAAGATTATCCACTTCTAACTCATCAGTATTTATTTAATGGAATAGCAATAGAAGAATTTTTTTCTTTCATGTCTTCTGATTTATTTATCTATTTTGTTTTGTTGTTGGGGGAGGAGGGCTTTAACCAGATTATGAAAAATATTCCAGGATATCTTACCACACCCACCTCACTCCCCCCCCCCCCCCCCACCCCAAGGGATATATATTATATCCTAGGTAATCCCCCCACCCCCACGCAAAGATGGCTAGGGAAGAGATATCACTGTACACCAGTATACATCATATACATTATGCTTCATGGATATGTATACATTTCCATAAACTATCAATTTTCCAACTTCAAAAGATCATTTATAACAATTAACCAAATTTGGTTTCGAAAGACTATTCCCCAAACTGCACAATTTACTCTCTGATGGCTGTCAAAAAAGTTATGCTTATGATGCTGTTAGTGGCAAGACTTGACATAAGAAAAATTAAAGTGTCAATGACACTGTAGCTCAACTTGACAAACTTGAACTTGGTAAGTTATAAATGGAATGGTAATATTGAAGATCATTGGTACCAATGTTTATAATATATTTGATGAAATTTCAACATAACAGCATCGTGGTGCAAAACGTCAGAGTAATCCATGCATTTTTAAATGTAAACTGCAAGACTGCTAAAGGCTGAATTTTGATACACAAATGCAGTATGTTCAGAGGTTATTTATTGTAAATAGCAACTTTTTTCACAGAAATGAATGCTAATCAATAGCTCTAATCAAAAGGTCTTGCCTAATGAGCACACCAACTTCAATGAAAGTGTCAATGACACTGTAGCTCAACTTGTTAAGACATGTACATGTATAGTATGTGACACAGCAATGACAAATATCTAGGTAATGACCTGATAACAAAGGCACATGTAAAGTATTGTAATGGTCTGTACATAAATGATGACCGTAGCCTGTAACAAATGTATAGGTAAAGTATTGTGAAGGTGGGTGACAGTTAGATGCTAAACTAGAAAAGAAATCTTTGAGTCCCAGAGTGGGTCTGACTGAACCCCAAAATATTTGTTCTCATAGCACAGTGATAACAAAGGCACCCCAAAACACTCGTTCCTGTCACAAGGTGTTAACAAAGGAAGACCACGTGACATGATGGAGGATTGACAGAAATCTTTCGCTCGTGCTTCAAAGTCTTTTTAATGTGTGTAAATTGTACTTTCAAGGATTGATTCTGGAATGAGTGTAAACTAGAGGTAGAGGAGTACTTGTTTCAACCATGTTGTCATAAACTGTCATTAACAGCTTCTTGGAAAAGCTAAGTATTTTGGGTGAGGGGAGTGTGGTTTCGTGAACTCAAATGCATCATCACTCTTGTTTGCATTTGAGACTGAGTGTCGCTTATCTGTCGTCTGCACAGTGTATCATTACTGATCTTAGTCTCAGCCTCAATAAGTGATATCTTAATAAACTGGACGTGTTGATATCCTAAATCAATATGTGTTTGTGTTGGTGACCTATCTTAATTACACAAATTCCAAACTTTGACTTTGACTTGAATTTTATTCCGGTGCAATGAGGTTTGAACTCCTAAATTCCTAAAAAAAAAAATTAAATTGCACCTGTAAGCTGAGTTATTGAATGGCCACATAATTTCCTACGATCTGCACTACTTCTGTACAACTTCAACTCAATGTAATGCGTCTTCGTGTGTGACGGTGATTGATTTATTCTTTCTGCATGAACGTCAACTCACGATCCTGTTGGAGCTGCAGGTTTTTAAATTTCTTGTTCGGTTTCGGTTTTGGTTTTTCAGGTGGAGTAAAACCTCGGTTCGGTTTGTTTATGAGGCCAAGTAAAATTCAATAAAACTCATTCTTATGTCCGGAGTCATAACTGAATGGTAGTGAAACTGAGTGAAACTCAATGAATGCCAGAAATAAGCTATAATACATGAAGAATCAGGAAGGCCAATATAATAATTACCTAAATATACAGAACTTTTATTGTGCTTGGCCATTTTTCGAGGACTGACACCTACACGCAACTTGAGGAAAGCTGCAAACAAAAGTAAACTGAAATGTCGGAAATCCACAGAATGTAGCCTTCCCAGAGTAGTGAGAGTACCCAGACACTGCCATTGGCAGTGTCTGGGTACTCTCACTACTCTGGGATGGCTACATTCTGTGAATTTCTGCAGCAAGAGAGTATTTTAAAAAAAACGAAAAACCTTGGATTACGGGATGTCGACGGTTTCGGTTTCGGTTTTTTTAAAAAACTAAAAACCTCGGTTCGGTTTCGGTTAACCTACAGCTCTAGATCCTGTACAGTGTCTGAATTCCGTCGTTTGTCGTGTTCTAAAACCGTTATGTCCTAATGTGTCAAAGTGATTGTCAATACATTCGCTTCCAAGAGCTGACGTCTTCCTGTGCTCTTTTGTTGTTGTTTACCAATGAATACAGAATTGTAATCTTGCCTGTAACAAGTTATTAACAGTTATTAACAGTTATTAACATAGTTAGTTACTGGCATACCTAGATAATAATCGACATATCTATCAGCATGGCGACCCCATCTCAGATACGACCTCAAGTACACCTAATGTAAAAGACTCCAAAAGATCGTGGGCTGATGTTGGCCAAACCCCCCTCACCAGTTGTTTCAAAAAAGTATCGTGAAGGTAGTGGCTCTGATGAGGACTTTGATATCAATGAATATTTAACGGATGACCTAACCACACCGCCTCATCTCTCGGGCTCCGAAAACCGTCTTAGCTCAGCGTTAATAAAGGTTCGCGACCTCAAAGAAGAAATTAACTTGAAAGACAGTAAAATAGACGAGCTAAATGATAGGTTAGATGACTTAGAACAGTATGGTAGGAGAACGAATCTGAGGTTATCAGGTATTCTCGAAAAGCCGGGTGAGAATACGGATGACATAGTACTTGACAATGCAAACAAAATTGATGTGAATCTTACTCTCGAAGAGGGAGCGCGGTGGCTCAGTAGGTAGAGGTGCAGGCTGCAAGCCGAGAGGTCCTCGGTTCGAATCCCACCTGCGGCAATCGCGTTGTGTCCTTGGGCAAAACACTTCATCTCCATTGCCCGCATGGGGGCGCGGTGGCGTTGTGTACTAAGGCGTACTGCACGTCGATGGTGCACTTGTCTTCAGCCAATGCTAACACTGCTTGTGTGAAGTTAGTATGTTGGGGAGCTGACAGTTGCACGGTGGTTCTCTCCGGGTACTCCGGCTTCCTCCACCCGTAAAACTGCCGCGGTCATAATTAGCCATTGTGCATAAATATGTGACCTTAAACACCAATAAATAAATAAATAACTCTAGAAGATGTCCCCAGGAGTCATCGAGTCGGCCCAAAGTTTATTAACGGCAAACATGTAGCAGCCATTTAGACTTAACAATTACAGAACTGGAGCCAGACTATTTAAAGCCAGGACAAAACTTAAGAATCTTAAAATTGATTGCCAAAAACCAGGTGTCTTCATTAATGAAGACTTAACAAAAACCCGTGCCTCCCTGGCGAAACGTGCAAGACTTCTGGCTCGCGAAGGTAAAGTAGCAGAGACATGGACTTTTGACAGAGTCATCTTTGTAAAACACAAGGATGGCTCCGTCAAAAGGATCACGACCCATCTGTAGATGTGTGAATTAGAACGCACATTCAGGATTGTTCAAAGAATAGATCTAAATAAATCCCAGTCCCAAATCTTGGAATAACATACTTCCCGGATAAAATATATTTTCCTTTTCTTCTTTCTTAAATGCTATTATTTTATCATTATTTTTCCATCGTCTTTTTCTCAATCTTTGTGTTCTCATCAACTCACATTCCTTTTCACACTTACTGCCATCGAATCACGATGACTTGAATCTGCCTATTTCTGTGTGGTGTTTACTGTTTCTGAGGCCCTGAGTGAAATAAATTATAATATCCTTTCTGTCGAATGACAATCCTGGCAATTATGTTTTGCCAACCATGTTCAGCCTCCTACGTAGCTGATACAAGTCCTATAGTATATAAACGTGACTGCGTATCTTACAGATCTAGCCTTTTGGCTGTTTTATATGGCACACCTGACAAAGATACTCGTAGTGCATGAAAACGTTCGACCAGTAAGTATATTTGCTGCTATACTTGGACAACGCTCCCTCATCTCCATGTGTCTATACTTGGTAACTTAACACCAGTGACTCAACGTCATCCTGACATCTTGACTAATGAATAACGCACTCATTCTGCCTAGTCCTGATCGGCAGGGCCCTCTGGGTGTTGTCGGGCAGAATTGAACTGACTGGGTGTCTGTACTTAATGTACCGGTCAACTGGAGATGAGGGTTATGGTATTTTTGAATAGACGCATAAGTAATGACACTTGGTACCCTGCCCAATTTTAAATTTCCGACGGAGTGTTATCTAAAAATTATGGCTAGTGTTAGAACCTTCAGTAAGGTATGAGTGAACGTTAATTTTGTCAGTTAGACATGGTATCGCGGTGGCCCATTCTACCCACCCTGACAACCCCCCCCCCCCCCACCACCACCCCCTTTCATTACGTAAACAGATGAGAGTATTAGTAAATTTAGTAAATAAAGAGTTAAATAAATTAATTAATCAATAAATAAATTGACTGTTTAGTAGTTGGATTTATTAGCTAGTTGGTTTATATACTGATGGACTGCTTAAATTTCCGGCTGGCCAGTAACTCAAAATTAACGGTAGTTTTGTGAATTGTGTAAGTTATGAGCAAACTGTTTACACCCAACAATTAATTTTGCCAGTTGGATATGGCAGCTCGGTAGTCCCTACCCCCTCGTTAAATAGATATCTGTCCTTATCCCTTTTCCTATCTCGTCACTAAATATTTGATTTGTAATATGTCAAGATTATAGGTTAAGAATATACTGTACGTGAATCTGTGAGCTTGAGGAATGTTCGTCAAACTATTGATTTCTGCCCTTATTGGTTTTTTTACTACCTTCACAAAACATATCAGATATGAAATTTGTTAAAAAGAAAAAAAAAGAAAAAATTATGTTAAGAATATTCTGTTGAGTTTATGGTCGAACTGATTTATGGCTGCCGAGAAGCAGCCATGGCCAGGTTTGTCAATAAGAATCGGCAATTGGTATTCTATCAAGCTATCGATTAAATCGGACCTCCACAAGCCTTTGTGGATTGGGCTCATCCATTGAAAATAAAGGGTAAGATTTCCATGGCCTGTAAATTGTACTAAAAACGATATTTCGGGAATTTTCCAATTGGGTCGTGGCTGCCGTCGAACAGCTTCTTATCTATTGTATTTAATTTAATCCAACTGTATTTTTTTTTTATTTCTTCCCGCCAGTGTAATATTCTTTCTTAAAGAAGTTAGCAAGTATATTCATATTAAGTATATTTAATTATGTCTATAGTGCCCCAGTTACAAATATCTCCTCAACTATATGCCTGGATCCTATAAACCATGTTTAGTTGTTCTGGATTCATTACTTCCCATCATCTGTGATGTCCTTAGATTCTTTTCTTGCATTTACACGGAGTGTTTGGTCGGCCTCAACCTTCTAGTGCAAGGAACGAAACTTAAGCTAGGGGCGAATCACACTTGATTTATGGCTGTAGGAAGATTGCCTTCTCTTCCTGTCATATTTCGCTCTTAATTTCGAGACAGGAAGGGAGCCCAACTTACACTACCGGATTCCACCTAATTCATCGTATATAACAAACAGCTATCCTCGAAAATGCAATTTTCTTTATTATTATTATTATTTTTACTTTTGTTGATATTATTATTATTATTATTATTATTATTATTATTATTATTATTATTATTACTTCATGATTCAACCTGCAGCCTCACCCCTTCCCCCCTGCAAAGCTTATCGGTTTCTTTTTATCTGGGGATGTGATCAGTGGTCTGTAGTTACAGCAAATACGTGCCATTTTGAGCAAACAGCTGACACCGCTGACACTTGGCTCTTTTATCCTATTCAAATGAATGCAGTTCAACCGTCTTAGATTTAGTCTCACTCCATCAAGAATGGTTGCGAAGCTTATAGGGTTCTTTTCGTTTAGAGATGTGAGCTTTGGGCGGTAGATACAGTAAGCACTTGCCACCCGGAGGCAACAGCTGACACCACCGAAACATGGCTCTGTTACCCTATTCTCATAAAAGTAGTTCAACTATTTTAGATTAGTTTACCCCTGCCCCCTGTCCCATCCCCACCCCACCCCAACACACACATATCAAGTATGGCTGATTATGTTTAAGGCAATATGTTCACACTTGATCTCACGATGTCACTAGTAATATATGAATTGTGGTCCACAACTGCCCCAAATTCCCCCGACAACATTAACTATTGATAATCTCCTGTAGAAAAATCCTTTGTGAATCAACTCCAATGACTTTGTAGCACTTGTAAATACAAATATTCCAAACGCCCGATATTCTCGGGTCTTCTCTTCTGTTGAATACTGTTTGCCAAATATGAAAATATGTTGATGTGGAGCTGGGTAAAAGCTTTACTTGTATGGTTGCTCTGTCTTTCTATATCAAGCTGGAATATTCATCTGATACGCCACTGGGAAATCCTATCGACTTAGAGTGTCGTCGAGATGATTCACAATCCCATTGCCCGGATCTTAAACTGATGTGTGTTCATCCAAATCCAAATGTGATGTTATCCATAGTACTACCCTTAGCCCTCACTTGCTGGATGTGCTTCCTTATCCTGATTTTCCTACTCATATTGTCGGGAGATATTGAAACAAATCCAGGCCCGTGTCCCACCAGACAAGAAAACAATCCTAATACCCTGAGAGTTCTGCATCAGAATATCCAGAGTTTAAAGCCTAAACTTGATCGTATTCAATGTGAATTTTCTGAAGTTGAAATTCTAGCTTTTACTGAGACGTGGCTACAAAATGCTGATAATATCTTGCAGACTTGGGAGACGGTTTACATAAGCATTCAGCTTTCTTCCGAATCCCCTACTACAACAAGTTAGTTTGGCATTTAAGGTGTTAAATGTATTCACTGAAATTTATGTACAAAACATTCAATACGTTTACACTTGTTTGCATGTATACAGTTAACTTATCTTTTTCAATAAATATTGTTTAAACTAAAATGCTAATCCTTCCTCTGATATTATGATGCATGGCTTCCAGGAACCTTTGAGATTTAATCGCTCAACTAGAGGAGGTGGGGTTGCCATTTAAATCAAAGATAATATTTGCGCTCGCCATAGACAAGATCTGGAAACCCCGAACTCTGAATGCCTGTGGGCAGAAATCTCTACAAAATATCGAAGACCATTGCTTCTAGGTGTATTCCATCGCCCACCAAATAGTGTTCCTGAAATTTGGGAGGATATGCAAGCATCAATTGATAAAGCTAAAGATACTGCAATTGACGATATTATCATCACAGGTGATTTCAATGATAACCAGTTAACATCTCCAAACAGCCAATTTTCCAATATAATTAGGTGTTATAACCTCCGTCAGCTTGTGAGTGAACCAACGTGATTTACTGAGTCATCTGCTTCGCTGATTGATCTCTTTGCGGTCAGCAATTCAGTCAGCGTACTAGCCTGTGAAGTTCTTGAGCCACTTATACCCGAAATGATCCGATACCACTGTCCAGTTTCCATTGATATTGAATTCACGAAGCCATGCCAAGTCAACTTTAAAAGGCGTATATGGTTATATTCAGAAGGAAATTATGAAACATTAAATGCTGCGTACAGTGATGAAAGATGGGTCATCCTATTCGACGACCCATGCCTCGATACGATTGTGACTAACGTCACCAGTAAGATACTAGATATTGCATCCAAGCATATGCCCACTAAACTAATTACATTCAGGGCATCCCAGCCCAAATGGATGCATAATGAAATTCGTCTCTTGATTACTGATATTCTCTACTCCTCTAATACTGAGAAGGCTGAGTTATTCAATGATTATTTCTGCTCAATCTAAACTATTGATGATTCAAATGCCCACATTCCGACCCCTGCCCCTACTCCTGTACAAACCCTTGATAGCATAACCCTTAATTATAGCGAGGTGTATGAAGCGATAAAATCTGTTAAAGCCTCCAAGGCATGTGGACCTGACCTTATAAGCCCTCGACTGCTTAAAGAATGTAAGTTGTCCCTGTGTGGACCTCTTTTGGTCTTGTTTAATATTCTGCTAAATAATTCCCATTTTCCTTCTGAGTGGAAAAAGGCAAATGTGTCCCCAGTTCTGAAAAAGAACCCTGCCAATTTGGTAACTAATTACTGTCCAATATCTCTAATTAGCTGTGTTGGCAAGATATTCGAGAAATGTGTGTTTAGACGCTTATGGAAATTTTTAGCTGACAACAGTATTTTAAGTAATTTCCAGTCTGGTTTTACTCCTGGAGACTCGACTGTTCTCCAGTTGACTGACTTATACGATGAGTTCTGTCGGGCTCTAGACGAAGGTAAAGAAGTTCGAGTAGTATTTTGCGACATCAGTAAAGCCTTCGACAAGGTGTGGCATGTTGGGCTTATTCACAAGCTTAAAAGAATCGGAGTTTCCGGTGATCTCCTATTGTTTCTTAAATCCTATCTCTCGCACCGGTCCCAACGAGTCGTCGTAGGTTCTGAATCATCTTCCTGGAAACCCATTAATGCAGGGGCCCTCAAGGATCTATACTTGGGCCTTTACTGTTGCTAATATACATCAACGATATCACCGAAAATTTACTTAGCTTTATACGTCTCTTTGCAGATGATACGTCGTTATATCTCACTTTTGAAAATCCGGACCAAACATCAATTTTAATGAATCGTGACTTGACATCAACAGATCACTGGGCGAAAACGTGGCTAGTAGAGTTTAATCCCAAGAAAACAGATGCATGTTGCTATCACATAAAAAATCAGCTACTTCACCCTCCACTAATGTTTTGTTGTACTCGAATTTCTGAGGTTAATAATCACAAGCATTTGGGATTAACCATAAATAATACTGGCACGAGGGATGATCACATTGACCATGTCTGTAACAAGGCATGGACACGTGTAGACTTACTGAGGAAATATAAATTCATACTGGATCGCAAGATTCTAGAGAAAATTTACTTTGCATTTATCAGACCTCTCTTAAAATACGCAGATACCGTATGGGTCAATTGTTCTGCGTTCAAGGCAGCAGACTTAGAGAAAATTCAAATAGCTGCTGCGAGAATCATAACTGGTGCAACTGTGAGTGCGAATAAGACATTACTATACACTGAAACATGTTGGGAGTCTCTCCAAGAAAGACGACGAAAACATAAACTTGTGCAATCTTTTAAGATGTATCATAATATTACTCCACCCTACATTGCAACTAAAGTCCCGCCGCCTGTTTCACCAAAAAGCATAGACACATTTACACTGTGCGCAAAGAATCGGTCGTTTCCGAATACGCTTGATCGCTTTCCATTTTTGAACAGAATCCTTCAATTTACAACTGTTTGTAAATTGCGATTCATATACATGCACGCAAATGTCTTTTGTAGTTCACAATTCAAAATATTTATTCTGAAATCAGAATATGCATTAACTATCATGCAGCTGTCCATTCTATTTACTAAATCGCCGATAGTTATACGTCTAGCCAGTTTTCATCGGACAGCCGGAAATGACCTATTCACAGTGAATGAAAAAATGCAGATGTGCCATCCCTCGAGTAATTTAACCGACAAATTTAGATAACACATGGCTACAGTTCCCTTAGAGAAATCGAAGGAGACTCCACAATTATCCATTCCCCACTTGGGGGGGGGGGGGGGGATACAGAGTGAGTATACACAATACATATATTTATTTAGCTTATAAGCAATTTACCAACGATATTGATGAGTAATTATGGGTTCAGAATTTTTTTTCACAATCTGATTTTGCCAATGTTTCAGAGGCTGATTGCCGATTGATCCATATCGGCCAATTGCCGTTACAATTATCAGTTCATCACTAATGGTAATATTTTTTCATGACAATAGAAGGCACGTAAGGTCTCTTTGTCAGCTGGATGTTTTGTTTCTTTGGCATCTTGTTACCATTTTCACGCTTCATGCATACAAAAGAAAAATTTATGTGTAAACAGGGCATGGATCTGAGTGTGGAAAACCCAATGGATAACACGTATACATTTACAAACCTGCTACCAACCTACGCCACACTTTTCCTGTTTTAAATCCCCCCACCCCAACACATGCTAACAAAGTGATGCCGAGATGTTGAAACATATAGTGAATGAAATACACTGTGCTATGCAGCATTTTAATTTCTACATGTAATACCTGCAATTAGCCTTTCACAGTTGTTGTAAAGTTCGAAAAAACACAAATGATTGCCTCATTTATTAATTCATTTATTGGTGTTTAAGGTCACTTTTCTGCAGTTATGGCCAACATAAGTATAAAGTGCCAATCATCTATATACCTATGCTGCCCACTTAAGGGAATTTCTACCCCAGGAGTTGGTTACCCGGTCATATTCTAGTAGAAAAGCCCTAAAACCTCAAATCTTAAAATTTCAAGGTCAAAAAAGGAATAACTCTAGTAAAAATGATTGGTCCGAACCCATATTCGAACTTGACTTGTATTTTTACCCCAGAAAGTCACATACCAAAATTCATTCCAATCAAATAATCTTAACTGGAGTCATCCGGACACCTCAAATCTCGAAATTTCCAAGTCGAAAAAGGGGTATAACTCTAAGAAAAATAATCTGGCAGAACCCATATTCGAACTTGACCTGTCCTTTTACCCCAGAAAGTCACGTACCAAAATTCGTTTCGATCAAATAATCCTAACTGGTGTTATCCTGACACCTAAAATCTCGAAATTTCCAAGTCGAAAAAGGGGTATAACTCTAAGAAAAATAATCTGGCCGAACCCATATTCGAACTTGACCTGTGGTTTGGGCTTATAAGGTCACATACCAAAATTGGTTCCAATCAAATGATCCAAACTGGAACTATCATCCAGACACCAAGTGTGACGAACGCGCGGACGGACACCGCTGATTTCTATAGTCAACCGAAAAAGTTTTAAGGGGACAAAAATGCTGATTCAAAGTCCTGGTAAAGTGCCCTATGATAAAACCAATGACATTTTTTTTACCAATCCGTTCTGTTGGTCCTAAGGAAGCTTCACACCAAATAAATATTCTCAATCCGCAATTGGAGGTACACTGTATGGGCGTTTTAAAGTTTTCTCTATTTTTAGCTCCTCAGGTTCCCATGGGGCCACAGATATTTTTTTTTTGCATAAATCAAGCATTTACGACCTAATAATACCTCATTAATTTTGGTTCAAATTGATCTCTGGGTTCAGAAAATTGAAATTCTGGGCAGAGCAAAAATGCTTGCCCCTCCCAGAATAAAGGCAAATATTACCTGTCAAACTTCTCTCGAGTCCAAACCTCAGATGGAAGCTACATACCAAATATCAAGTCTCTGCTACTACTGGTTCATGAGAAGATTTTTTAAAATTCTGGACATTTTTGCCTCACCCTCTTTCACAGTATGAGCCAAAACTTAATTTAGGAAAAATCAAAATGCCCCTATAAAACCACTACTCACATGAAATTTCATTAGATTGCTAGCGGTTTGGGAGAAAAGGACCCAAATACCACCTTCACAGCGGACGGATGAAAAGTGATCAGAAAACCTCACCCTGACTTTCAGTCACGTGAGCTAACAACAAAAAAAACCCTCAGTATTTCAAAAACATTTGCACCCACCCTCTCAAAAAGCCAAAACATCCAGAATAGTTCACAAGTTTTTATGTGAAAACAAAAGTCTGGACGAATGGGCTTTCTGGTTCATCTTATTGATCCATGAACCTGACTGGTTGTGACCCATCTCTGGATCACTATATATTTACAACCAGCAAGCAAAATAGAAATGCAATACCAAATTTGTTTTCAGTAAAATGATCCAAACTAAAGTTATAATCTGGAAAAGAGTGTGACAGATGGATGGATGCATGCAGACAGATGCCGCTGGTCGACAAAGATATTTCACTGAAATGTAGAAAATCATTTTTCTTAAAATTCACTCATGTGTGATTTTGAATGGAAATGGATGGAAAATATAACAAACCTTGTTGTTCTAATGTATAGTCGGCAGGCATAAAATTTTGTCTCGGCAACGTAGTTTTCTAGGACGAAATTGGGCTTCAGTGGTTTTCCATCAAAAGCAACGAGTTCACACTCGTTGTTGTTTTCAAGGTTGAATAAATTTTTAAGCATTTGTAGAATTTCTTCATACTGACTGTTGCGAGCAATCTTGATACGCCTCGTGTCCCCTCCATTTACAACTCGAACCTGCTTGTAACCGCCCACCTTGCCTTTTATCATCCATCCAGCAGAAATTGTTAAACGGGCTTTTTTCCTTTTTTGGGATGGTTCCCTGTTGATAATATAGAAAACAGCACTCATCATTATAAGCAATCAAAACTTTTCACCTTCTAAAAACTTTCTGCTATTGATAATCTTTCCCTATGTCAGCATCTTCACAATGGGAATTAGGTGGCTAAAGAATGTCACATACATGTACATAAAAAATGTATGATCTACCAGTAGTGCATGGATAGTTTCTACTTCTGCAGCAGATTATACTCAAAATAGAGCAATTTTTAATTGGTGAATTTTTTGCATAGTTTGATAGTCATAAAAATCTTAATTCAAAATGAAGGTGAGAAGGTCCAATCAGGATTCATAAAAACAAAGGTAAAGGAAATCCAAGGACTTTCAGGACCCTATCAAGTCATTTGACGCATTTCCAAGAACTTTTTAAACTGATTTCAGTTGACAAAATTTCACTGACACAGTAATTCTTACTTGCTGCAATATCAGCCAATATAGTCGGTGTTGGAGGAAGTACTGTGGTCATATTACAACTATCAAGGGCTCAAATTATTCAAATTTAATCACCACCTTATGCTTCATTAGCAGATAAATTGACATTGGTTTACATCAGAATAGTCAATTAGTTGATGATGGAAATTATGTGGTAGAAGCAGAAGTATTGCAACCTCAACAAACATAACGACTTGCATAAGCTTTAGCTTTCCGTCGAATCCCTCTTTTACACAGTAATCTGCTTTCCTTGTTTTTGTGTATACTATTGTATCTAGTGCTGTTCAGAATTGTTGTTACCCTACTGTTATTGTGATATGTATACAAATGTCAATTATTGAATAAATACTGCTTAAACTGAACATTACATTTCCACCTCAGATCATGCCTTCTATACCAACTGTGGCCAATGTAAGTGAGGGACCGAGTCTTGATACTCCATATATATATCACATGAAATGTCGTTAATTTCGACGTAACCCATGTCTTATTTCCTGATTATCAACTGGTGTCTAATCGGCGCATGCTCCCACAGCAGCAGCACTGTATTATTGTGCGTTGTTCACATGACGTCAATTACGACAACAGGTGCAAGTGATGTGGAGCATCTGAGCCAACGAACTGATTATCGGTTGTTTTGGGGAGAATTTGGCGACAATGAATTAACTAAAGAGTGTAAAAAACATTCGAAAATTCATGTGATATACACAATCTTTAACTTGTGATGTTTGGATATAAGATATAAATTCAAGGTTTTTCCAGGCTTATCGTAGCTGAACCACTCGGACGTATTTCATTCATCTCAACCCGGCACGCAATGCTTCATTTTTCTAGGCTTTTCCAGGCCCAGGGAGCCAAATCAAGGCTGTTCAAGGCCTTGAATTTCATTTTTGAAATTCCAGGCTTTTCAAGGCCAGCGGGAACTCTGGGGTACAGCCCTGCACCAAATAGGAATAGTTGTTTCAAAAATATTCACAGACTTTTGGTCTTGCTTGTGTAATAAGCGCTTTCTTCTCAATGCCTCAAGCCTTTCTTTGACAGTCGCAATAGGAACTGTAAAATAATAGAGTAATACCTTAAAAATCATACTTTTGCTATCATCCCTATGAATAACTTTCCTGGGGGATCTCAAGTGGTGGGGTGCTAAAGTACTTCAAGCCTTCAATAATCTTTTTGTATATCTCTCGGAGCACGGTGGCTCAGCTTGTAGAGATGCAGGATGCAAAACAGAAGAATATCTCTTCAAATTCCACCCACCTGTGGGAAACACATTGTGTCCAGAGCAGAACACTTCATCCCATCAATATAAATTAACTGGTTGGCTGCCATATTATTCTAGAAGACAGAATTTGGTCATTAAAATTTGTTTAACTATAATTTATCGGAGAATGCCCACTTGCAGTCTCGGATAAATTATAACAAAGCACTGTATTAGCATGCAGCTGAAAAGGAAAGTTTAGCAGAGGGTGTAAAGACATCAGCAGGGTACAGTTAAAACTAGAAGTCCTGTCACAAACCATGTGCCTTTCTTGACATGATTACGCAAAAACATTAAATTTTCCTATCGATTGGCACGACACATTGCCCAGGTTATTCATAAAAGGCACAGGCAATGTTTAATTTCTTGTGATAGAGATAATACCCACATGGACGAACTATTTGCATGCAATTCATGACAGGACTTCTAGTTTTAATTGTATCCCCACTTTTCTTTGAAGCCATGATAGCACTCAAACAGTTAATGGATTAGTGAATACAGTAACATTTGTCTTTATGGCCATGAAAGCAGTGGCAGAAACAAGGTACGTGTATTAATCGAAATATGCCATGGCACTTCACTTAAATTATCCACTAACATAGGAGGTTCACATGATATATAGGAGGTTCACATGATATAATATTATTCCCGAGATAAATGGCCAGCGATGCCCACTAAAGTTCGATTAGTAATTGTATGGTATCTATACAGGACCGCGGTTTCCACAAATTCAAGTTGATATTCGATGGAGTCGAATATTGTTGTCAAAGATTCGAGTAGAGAAAAAATTCAAAGTCTCAGGAGCAAAGTTTCCTTTTAAACCAAAGTAACTGTCAAGACCAGCCAGCTCTATTTACAAAAATCGCCATTCTGATGTTACCATTTTTTCGTCTGAAAATCGTAGGCTGCGACCCCCTCATTGGAATGAGCTCGTTCCAATGGGGGTCACAACCTATTTTTGAGACAACAAATGGAAAAATATAGTGATTCAAGATTTTTTTTACAAATGTAGTCTGCTATCCACGTCAGTTCAACTATCTGAACGGTGTGGCTGCCACCCCACATTCAGATGCAGTTCATTCAAAGAAAGTGAAATTCCGGCCGCTGCAGCCGATTTCCAAATGCAGGTTTTTTGGGGTTTTTTTTTACCCTTTAGCCTACGCGGATAGAATCAGATATTTGGTTGGGTATCGGTGTGTCCACTGGAAGTGCCCAATTCAGCCCAACCAAAAAAATTATATTAAACACAGGTTTTTTAACCTTTTAACCCACTCAGATAGTAGTTCAGCTATCTGAACTTTGTGACTGATCCACTACGTTCAGATTCAGTCCCTTCAAATAAAGAGAAATTCTGCCTAGTGGTACCAACAAGGGCTATAGGAATTAGGAATATAAATCAACCATGGGTGCTACTTACCAAATGCCTTCGATAACAGAAATATTTTATTTTTGGGTTGGGCGAGTCAAAAATATAGGTCGATTAAATCGTCAGATGTGTACCCATACGCACAACTAGTAGAAAACAAAAAACTATACAGTTTGGCACATCAGTAACCTAAACATATATATAAAGTAACATGACATATGGATTGATATTTTTGGAGTAATCGCATGCCAAAGAAATGGATTGGAGGAATTTTCAATTTGATGGATA
The DNA here is from genome assembly GCA_031216915.1 of Pictodentalium vernedei. Taxonomy (NCBI): domain Eukaryota; kingdom Metazoa; phylum Mollusca; class Scaphopoda; order Dentaliida; family Dentaliidae; genus Pictodentalium; species Pictodentalium vernedei. Next base: position 826,317,327 of record CM062297.1, read on the forward strand.
AAGGGTTAATATCTCAGGATCGAATTATCAGATTTTCACCAAAAACCATACAGCTCAGCACATCAGTTACCTGAACACAAATATAAAGTAACATGACAATCCAAGCAATTTTTTTCAAGTTATCGAATGCCAAAGAAATGGATACAGATGTTGGAGGAACGGATGGACAGTCAGACAGAGACAGATGGATGGATGGACAGACAAAGAATGGACAAACTGGACAGACAGATGGATGGACAGACAGCGGATGGATGAATGACGGAGGGCCACCCTGGATGCCAACATTATGTACACCATACATGGTATGGGTACATATAGAAATGGATTGGAGGAGTGCCTAAATTGATGGATAAAGGGTTAATATATCCGGATCAAATTATTAGATTTACATAAAAAAATAGCAGGCAATCACATCTTTGTTTTTCTAATTATTGGAGCTACTGGAAAAACTTCTAAATTCAGTATGTAAATTGTTAATATCTCAGATCTGGTTTGAAAACTGTACATTTCAAAACAGCAGCTAACTAAATGGATACATATAATATCAGTCAATTCAACTAATATCTTACAAGATACTGAATGCCAAATGGGTTAGACATAACAAGGGAGGAATTCTTAATTTGTTGGGTAAAGAGTCAATATCTCAGGACTGAACGATTGGATTTATTTTACTTGAACCCATATATGAAGTAATAAAATAACTTTGATCAATATTGTTTAGTTATCGCATTCCAAAGAAACTGATTGAAGTAACTCTTAATTTGATGGATAAATGGTTGATATCAGCATCAAAATAACAGATTTACACCCAAAACTATACAGTTCAGCACATCAGTAGCCTAAACAGAAATTTAAAGTAACAACACAATCTGATTAATATTATTTGAGGTATTGGATGTCGAAGAAATAGATTGAATTCTTTTATTAATTAAGGGGATTAAGGGTTAATACCTTGGGATCAAATGATCAGATTTATATAAAAAAAACTATACAGCTTGGCAAATCAGTAACCTGAACATCTATATGAAGTAACAAGACAATCAGATTGATATTCTTTCAGTTATCGCATGTCAAAATAGATTGAAAAAATTCACAATTTGATGGATAAAGGGTTAAAATTTCAGGATCAAACAACTACCAGATTTACACCAACATCTATACAGCTCGGCACATCAGTTACCTGAACATATCTATCAAGTAACATGACAACAGGATTGATATTTTTTTAAGTTATCGCACGCCAAAGAAATGGATTGGAATAATGCTTAATTGGATGGGCGAAGGGTTAATATCTCATGACCAGTGGATCTAACAAAAAATGGTTTTTAAAGAATATTCCTCATTTTGAACTAAGTTATAATTCAGGCTCCCACAGGGAGCCTTTATATGAATCTAGGGACTTGGCTTTAACAAACTTGAATATCACCCCGCTAAGGATGCTGCATACCAAATATCAAAACATTCCGACAGCTGGATCTGAAAAAGATTTTTAAAGAAAATTCCTCATTTTCAACTAAGCTACAATTCCGAGCTCCCACAGTGAGCCCAAATATGGACCTAGGGGCATGGCTTGAACAAACTTTAATCTCACCCGCCCAAGGATGCTGCATACCAAATATCAAAAAATTACAACTGCTGGATCTGAAGAAGATTTTTAAAGAAAATTCGTCATTTTGAACTAAATAGGAAAGAATTCTGCCTGATGGATCTGAAGAAGATTTTTTTGAATTTTGGAAAAAAATTCACGGGTGCTATCAGAGTTATGCCCATTGTGGTGCCCCCTGTGGGTACGGCAAGTTTCTTTGTATAAGTTTGAATTGACATATGATGGGGAACATGCACACCAAATTTGGTTCAATTTGATCCAGTAGTTTGTGAGGAGTAGTCGATAATGTAAAGTTCACGACTGACAACGACGGACGGCAAGTGATAAGTTAAGCTCCCTTCGGTGAGCTAAAACATCAATTACATCATAAACTCTGTCAATGAAAAAAAAATCAAATTAACCCTTTACTCAATGTGCACGTGGATAGCAGACCAGGGGTGTCAAGAGAATACCCGGGCCCCAGAAGAGAGACTATCCGGGTTCTGGCCTTACTCGAAAAAATTTCACTTTCAACTTTCAGAAGCCTTTCCTAGAATCATAGTCAAAAATCCACTAGGATTCTAGGAAAAGGCTTCTGAAACTGAAAGTTTGTAACTGCGCGGGCTTGCAATACCTGTACATTGATCTTGCATTTTTGTGAATACACACATATAGTGTCAGATTTTAACACCGGGGCCAGGCCAATTAGGGGCCGCTGATTTTCCCCGACTGCAGGAATCTCTTACACGCATGGGTCCTTCACTGCATCATCTGCATGCCAACATTTGATGTGCAGTGAAGGGCCTGCATTTTAGAGACAACACTTGCAAAACAATTTCTTGAATAACTATTTGTTTTGTCCGAATAACATAGCTTATTACTCGAATTTACTCCTCATTGCAGGTCATTGGAACATTTTCAAGAGGTGATTGCATTGTGATTAATATGTAAAAGTCGAAGATCAAGGCAGTCATAATCGATTCATTTTCAGCTGGTAATTTTAACTCGAATTCAAAGAGCCATTCAAGTGCACGTGCTGACCTGTGTTCACTGCAAATGACACTGCCAATGTGTGACATGTTGGTATCTCTTTGTTATTCAAAAATAAAATAAAGTTAAAAACTTCAAAGTTGAAATCGACAATAGTCAGACACTGATGACAGACAGGATTGTACACACTAATTTGTAACATTGTGTATATTTTATTTCTGTTTGATCAACTGAGCCAGGATCGGGACTTCAGAGGTTGAATTACATGTATGTAGTTTCAATACGCAAACATAGTAACACTTCAACAGTAAATTAACACCGACAATCGGTCGATTGTGTCTTCAAAACAGGGTCGGTGATTCTTTGGATTTTTAAAAAAAATAAAAATTTTTGATTTAAATCGATATATTTGATTTTTTTTCCATTCTATAAATTATTCACCAGAGGCTACCTTTTCTCACATGATTCTCTTAGATAAAAAAAAAACTGAGTGTGTTGGCAGGAGTTTGTATCAATGGCTGCCCAAAGAATGGACACAAATAACTGATACTAAAACATTTACCTGTGTTAATCATTTCAGTCTTTATAAGGTGGTATGAGGGGAAGAATTCCAGAATATATTTGGCACAGAATCGACATTTGGCATAGATGGAAATAGAGAGGAATCATTGAAACTTGCGTTTTCTCATTGTTATAGCATTGCTGGATGGAAGATGACTTCTGGAAAAACATTTCTGATACTTTTGATAATTAAATCACTGATCGTTCATCTTGGGATCTGATTTCGTATTTTTGATGGGTTCATTGAAAGATTATGATATATATGGTTTAAAATCTGTTCACTTGAATATAGTTTTATTCATGTTAGCTGAAAATTATATAAACTTATAGAAGATTCGGGAGCATTTAATTTCCCTACAGCATGTTCCAGCAGTCAAAACACAGTGGGATGTATATCTGCCCACTCCATAGATTAGTTCTGTCATAAACAAGGGCTAATAACTGTATTTCAACAGTTATTATGCATTTCATCCTTTTTCAGCGGTCACCCTTAATACCGCAGGTCGCCGCATGTCCCTCTGAAATATTTTTTATAACTAAAATATTATAATTTAAGGCTCAAGTCGGACTGTTCTCTACGGGGGAGGGTAGGTTGAAAATTTCCGACAATATTTCTGGAAATATTTGGGAAATGACCGAACCTAGAACCCACCCACCACCCTCTAAAAGTTTTAGACAATATTTGTCAATTTGCATCCTTTTGATCCATTTTTATTAACAAGTGCATTAACTCAGAGCAGTCAAATCCCACCTGTGCTATACAAACAAGTAAATGATATTCAACTGCCACTGATATATTAGTTTCGTGTGTTGTAAATGGTAAATAGATGGGGGTGGGGTGGTGGAGGAGTTATATCCGCCTCAAAAATTAAAAGGAGGGGATTATGTCCGAGTTGGATTGTTTGCCCCCCCCCCCCCCCCCCCCCACCCCCTCCCCAAGGCCGATCCCGGTTACAGGCCTGAAGACGGGACCAATGTTTCCTCTCCGAAAATTCAACTTACAAGTCTTTGTACACTGTTTGGAAGTTTATATTTAAATACAGTTGTATGCAGGGAAAGATCCAACTATATTTTGGGGACACCTTTTTTCAATCGACGTCGGCTTCGAGCATGCATGGGCTATGCAGAAGTGTTATAGTGATATCAAATATTATTCTTAGCTGTCACTAAATCAGTTTGACTTCGGAATAATGCGCAGTGTGTCTACAGTGTCCTGCAGCGCGTGTCTGCTATTTATTTTCATTTATTTGGCAGAACGCGACAGAATTATTTTCAAAATTGGCCGCAGGTCCCTCCCAATCAGCGCTACTTCATCCGGACCCAACGACAGAGGGGGGGGGGGGGGCGGCAGGGGTCGACCCCTCTATGGTAATCTCTATCAGAAATTTTTGCTTCTTTTTGCTAGAGTTTGTGTGCAAAATGGAGGTTTTTCGGTGATTTTCCGAATATTTCCAGTAATGTCAGAAATTTTCAGCCACAGGGAACAGTCTGACTTTTAGCCTTAAAATCTAATCAGGCCTGACGTTTTCAGGCACGTGATTTTTTCGCGCGCCAAGAACCATTAAGGTCCGCGAAATTTCGCTCTCTTGGGTGCACAAAGATAAGTACCGTATATGTCTCTGTAAAAGTCGCCTCCGTGTATATGTCGCACCCCAGATTCACACTTGGAAGTCCTCCCTTTTGCCTAAAGCCCATGTATAAGTCGCACCCCCATTTTTAAATATATGCAGTCAAAAAGAATTAGTTGCAAGTTTTCACGAGTTACCACGTGGTGAATAAGATAAAAGAATAAAGGAAAATTATTATTAAAGATTTAAAAAATACTCGCATTTATTTGTTTTTCGTTGTTCATCACCCCAATCACAGTGGATAAGCGGACGCTTCAATTAACCAGAAGTTTCGGAATGCGAGGCGGTGAAATTTTATTTTAACACACAAGGTTGGCTGAGCGCAGTTTTTAAATCCCATGTTTTAATAGAAATCACTGATAGACGGAACGGGTTATCTTCTTCACATTTAAGTCTGTAATGCTACACATGATTGTTGATCGTAGCAGGCCAGAAGTGGCCAGTATTTGTGATTAAGTGGCAGAAAACGCCCTCTGATCCTCGGTGAAATTCCAATCTTGACCACCGATCCTGGCTACAAATGTAATTTTTATACTTTTCCGATGTCAACCACACATTATTTTCTGCACTGAAATGTAGCTATCTATTGTAGCAATCGATTAGCATTCACTTCAGCTTCCACAAATAACGACAACGGCTGATCAGCACCAATAAATAGCCACACCATCAGTCATTCCAATGTCCGCATAGTTGTGACCGGCCCTAATCCCTAGTTGCCCTAACGGCCAGTTATGCTTCACGCATTTTTTTTCAATCTGTAGCTGCCATGGGCCCACGTGGTATCATGGTTCAATATTCCAGGGATTTAAACTATCAACATTGGCCAAGGGTGGCATTAAGATGACGTTTTATGTCGTAATAGTCTGATATTTTAGACACAATGAGTACAGGACATAGACGTATTGACCAATTTTGGGGAGCCCGGGGGGGGGGGGGGGGGCTGGAAATGTTTTCTCGAAAAGTGATTCCGCGGTATCTTCATTCGCGTGGCGTTTGTGGCGTTACGCCGAGGCGGTTGTGCGAGAATGTGCCCCCTCCCCGATGGAGTCCAACAGGCCTCCCCAGTAAAACTTTGAAAATGTGATGGTCTGAGACCGATTCTAGAGCTTCACTCACTATAACTGCTTGTCAGACATTGTCATTGATGGGGAAATCGATCACTTAAATTGTGGGATGCAGCCAGGTGTAGCTGGCTGAATTTGTTCAAAATGTTTCATGAGGATTGTGAAAATCAAATTTTTCGGGCAGTATGCATAATTCTTTCATCAAATTTGACCAACAGTCAGAAGGGGGGCGGCGGGTGAATAAACGGCTTTTTCGGCCTTATTCTCGAATCGTGTGTGTATGATGGTGATGTTGATGGTGGTGGTGGTAGTGGTGGTGTGTGTGAGTGTGGGGGTGGGGTCAGTGAGCCCCAAGTCGAATTTCTGTACAATGTTTTTACATAGCTCCGGAAAAAATGGAGGGGGGGGGGGCTGCCCACCGGAAGCGCCCCTATTTTTGCCGGAGCTATGGCAACAGATGGTACAGAAATTCGACTTGGGACCCTTCCGAACGATTACGCATGCTCGAACGAAAACGAATTGACGTCAGGCTAAGATTACAGAGTCTGCATCCCTTGAATTTATTTATGGTCACATCCAACGTCAATCAATCAATGGCGCTTTTATTAACATGGACGGGTCATGTGGTTGTAATCTTGGAATTTATACATCCAACAGCGTGGTGACTCGGCCACAGCAGCCTCAGAATCGCTGATAACACGAGTTTTTTTCCAGGGGGGGGGGGGGGGGCAGCAAGTAGAAGGCGGCACACCTCTCATACTCTCCCACAACTCGCCATTGTGCGGCTCGGATGATGCGCATCATCTGCGAGGATATCGAAGTGGAGAAGCACTTGAATTCGCATGTCTTTGTGGGCGCCTTCTTCATTATTCCATCAGGATATGCCACCTGTAAACGAAAGAACGATTCAAACAATTAAATGATTAAATAAGTGGTTTTAGACGCTTCGTAGAAAAACTTGTTCACAGACAAGACATCGTGACTGCCCCACACGCTCAGATTCAGTTTGTTCCAACAAGTTGGTATATTTCCCGGTGATTTGACAGGGACGGGAGATACTTCAACTTGTCTGCACAAAACGAAAATGAGCGTTGTGGGGGTAGCAACAACGTTCTGAGAGTAATTATCACCACTCCCACACCCACCTCCTGACCAGACTATGTATACGAAACGTTCTTCCTCACTACATCCCAATAAGAGCGCTGTCATCGGAACCCAAGGAGATTACCCCCTCCTTACCAGATGGTGAATGGGGATCGTAGTGTGGTCGGAACCCAAAGCAGATACCTCTTTTCATCAGATGATGGCTACGACGAAACGTGCATTGTTTTGTTTATACGAAATTACCAGTAGATGTCTATGGAATGGTAATTTTAGGAAATGACTTGTCTGCGAAACGTCTTGTATGAAATGTGTTTTTTATGAAATGCCCCAATATCTCAATATGCCAATTTGTGCACAATGTTCTCAGCTGATATTAAACGCCTGCATTGATCATTTATATAGATTTTAATATAATTAATTAGTCCCCCTTTAATTCGTCTGAGGTCAGAGGCGCCTATCCCATGATACTCATGATATCCCATGATAGCTTAAGAGCCTATTCCGGGTCGACGTGAGATAACCATCATTACGGCGATATTTATGCTGACTGACAACTATGCGGACAGACAATTAGCGACTATGGAATAAAAAATTTACAACTGTGCGGACATGGGTATGACTGATGGTGTGACTATTTGTTGGTGCTGTTCAGTCGTTGTCGTTATTTGTGGAAGCTGAAGTGAATGCTAATCGATTGCCACAATAAATAGCTACAGTTCAGCGCAGAAAATGATGTGTGGCTGACATCGGAAAAGTATAAAAATGATATTTGAAGCCAGGATCAGTGGTCAAGATTGGAATTTCATCGAGGATCAGAGGGCGTTCTCTGCCACTTAATCATAAATACTGGCCACTTCTGGCTCGCTACTATGAACAATCATGTCTAGCATTATATACGTACATGTGAAGAAGATAACCTGTCCCGTCTGTGGGAGCTTTCTGTCAAAACTTGGGATTTAAAAACTGCGTTCGGTCAACCTTGTGTGTTAAAATAAGATTTCACCGCCTCGCGTTCCGAAACTGCCGGTTAATTGAAGCGTCCGCTTATCCACTGTGCAGTGTCTTCATCCCTGTCAAGAAAATCCAACGCTCGTTTGTGACTGAAACTTCATAGTTTCAGAATTAGAGCACCATTTGTCGTGATTAAGTTGTTTTTTCCAGAACGTTCCGGAAAAACAAATAAAAATACAATAAATGTGCAAGTTACAGCACAAATTGTTGTCCCACTTAAGCATTGTTGGTGCTACTGAAACTAACTTCACCTGGTGCACGTGTGCATAATGTATAACTGGACATTACACATCAGTGAATTGAAGTTCTTGGAATGAATAAATACTTCTCTCCAGGCATTGCTGGCATATATTTAATGTGTTGTTATTTATTTTTTTTGTTGTTATTTTGATGATTTTGTATTTTTTATGGTTTCATCCATATTGGCCCCACAAACCTGTTGATTCCGGTACACGCACTGATGTAAACACATGGGCCGACTGAACGACTAAATAGAATACTTCATTATTATTTATGGATAAAAGTAACAGAAAACACATATAACATTTTATTGACAATTTATTTTCTGAAGAATTTAAACTGAAATAAAATGAATAGAAAATAATTTTGGTGAATCTGCACTCAGTCAAAACCACACGATTGTACTGTCTGTTATACAATTGACAAACGGGAGGAGTTCCGGGTACTCCGGCTTCCTCCACCAGTAAAACTGTCACCGACATGATATGACCCTGGCTGTTAATGAAAATTTTCTGAAACAAGTCGTACCCATGTATAAGACGCACCCCTGATTTTGACATTAACATTGCACGTAAAAAATGCGACTTATACACGGACATTTTCGTATGTTAGATTAGATTAGATTAGATTAGATTTATTGCAAAAAACACCTTCGATGAGGCAGATTGCACACAAGTAAGTTATGAATAAATTTGTAACTGAAATTACAATACAATCTTTGTACCTTCATACAAATGTGAAGAGTGTTGGAAATGAAACGGAAATTTCAAGAAATATATACAAATACAAATATTTACAGAGAACAAAATACTATCTGCGTGAAAATATGCCTCCACAACATGTAAACATATGTAGCTTGATAATTATGCTCTTAGTCAGGACTGAATGCTTGCCTATGAATTGAACCCTGAGCTTAAAATGATATTGTATTCATGGATTCATGTATTCATGTTCATGGATATTCTAATTACTGATTAAAAAGTTACGCTTTATAAAGAACAACTGGATTATGTCACAGACGGCAGCACATGTTGAGGGATTGTCATTTTTCATGATCACTTGAAATTTGTCTAAGCTGTTCAAGGCATAGGACTCCGGCCGGGCATTCGATACAATATCAAACAGTTGCTTTCTCTCTGATTCGTATGCTGGACAGTCAATGAGGAAGTGTTTTTCACTTTCAACATCTCCCGTTGAGCAAACGCGACATAATCTTTCACTCAGTGGTTTGGGGGGCTGCATGTGTCGTCCTCTCTCTATAGCGAGATTGTGACTGCTAATTCGCAGTTTCGTAAAATTAATTCTTGCTTCATGTGATTTTGTATGAATGAGAAATAGTTCTATAGCGTAATCACTCTTAAATGTTCGATAGGTTCGAAGTTTGTTTTTACCCGTTCGTTTATTATCATTAAAAATGTCTTCTTTAAAAGAATTCAAATATTCGTTCCTGAGTTTTTCGGTGAAGTGTTTCAGTGTTTTGCCCAAATTGGTGATTTCCTCCACTTTCGGTACCCCATAATGGTTAAGCATTTCTGACAGTATTTTGAAATCGGCATATAATTTTGATTCTGTGGAAGCGTGGTGAAGAAGCATATTTGATTCATTGTTCTGCAGTTTGGCAATATATTTTAAACGACGGACTGAAGCGTCAATAGTAACTGGATACCTACCAAGTTCGGCCTTCACTGCATGATTAGATGCGTTTTTATTGACATGAAGTATCATCTTACAACATCTTGTATGAACTGCCTCGCATGGCATCTTTTCAAGTTTGTATAACGGATTTTGCACACCCCACAGTTCACTGCCATATAGTATAACGGGTTTTATCAATTTATCAAAAAGTTTTGAGAGGATTTCTACCGACGGCAAATGTTTTCCTGTAAAGGAATTTACCAGGCAATGTAGTGCTTTGTTCCCTTTGAGACATAAAGCTTTTTGGGCTTCATTTAGTTTACAATTATCTGAAAACATTATTCCAAGGTACGTGTAATTATTACAAAATTCTAGAGCTCTGTTTCCCAGATTGAACGTTGACAAAGTCTTCGTTTTTCTGTGAGAAAATATTAGACATTTGGTTTTGTCAACATTAACTGTAAGGTCATTTCGTGAAGTAAATTCTTCTAATTTGTTAAGACTATTTTGAAGTCCCGAAGCGGAGTGAGAAAACATGACAAGACCGCAACTATCATCAAAAAATGTTTTTATATCATCAATAAAGATTTTAAATAACGTGGGTGATAAGACGCAGCCTTGTCTCACGCCTATTGTAGATAGCTGAGGTGGACCCAGTCCTGAACTTGTTTTTGTTCGATAATAACTCGATGCATAGAGGGATTGCATGATGTTTGATACCGCGCCATGAACACCAATATTTGCCATTTTGCGAAATAAAAGTGAACGGTTGACTGTATCGAAAGCTTTTTGAAAATCTACAAACACTGCATAGAGAGGTTTCTTAGAAAATTTACATTTATCAATTATGGTTTTGAGAACAAAAGCACTGTCTATTGTACTACTGTGTTCTCGAAATCCAAACTGATTATCACTAATTAGCTTGTTACTTTCCAAGTAGTGATTGAGTCTGGCGTGATTTATTTTATAAAACAGTTTACCCACAGCCGAACTGACGGCTATCGCTCGATAATTATTAGGATCATGTCCGTTACCCTTTTTGTAGATAGTAGTGAGGAATGATTGACTCCAGTCGAGCGGATAATGTCCCGATTCGAAAATGTGATTGAAAACTTTGATTATAGCATCAATCATGTACAGTACTATCGCTTTTAACAGTTTGTTAGAGACATTATCCGGTCCTGATGACGTTTTATTTTTCATAAGTTTCAGCGCAGCAAATATTTCATCTGCAGTAATCGGATCATTGTTTAAAGGGAATTTGTGAGTTTTTACAGTGTCAGTGTGTTCAGTGTTCTCGATGGGTGATATGTCGCGACATAACAACTGGTTGAAAAACTCTACAGTTGTATCAGGATCAAGGCTGTTATTATCAGGCTCTTTAGCTCTGAGCTGGTTAATAATCTTCCAGTAGCATTCGGGATCAGATGATTCTAGTGACTCCAACTTATCACACATGTTTTTATAGTACATTTTACGTTTCCACTTAGTTTCCTTTTTGTACGCTTTTTTCGCCGCGAAGTATTTACCGAGAAGTGACTTATCGAAAGGTTTATCTTTCATTTCCCGTATAACTTTTTCCATCACAGACTTTAAATGCTTGCACTCAGTATCAAACCATTGTCTTTTAGGTGTTTTCTTAAGTTTGTTGAGTGGAGATCGTTTGCAAACTAATACATTTATTGAGTTAATTACCTGCATCAAGTCCCCGGCCGCTGTTTCAGATCCCTGGCTATCCATTGTAAATACTTTCATTTGAAATTGTTGAAGATCATTTCTCGTCCTCGGGTTTTGCATAATTTCTTTGGCTTTTTCCTCACTGTCCTCAACCCAGCGGAAAGTGAATTTTTGTTTTGTGTAATCAAACTTATTTTTCAGTTTTGTATCAAGAGAAGAATATTCTAAGTGAACAATGAGCTGGCAATGATCGGAAAACACCGTTGGTGATTTGATGCAGAAATAGTCGACATCCGATAGATATTTGTCCGACATAATTATATAATCAACTATGCTAGCGCCGTTATATTGAAAAGAAGTAAAATTTCCCAAACTGTTCCCGGCACAACGACCGTTAAGAATTCTCAACTTTGCTTTCTGGCAAAGAGACAAGAGCTGTCTGCCGAACACATTTGTTTGTTTGTCTAAACTTTGTCTGCTTTTGCAGTTGTCAATAGTGAAATTTGTTGGGAAAGGAATGTGCATATCACTGTCATCTGTAACATAATCCGGTTGTCCACCCGTACGAGAGTTGAAATCGCCACCTATAATGAGCATATCGGATGGGGCAGTTGCTAGAATTTCGGTTTCTAGATCCTGATAAACTGACGCGCTCATTAATCGAGACTGTCGCCAAACAGTGGAGTTATGGGGTGGAATATACACCGACACAAAAATTATTTTACCTGGAAGATTAAACATCCGGCCGTCAAATTCCACCCCTAAGGCCAATTCTCCAATCCGTTTTATGTTTGTAATGAAACGATCGTATTTAGTATTGAAATAGAAACATATCCCACCCCTGTCGACATGGGGATTTTTTCGACGTAAATCAACACAGGTGTAACCCGGTATTTCAATACATGATTTGTCTGAATGCCACGATTCTGTTAATGTTATAAATTCATGACGCAATAGTTGTTGGCGGAAGCAGCTCTCGGAAATTTTATTTTTCAACCCTTGAACGTTCCAAGCAGTGTAACCAACCTTTTTCTTTTCAAATATATACGTCATATTGAATAAAGTAATACAAAATATAGCAATAGATGGGAGTAGCTCCACTGGAGAGAGACACTGAAAAACTGAAATTGTTTGTATAAAAAGTGAACAGTTAGTTAATTTTCTTACATAGCTATAATGTACGGTTAATAAGGAGAAATGATATTAGTATCATGAGAGTTTAGATGTGACATTTGAATTGCCATGATATTTCTATTTTTCAGAAATAGGAGATAATTCCCAGATAGGCCTTACGGAAGAAGCTAAATTTAGCGGTATAAATCATATAGGCCTGTTTCTCATGTTTGCAACGTTTCATCAAAAATATCGTCCAGCATTCCTTTAATGTTTTCCTGGACTATATTAATTTTACAATGATAATTTGTTGGTGAACGACGTTCGACCCCCCCCCCCCCCCCCCCCCCATAAAACATGAGATTATGATATTTAACATCCAACGTATATCGCATTTGATTGGGATGCCCCCCCCCCCCCCCCAATAAAAACATAAAACTATGAAATTTAAAATCCCTATATACGCCGCGGATACAATATACATTGGTAGAGCCCCCCCCCCCCCCCCCCCCCCCAACCACACACACACAAATATATAGAGCCTTATTAAACTATGACATTTGAACTCTCAACCCATACTGCATATACAATATATATTGATTGAGACCCCCCCCCCCCCCCCCCTCCCGATAAAGCGTGCAAAAATGTAATGTTAAAAATCCTAATATATACTGCATATACAACACATACTGATCGAGTTTTTAGCAATTTGTTCTAGTTCGAACCATTCTAATTCTAGAGTTCATGCTGTTTAGCATATCTGACAACTGATTGCGTAACAGAAGCACATCAGACTGGAAGTTGCTGAAAGCGTCATTACCAAACTGTTCCTGATGTTCAACGAAGTTTGTGTGCTTGGGTCTGTATCTCCCCGTATCATATACATTATGATTGTTTATTTGCCCAACAGAAGATTTCATTATCTGTGGTGGTCTACGTCTGTTTATCGGCATATCATTAAATTGATTCCTGTAGAAGTTCGTGCTTCGGTCGTCATCTGTTCGTCGGACATGAAATGTTTGTGTTTGACTTCTCTGCGAAGGACGAAACGAGCTATCTTTGCCATTATCAATGTCATCATATTCATCGGTGAAATATTTCATCCGTTTAGCTATGATTTTAATACCAGTCTCATTAACATGATAATTATCCCGAAACAGGTGTGTACGAATTTGACCATCTGCTGAAACAAATCCGCTGGTGTTATCAATGAAATTGCACCCCTGCCTTTTACACACCAAACGATATGTTTCGTTTGTTTGTTTGATGAAACAATTAATTGTGTCCGCGTGGAGTGACGGAATAACTGAAGAAAGTCTGATGATGGCCTTAGGGTATTTAGTTTTCAGGGTGGTTAAGATATCTTCCACCTCCTCTTCCCTTGTTGACAAACTGTTACGACACGAATTGATGCCAACGTGAATTGTTTCTTTGTTTACATTTTCAACTGGACGTGAGTCGTTGATCCATTTGTGTAGATTGGCAAGTCTTTGTCCAGGTTGAACAACAGTTTTCACAAATTCTCCTTTTAATGCCATTTTCTTTGGATGTAATGGTCTTATTACTGAGTCCCCAATAATTAAGTGTACGGGGCGCGTCGAATCAACATTTACAACATTATGTGGATAACCCCCGCGCCCATTGAATTGAACGCGTGTTTTTTCTGTAAACGGTATCACATCGTCCTCTCGAGCATTCATTAAATTGGAATCATTTGCCTCGCAAAGATGATTATAGCTGTTGGTAGATAAGATTGTAGGAGTGCTAGTAAACAACGCCGTGTTAACTGGAACCTCACCTAACTTTTCGTCAGTCGTGTCCTGGTTAGAATCCGTCCTTGGTATAAAGGTCTCTGTGTTAGGATTAAGAACTTCGTCATCTTGATGACTCGTCGCTGTAGCAAATTCCGTGGTTAGTACAGCTAGCTTTTCATTTACCCGTCTTAACTCCGATTGGAGGTTGGAAAGAGCTGATTTAGTATTGCTCGCCTCATTTCTTAGCTTGGAATGGTCATGTTTTAAAGTTTTGTTTTCTTCTTCCAAGTTTGTAATCCTATTTTCGACTGAACGGGTCTCGGCCTTAAATGAATTTTGAATTTGAGTTTTGATGTCTGCCAACTTTTCATCACACATAGACATATGTTCCTTGTATGATAGTTTCATTTCCTCTATGGATAACTGAATTTCTTCTATGGAGTGTTTGAAAATGCCAGATGTAAGGAAACTTCCTCGAATAGTCGACCGTATGTTTTGTGATCTCAGTGCAGCTCGTGAAAGATTGTGGTTGCTCTTCCTTTTGGGTGTTGGAAAATACCCCGGCTTTTGTTGTGATATCAGTGAAGTCTTTTCAGAGGAGGTGCCTGAAGATGTGAAAGTGTGGGGCACAAACACTCCCCTGATTTCGAATTTTCAACGTCTTGTTCGGAATCTAACAAATTCGCAACTCGATTGATGTCTCCTTCAAACGGAGTGTTAAAACCAAGTTCGTATACTCCCGGTAACACATTGATGACCCACCACCTAATATTCGTTCTAGATCCTTGTAACATAATCCTGTTAGTTGTCCGAAAAATATGTATGCGAATTTTATTACCTCTGTTACGAGGAACACATAATTTGTCTTCCACTATTACACTACTTTTATCATAAACACATTCCCATATACAGCCTTCCTTTTCTTTCTTAAGTGTGTCATCCCAATATTTGTCTGTAAATCCACCACGATAACTTTCAAATTTGTTTGTGTCTAGTGTTATGACCACACAACGACCACGATTTTTTATTTCAACTTCATGAATGTCCTCCAGAAGCATATTCCTCTTCTTTGTGACCACCTTTTCAATGTTCAACGTGTAATTCCTTATTTCATCTCTATCGGCGATGACCGAATTGGACACTAGGGCCTTCTCAACTTGTACTCCATTTTCAGTCACATTAGGTATAATAGTTGCTCCTTCCATATTAAGCGTCGTTTAAATAGTCACTTGATTGTATTTTATGGATTCGTATTCTATTTTCCTGTTTTCCAGATAAAGTAAATTAAATGTGAGAATCGAACAAAGGTCAAAATTAGTTCATTTTGCGACCAGCATCTGTCTCCAATGGTAAGCTCTCATCCCGATGTTATTAGAGATCCTTCATTATTTTGGGAGTGAAGAGTTCTCTTTGGTGTAGATCGTTGGTGTAGATGTTGATGTTATCTCCCTTACCTTAATTTGATTAATTCCCACAAACAAATTAACTCAATTTATCACAATGTAATAAGAAAAAACGTTAAAGTTCCGACGGAGGAACTATGAAAGCGTCCATTTTCTCCGTGACGTCATAACGCCATATGTTATGTTCTGTACTGTACTGCTGGCTCAGGTGTAATGAACTGAAATTCAAAATTTATCTGATGGGATGAACTTGAAGGGGATGAAATTGAACCATGATTGGGTTGTGACAGTTGGGAGTTGTCGGGGACCGACTTCAACACAGTATTGAGTAACTTTCGAAGTAACATGTATTACAATTATCCAAATTACGCAATGCAACTTTGTGAGTAAAGCATGTCTGGTCACAGTGTTGAACTGCATTCATATGATATATCATGGTTCAACTGCCTTCCACGTCAAAAAAAAAAAATGGCTCTCCTAGATCATTTCAGGAGAGCGATTTTTAGCCGCCCCCCCCCCCCCCCCCCCTAAATTTTTCAGGCCTAACAACATTTTAATGTTAAGGGTGACCCTTTTCCAGCTCATTTCCAAGTTGTTTTGAAAATATTTCTGAATATTTGTAAATTTTTGATTTAAATCAATGATTTTTTTTTTTAAAAATCATTGATTTAAATCAGCCAACCCTGCTTCAAAACACCGGCATTCAATAAACAATATCTACAGAACCACCAGCAGATGAAATATGAAAAACTAAAAAGTCTTGCGTAAAAATCCATCCATGCAATTCAAGAATAGTTATGTAAATTTAATAAACCAGGCACAGCCCCATGCTCACGCATATTCGATCAAAAAAAGTATTATAAATTTGACCCAAAATCATCTGCGTACGGCACGTTGTAAATTAGATTTGAGGTAAACATAAAATTTTTTGAGTTTTAAAACCTCAAAGTTCACATGGGAAAAATGACGAGTAAATTATGTTAATTAACCGACTACTGGCACGTTCTCTGAAGTCATATGCCCAGAGATAACGCTGCGCATTGGCAGTTATATTTTTTGTCGACAATAAAATGGTTAAATTAAAATAGAACATATCCTGTTAAATGGATGGCAGGTAACTATTGAAAGTTTTTTTTTAAAACTTACTGGGAATTGGTTGTATACTATTTGAACTTACTTTAACCTTTGACCCAACGAATCGGCCGTATCCGCCCGCGTAATATGCAAATTGAGCAGTTGAAAAAATATTTTTCAAAAAATTTCAACAAAACTGTATCATTATGACCCCTCACTGGAACGAGCTCGTTCCAACGAGGGATCACATATGGTTTTGTTGAAAAATTTTGAAAAATTTGAAAAAAATGATATTTAAAATAATAAATTTTGATATCGTCTGCGTTGGGTAAATGGTTAAGGAATCGAACAGTACTGCAGGTCTATGTTTTCCCATGACCATGTGTATTTTGTAAACACAACAAATCCCAAGATGCAATATTACAAACTCTCTTTCAAATCCTATTATGCAGCCATCTCCCTTCAAAAACATCAATCGCCTGTCTTGACCGAGATGATATTGTAACGACCGAGTGGTCAATCGTTAATTTTTACCCGAGTTTAAATTACCAATGTTAGACAACCACGGGACGTCAGGATGACACCAGCTGACACTATGTCAGCAAATAAGGGATACACTACTAGGACTGACACTATAGAAACACTTGACCTTACACCACTTATACACAGTACTCTGCCACCTACTTGATACTGGGGTTAAGCTTTATGCTGTGAGAGAACCACAAAACTGAAGATAAAGTTCATCATTTATTATGCTATTCACACTCGCATTCACACTACATTAATTCAGCATACACACACGCATTATAACAACAGGAAATCTTAGATTGAATTGACTTAAGATGTAATAATAGAATTTTAACAGGAAACAAGTGTATTCACTCTTAGATCCTGTTCAAAGTAAACCTCAAATGGGTTAATACCTATCCCAAAATACAGACTAACGGATTTACTATGTGTATCTTATTTTATTGCTTCAATGCTTTACAACAGATAGCAAGAAATTAGTGTATTCACACGGGCCTTGTTATCCTACGATACTAAAAAAAATTAAAGTGTTATTATTGAAGAAAATGATTTTATGTATTGCATTTGCTTAACAGTAACTATGCCCTATACTGACTTATTGTGCAATTTAAGTAGCAAGGCTGGTTGTGTATTCACACATTTGCCTGTCTACCTTGGCAGTGAAAGGGTAAAATTTAATTACAGTTTAATCACAGATGACACATATCACAGTATTCACTGAGTATTGTGTCAGATATAAGTATTCCCAGTTATTCAGGTATTTAACATGTGTAGTAAGATTCTGTGTATTCACACATTTGCCTCTCTACCCTGGCAGTTAAATGGTTAAATTTAAGAATTGATATTTAGAACACGACTTCAGTATTCACTGAATAATGTGTACCAGCATTGGAATTTAATTAAATATTAAGTACAGTGGCAAGATTATGTGTATTCACACATTGTCTTTCTACCTTGGCAGTGAGATGGTTAAATTGACCAATTGATTTAATTACTATGAAGAACACAACTTCAGTATTCACTGAATACTGTGTACTAGCATTTAAAATTAATTAAATATTAAGTATAGTAGCAAGATTATGTGTATTCACACATTGTCTTTCTACCCTGGCAGTGAGATGGTCAAATTGACAAATTGATTTAATTGCTATGAAGAACACAACTTCAGTATTCACTGAATAATGTGTACTAGCATTTAAAATTAATTAAATTTAAATATAGTAGCAAGATTATGTGTATTCACACATTGTCTTTCTACCCTGGCAGTGAGATGGTTAAATTGACAAATTGATTTAATTGCTATGAAGAACACAACTTCAGTATTCACTGAATAATGTGTACTAGCATTTAAAATTAATTAAATTTAAATATAGTAGCAAGATTATGTGTATTCACACATTGTCTTTCTGCCCTGGCAGTGAGATGGTTAAATTGACAAATTGATTTAATTGCTATGAAGAACACAACTTCAGTATTCACTGAATAATGTGTACTAGCATTTAAAATTAATTAAATTTAAATATAGTAGCAAGATTATGTGTATTCACACATTGTTTTTCTACCCTGGCAGTGAGATGGTTAAATTGACAAATTGTTACGTATTCACGTAAATATTTATCACCGCGCAAATCATTAAACGCTTATTTCCCTACTGGTTAAAAGAATTTAACATAGACTGAGTCAACCTTAACGGCAGATTATGGCTGACTGTCTCAGATTATAACGGCGGACCCAACCGGAGTTCCAATGCTATCCCTATTCAGGAATAAACACGGGACTAACCTAACGTGCGTCTGATGCCTACGAGATTCTGAAGCAGAATGAATAAAATCTGACGAAAAACTGTTGAATAACACTTTTCAACGGGACAACGCACGGGCGAACGGGGTTACGGACGATTTTTAACGAAAGGAACGATTTTTAACAGTATCAACGAATTTCAACGGGCAACGCCCCCGTGCTTCAGTAACAACGAAAGTCAATTCAAACTTCACAAAAATCACAGCTATAATTTAGAATTGTGTCAGGGCAGGTAAAAGGGACCTTGTCTTGTTTGTTTTCTTGGAAAACTTACTTTAAAATAATTAATTTTTGGCTTAAATGTTTCCTAATTTCTTTGACAAATCTGTCAGACGTCAAGATGGGTAAAGTGATAATCGCCTTGACAACAAGTCGCTTCCTGATCGAGAAGCCCACAAATTAATGACGTCACACAAAAGTAAGCAAGCATGGAACGGCATGGTTTCCGGACACAATTCTGCGAACAATTATTTATTTATTGGTGTTTAAGGTCACATACTTATGCACAATGGCTAATCGTGACCGTGACAGTTTTACGGGTGGAGGAAGCCGGAGTACCCGGAGAGAACCACCGAGCAACGACGAGCAGCTGTCAGCTCTCCAACATCGTAACTCTGAACTCTGCACCGCAGCACAGGCAGGGTTAGATTGGTTGAAGACATGCGCGCCATCCATGGGCGCAGATCTGTTGTAAGAAGTGGGGGGGACATGACCGAAAGCAGATGCCGAAGGCATCTGCCGCGAGTGCCGAAGGCACGAGCGTTTGGAGGGGGGTCTGGGGGGGGGGGGGGGGGTTCTCCCCCCATAAAATTTTTTTCAGAAAGGGATAAAAAGAAGCATTCTGGCAGCATTTGGAGTGAAATCCTTTTTGTTTTTTTAAGCCTTAAAAGGCTATTTTTAACTGAATTTTTTCATATCACTGCTACAGAATTGGGTGATTTTAAATATACTTTAAAAATAGCTCACCGTAAGTTACGGTGAGCTATTTTTAAAGTATATTTCGTAAGACTGCTCATTCGACACATCTAAGGTACTTGCAGTTGTTACTGCAGACGTCTCACAAAGAGTCGAGGTTGGGCGGGGGTGACAGATGCCCAAAGCATCAGTTGTGAGTGTCGTAGCTTACTGAGGGTGGTTCGGATGTGGGGGTGGGGCAAACCCTCGAAAATATTTTAATGCAGCTCTCAAATGCTGCATTTTGGTGGCTCTGGGGTGAATTTCCTGTTGGTTTGTTTTAATAGAAAATATAGTTTTTTCAACAACACGTAATATTTTGAAATACTGGTCCGTTTAATCTGATTAATAGTGATTATCATATACCCCAAATAAAATAACACTTGAGCCTGTACTCACATAAATAAACGTTAATCAACATGCTCGTGTCAAACGGGAAAGCCCCCACATCTTGTGTGATAACTTTCCATGTCAAGTTGCTTTCGGATTTTTATGGGGGGGACACTACACATGATGTCCCCCCCTACAAAATGTTTGGGGGGGGACACGTCCCCCCCGTCCCCCCCATGATCTGCGCCCATGGCGCCATCGACGTGCAGTACGCCTCAGTACACAGCGTCATCGTGCCCCCATGTAGGCAATTGGGGTGAAGTGTCTGCGAACAATACATTTACAAAGTATGGCATACTATTCAGTATGACAGGGTCGTTTTAGTTCACAGAATGCATTTAAATTAAACAAGGAATAGATCGAATTTCGAGTGGATAACCAAAAGTGGACTTAAAGGTGTTTTTGGAAGGGAGAAATTTGCTCAGCATGACCTATTTTTAAACAGGGAATTCCCTGATGCACGACGCGATGCACTGAATTGCAGTGTTTCGTAAATACACTTTTGGATAACTATACGTTCTGTGATTCACATATCGCACCATAATAATCTGAAAGTATAAACTAAAAGACACATGTTATGCTGAAAAGAAAGATTCATTAATAAAGTGATGGCCTAACTTTTAGAAAGTTTCCTATCTAACAATACACTGGGGGACCGGTTCAGAATAATTTTAACGTTAAAAAAAAATCTTCACTGAGTTGAACTTCAGGCCAAGTGCCTGTATATTTTGGAGGCAATGATAACCTAATAATAATAATAATAGTAGCTGGTTATAATAATTTAAGATTTCACATTTTACCCCCCACAAAAAAAAAAAATTTGTGTCCTCACAAACACTACATTCACTCACTAAATTACCTTCATTCAATCTTGATGATTTAAAAAAATATGCTGACTGAACACTAATAACTTTTAACAGGATAAGTTTTCAAAAGTATTAGAAATTTATATTCTTATCCCTCAACATCACTTGCTTAAAGTTACTTTTTTTCCTGGTCAATCTAATAGCAAAGAAAATATATTTGGTATTTACATATTTACAGGGCTATTTTTTTTTCTTCAACTGAAAAAAATGACCCCCTTTTTGTTATTTTAAAATCCACCCCCAACCCCAGGGCTCAGTTCCCACTTTCTCTCCAATTACAAAATACATTTTATATTACATTCAATATTCTCTCTTCTTCATTCTTTTGCTCTTCTTACTGTCTTCTCTATCTCTCTTTCTCTTTTCTTTCTGTTCAGTTCTTTCCCTCATTCGTCTCATTTCTCTCTCTATTCTATCAAGTGCGTCACTCTGTCTTCTACTCTGTCTCATTAGCTGGTGCAAGGCATTATTGGTGGCATCTGTTTGTTTCTGTAAAGTTCTGGTCAGTTCTGTCACAAGTTTCTCTAAGTTGCTGGTTTCGTTCATGGTGTCGGTGTTGGTGGCTGTAGTGGTGCAAGTCGGAAGTGGAGGTGTAGTAGTTATAGATGATGTTGGTAAAACAGGCGATCCTATGTTGGTTAAATGGTACTCTGTTGATGTTATTGTGGAAGATGGTTGTAATGAAGTGAGGCTGGTACTAGTACATGTAAGTGGTGGTGGTAGCGTATGTAGTTCATTTCTTGATGGCAAATCTAAGATGGATGTAGAGGAGTTTAACAAGTCTTCTTCTTCCACAAAGAGGTCAAGGACATCTAATTCTGGTTGGTAGGTTTCTGCATTTACGACAATTCTAGGAGGGCTGTGAATGATGGTTGTTGCAGGTGGTTGTTCTGTGTTGGTTGCTGACACTAATTCATTTATGATGCTATCCAGAGTTGATGGTGTAGTTGTGGTGCATATATCAAATGATGGTTCATAGGGTACATCCGATTTCTTCGCGAGTTTTCTCTGTAGCCATAGTTCCTCAGACTCCTCTCTAGACAACGCAAGGAAATCTTTCCCGATCTCTAAACATCTTGAGGCCTTATTCCTCTGAAGATATTTTTCTCGTTCCACCACCCCTCCGGCTAACTCCATCTCTTCTTCCATCTTCCTGTGTCTTGAGTATGTCAACACATGCCGAACCAGATCTCTCTCCTTCATGCTGCGAAAATTGCATAATGTGCAACTGAACGGGGCATCATCCAGGGCAACATGGTGCTTAAAGATGTGGTACTCCACCGCCCTTCTTTCCCCTTTGTACTTATTGCAGTGTAAACAGCTGTATGCCTTTCCCCTTTGAGATACCATCGATGACATTTTTCAATGCTGAAAAATAGTAAAACACCACACATAAATATTGTGCAAGTTTTACTTTTGAGGTTTTATCTTATCACCCACACCACACACTTGCTTTCCACTTTCACTCTTTAGGGGGAGAATTTTCAAATTTCTTTATGGCAGTTTTGGCCCATTTTAGATTGGATTCCCCCTCATATGGCTTCAATTTATTGTGATGAACTACCCGTTGCCTCCCTGATTCATCTAACTGAATTCTGTATATCAGATCATTGATTTTCTGTAATACTAAACATGGACCATGGTAAGTAGGTTGAAGCTTGGTGCACACACCATCCTGCCTTCTTTCATTCAAAAACCAGACATAATCACCACACTGGAACTGATTTACTGACAGCTTGACATCATATCTATCTTTCTGGGAGTTTGCACTCGCATTCAGATGTTTCCGTGCCACATTATGCGCTTGATACATTCTGTCTCTCAAGCTTTCTGCATATTCACCATATGAACTGGCAGCACTTTCTTTCGATTCACTGTTTGTACCAATACCAAACATAATTTCAGCGGGTAATCTAACCTCCCTACCAACATGAGTAGATTAGGACTTAATGATGTAGACTCTTGGGGTGTAGATCTATAGGCAGCTGCGAGACAAGATAAATTAACATCCCAGTCTGTCTGTTCATCCTTCAGAAAACACTTAACCATTCGAATCAAAGTTTTGTTAAATCTTTCGGCAAGACCATTGCATTTGGGGTTTCTAGGGGAAGTGCAGGTCTTCTTAATTTCTAATAGTGCACAAAGGTCATAAAACAGGCTGCTTTCAAAATTTCGACCCTGATCAATGTGAATGGTTAATGGACAACCATACCGACAGATGTACTCATTTAAAATTTTCTCGGCAGTGGTTAAGGCATTCTGGTCAGGAGTGGGAATAATCTCCACCCATTTTGTGAAATGGTCTGTTAAAACAAGTATAAACTGGTTTCCCCTCGGTGTACGTGGAAGAGGCCCTAGGAAATCGGCTGCAAGTCTATCCATAGGTGCGCCCACTAACATTTTGCCCAAAGGTGCTTTTGGAGTTTTATGAGGTGCTTTGTTACCAGCACAGATATCACACTTCAAAATCCAGTTTTGTATATCTTCTCTCATTTCAAACCAGTAGAATAATTGTATAATACGTTCTTTTGTCTTTCTGAAGCCCAAATGCCCAGACATTACTGTGTCATGCATATGATACATGACTTTTTTCTGTAAGGAGTTAGGAACAACAAATTGTTTATAGACATTTGTTCCATTCTGGCGATGAAATTGTTTATAAAGTAGTCCATCTTTCAGTTCTAGCGAGTCCCATAGAGCATAAAGATTCCGCAGCACAGGACTACTTGCTATGACTGTACTTCTGGTTGGCTTTTGACCCTGTTCCTTCCATTCAATTATTTGTTTAAGATCTGGGTCTTCCCTTTGTGCATTTTTCAACTTGCTCATTGGATATAAATTGGACCATTTACTCCATTCATTTTCTGCCAAATCCTGCCGAAGTCTTGTTTTGACAACTCTGGTCTGTGCAAGGTCAACTAACTCAGTGTTCAAGTCCTTTTCATTATTTCTTTTAACGGGTATATCTTCCATCCGTTTCAAGCACTTTTTACATGGACCACACCTCAAATTCTCCAAACTGTCAAATTCATTACATTGACAGTCCCATGGATTTGGACATCTGGACATGGCGTCTGCATTGCCATGCTTAGTTCCAGGTCTATATTCAATTGAAAAATTATATGCAGATAGGATTTCTATCCATCTAGCAATCCGTCCCTTTGGCTCCTTCAATTTGAATAGCCACACTATAGCTTGATGGTCAGTTCTAACTCGGAACTGGTTTCCCAATAAGTATTGTCTAAAGTACTCTATGAAATACCGCACCGCCAAAAGTTCCTTGTCGGTAACGCAGTAATTCTTCTCAGCTTTGTTCATTGAACGGCTAGCATAGGCAATTACTCTTTCCTGCCCATTCTGTACTTGACTTAGTACAGCTCCAATCCCTATATTACAGGCATCAGTATCCAGTATAAATTCTCCAGTATCCAGCGGGTAGCCCATTATCTCTGGCCCCATTAGTATGTTCTTCAGTGTTTCAAATGACGTTTGACACTCCAGTGTCCATATAAACTCTTTATTCTTCCTAGTAAGCTCCACTAATGGTCTAGTGAGGTAAGCAAAATTCCTTACAAACCTCCGGTAGTAGCTTCCCATACTGAGAATTTGTCGAACCTCAGTGACAGTTTTCGACGTTGGCCATGCAACTATCTTGGCTACATTCACTGGGTTAGGTTTAACACCTTTTTTCGAAATTACATGGCCGAGGAAAGTGACTTCATTTTGCAAAAGGTGGCATTTCATTGGCTTTAATTTCAGGCCAGCATCCTTTAATCTCCTCAATACTTCTTCAAGGCGTCCCATATGTTCATCAAAAGTTGATCCGAAAACTATAACATCATCGATGTAAATTATCATTGTGGACTATTGTAATCCACTTAAGACTATCTCCATGAGTCGCTGAAATGTAGCCGGCCCATTGGTTAAACCAAAACTCATGTTGCAGAACTCGAATAAGCCGTACTTGGTTACAAATGCTGTTTTGGGAATATCTTCTTTCTTGACTGGAACCTGGTGGTAACCTGACGTTAAATCAAGCGTAGAAAAGTATAAGGCTCCAGACACAGCATCGAGGCAATCTTGTATCCGAGGCAGCGGAAATGCATCCTTTACCGTGACTGAATTCAGTCTTCTATAGTCTATACAGGGCCGAAGTTTTCCATCTTTCTTTTTCACCAATACAATAGGTGATGCCCACGGTGAATTAGATTTTTGTATTATTTTCTTCTCCTCCAATTGCTGAATGGCTTTCCTTTCTTCTTCAGCTAATGCTATTGGCACTTTGCGTGGTGCCTGCTTTATGGGTCTAGCATTTTCTGTGTCAATCGCATTCTCCAACAAGTGAGTAGTTCCGAAATCATACTCATCTTTTGAAAAAGTGTCTTTATACTTTATCAATAAATTTGCAACTATTTCCTTTTCCACAGAGTTACATCCCTTTGTAGAATTTTCAAATAATTCTTTCAAGTGGTCAGGAATGTGTCCACCTGATTCCACTTTTTGCTCTGTACTTGTATTTTGCTTGACCTGCCTATTCGTGCAGTCATTCTCTGAGTTCTTCGTAGAAATACATTTAATTCTCCTTGTTGAGTTAAAATTCTCAATTTCATATGGATCTTCCATATCCATGAGAGTTTCTGTTATGTCAAATTCTTCTGCAAGTGCTATTACAGCGTTTTCATTTATATTTGCTTCCATTTGATGAGGGTTAATCAGCCGAATTTTTACTGTTACATGATTTCTTACGTCAGCCAAACTCGATGCCATTAGTAAAGGATATTCATCCTTAAAATGCTGAGTCGGCTCTATAAGCATGTATTGTGGTTCATGGATCTCAGGGTCTCTTTCCATAAAACCATCTATGATAACTTCACTGTATGGCGGGATGACATAGCTATCAGCAGCAGTAATTTTTCTAACTATATCAGGTAATCCTACTTGTAAACAGGGTATATTCACACCCTTAAGTTTAATTATTCCTTCACTCAATAACATATCAGCAGGCCCTTCATCCTCATTTTGTAAGATGTCAATGCCTAATAATCCATCATCCTCTATTTCAGCCACAATTATTTCTTTAATAAGTCTAACATCGCCAAGTTTTATCTCGAATTCTGCTTTCCCATATTCTACTATAGGCGTCCCACTTGCATTAGCAAGCTTTGATGATTCGACCAGAGTGGGTCTGTTTTCGGTTGGTATTTTTCTGTATACTCTGTCCAATATAAGAGTTTTTGTTGCTCCAGTATCTGCCGTGAATACCATGGGAACATTATTTAGCTTTCCTTCAACATAAACACCTTCATATTTTGGGAGTCGCCTTCTTGTCAAATGTATTTTAGTCTCATCATTTTTGTCCATAGAGTCTTCAAATTGGCCTTCATTTGCAGTGACATTCTCTCGGCCTTCAGAGTCTGACGCATTTAGTTTAAATTATGGCCAGTTGTGGTTTTACAAGTATTCACTTGTTCTGCCAATGCTGGCTGCTGTCCTCTAGTTTCCCAGTTTTGTTGCCAAGTTTTATTATTTTTCCAGTGTTCATTATTATGGTTTGTCCATCTCGATTGTTGTGGCTGTTGGTCATATATCCTATCACCATTTGGACAGAATCTTGCATAATGACCAGCTTGACCACACCGGTAGCATGTTATGCTTCTTTCTCGAAAATTGCTGGTGGGAGGATTATCGCTTCTCGGCTTTTCTTTCGATTCCTCCAACTTTGCAATCACTTTTTCCACCACTGCATTCAACTGCTCCTCTGTCAGTTGCGATGAGTTGTTTACAGTTTTGGATGTACTTTTATCCACTGTGGCTTGAGTCAGTGGTGTTTGTCGATAGACCTGATTAGTTGGTTTCCCTTTGTTCTCTGACTTGCTGCAACTATTTTGAGGTCTTGTTTTATTTTTGGGGTATTGTCTGTTTTCTTCATTTGTCTTGACCATTCGAGTAGGTTTTTGACGCCGACGATCATAATTAGCATCATACGCCATAGGACAATTCTTGGTTTCCATAAAATTTACAACATGATACACTGCTTCATCCATAGTTTTTGGCTCCTTAACAAATTCTACTTCGAATCTTGCTCTGTCATCAGTAAGTCCATCCAAAAATCGTCTCAGCAAATCTTGTTGTCTGGTGTGCATATCCCTATTTGGATGAGCCTTGGCATACAATCTCTTTAATTCCGAAGCATATTCAGAAACTGACTCCCCATGCAACTGATTTCTTCTGCTTAACTGAACACCAAAGGTTTGTGTTGTCTCTACAACCCGGAAGCGGCTATTGAGCTCCTTAACTAATGCTCTATAGTCATGTAGGACTGCTGGATGCAATTGACCGAATACAGAATCTCCCGCTTCTCCCTGTAATTTGGGTAATAGTTCATCTAAACATTCTTCATTGTTCCAGGCCTTTCTGTCTGCCATTACTTTGAAGCGACTGATCCATATCTTCCAGTCTTCCTTTCCTGTGAAGGGAGGTAATTTTACTCCTTGCATTTTATTTCTACGCCTCATAAATTGCGATGTGGCATCAGAACAATAGGAAATTGTGCCCACTTCATCGCCTTCCAAACTGTCACTACTTTCGCTTGAAGGTGACTCTCTTCTTTTTCTGCTGCCATTTTCTTGTCTGTGCATGTCAGTTTGACGGTTCACCTTGATTCGGCCTTGGCTTTGTTTATCTTTATCTAACTCGAGTTGCTTTGTTAAGTTATGTAGTGCACCCAGGATAGACTGCATATTTCCATTAAGATTATCTATTACTTTTGTGATATAATTTCCCACCTGTGTGTCCCCTGCAGCTGCTAATGATTCCACATTTGGGTTCTGGGTGGCCGAACGCTCCGTTTGGCCAGCCACTGAGAGAATTCGCTCCCTTTTATCATGGTATTCCACCATGCTAGAGAGCTCAGAGGCAGACATATTTTTGGCACCTCTATTCAGTGGTGTACCAATTCTTGCCTGCTCCTGCTGTTGCCCACAACAGTTTTCAACTTCACTGTCTGTTTGGTCTTGTAGCCAAGCAGCATTTTCAATTTGGTCCTCCGGTTGGGTCCGAGGGTGTTTGTTTGACAAAGTCCTTTGTAAATCATATTCACAATTCACAAAAGTTTTAGTGCGTGTTGGATTATCAATAGTTTGCTCTTTTATAAGTTCACCAGCTATTCCCCTAGTACTGATCTCAGTATTTAAGGGATTTGGTGATATTTTATCATTTGTTACTCCCTTCTTTCTGCCCATTTTTACTCAATCTATAGTCAACCTAGTAGTGACCTCAACATATCTAAATACTCAAATTGTGGTTATTCGTCTCAACTTCCAACTTCTACACCAACACACTACACTACACTGAATTTAACGACTAATAGGGGGCTAATACCGAGACTGATCAAACAAATTAACTTGAAACTAAAACAATCCCCTACATAAAATCTCAAAACATGAAAAATACATTGATTCCACAATTACTCACTAGCCACTCTATAGCCTGATTGGAGATGATTAGATGAATTTATCGACTACAGCCAACTAATGCTGCGCCTGATTAGAATTAGTTAATCAAGAAGGTCCTAGTTACCTTTTGAGCTCAAAGGATTTTAATGCAAATACATCACTAGAGATGACCATGGATTTTTTTGGAAAATGTTTACACTAACTTCTCAACCACAATAACCACACCTGGGCTCAGATCACTGGATTTGCAATGTTTCACTACTGACTTCTAACAATTATACAAATCCCACTTTTCTGACACCAAACTAATGTAACGACCGAGTGGTCAATCGTTAATTTTTACCCGAGTTTGAATTACCAATGTTAGACAACCACGGGACGTCAGGATGACACCAGCTGACACTATGTCAGCAAATAAGGGATACACTACTAGGACTGACACTATAGAAACACTATAAAAAACTAAAAAGTCTTGCGTAAAAATCCATCCATGCAATTCAAGAATAGTTATGTAAATTTAATAAACCAGGCACAGCCCCATGCTCACGCATATTCGATCAAAAAAAGTGTTATAAATTTGACCCAAAATCATCTGCGTACGGCACGTTGTAAATTAGATTTGAGGTAAACATAAAATTGTTTGAGTTTTAAAACCTCAAAGTTCACATGGGAAAAATGACGAGTAAATTATGTTAATTAACCGACTACTGGCACGTTCTCTGAAGTCATATGCCCAGAGATAACGCTGCGCATTGGCAGTTATATTTTTTGTCGACAATAAAATGGTTAAATTAAAATAGAACATATCCTGTTAAATGGATGGCAGGTAACTATTGAAAGTTTTTTTTTAAACTTACTGGGAATTGGTTGTATACTATTTGAACTTACTTTAACCTTTAACCCAACGAATCGGCCGTATCCGCCCGTGTAATATGCAAATTGAGCAGTTGAAAAAATATTTTTCAAAAAATTTCAACAAAACTGTATCATTATGACCCCTCACTGGAACGAGCTCGTTCCAACGAGGGGTCACATATGGTTTTGTTGAAAATTTTTGAAAAATTTGAAAAAAATGATATTTAAAATAATAAATTTTGATATCGTCTACGTTGGGTAAATGGTTAAGGAATCGCACAGTACTGCAGGTCTATGTTTTCCCATGACCATGTGTATTTTGTAAACACAACAAATCCCAAGATGCAATATTACAAACTCTCTTTCAAATCCCATTATGCAGCCATCTCCCTTCAAAAACATCAATCGCCTGTCTTGACAGAGATGATATTGTAACAACCGAGTGGTCAATCGTTAATTTTTACCCGAGTTTAAATTACCAATGTTAGACAACCACGGGATGTCAGGATGACACCAGCTGACACTATGTCAGCAAATAAGGGATACACTACTAGGACTGACACTATAGAAACACTTGACCTTACACCACTTATACACAGTACTCTGCCACCTACTTGGCATTGGGGTTAAGCTTTATGCTGTGAGAGAACCACAAAACTGAAGATAAAGTTCATCATTTATTATGCTATTCACACTCGCATTCACACTACATTAATTCAACATACACACACGCATTATAACAACAGGAAATCTTAGATTGAATTGACTTAAGATGTAATAATAGAATTTTAACAGGAGACAAGTGTATTCACTCTTAGATCCTGTTCAAAGTAAACCTCAAATGGGTTAATACCTATCCCAAAATACAGACTAACGGATTTACTATGTGTATCTTATTTTATTGCTTCAATGCTTTACAACAGATAGCAAGAAATTAGTGTATTCACAAGGGCCTTGTTATCTTACGATACTAAAAAAAATTAAAGTGTTATTATTGAAGAAAATGATTTTATGTATTGCATTTGCTTAACAGTAACTATGCCCTATACTGACTTATTGTGCAATTTAAGTAGCAAGGCTGGTTGTGTATTCACACATTTGCCTGTCTACCTTGGCAGTGAAAGGGTAAAATTTAATTACAGTTTAATCACAGATGACACATATCAGAGTATTCACTGAGTATTGTGTCAGATATAAGTATTCCCAGTTATTCAGGTATTTAACATGTGTAGTAAGATTCTGTGTATTCACACATTTGTCTCTCTACCCTGGCAGTTAAATGGTTAAATTTAAGAATTGATATTTAGAACACGACTTCAGTATTCACTGAATAATGTGTACCAGCATTGAAATTTAATTAAATATTAAGTACAGTGGCAAGATTATGTGTATTCACACATTGTCTTTCTACCTTGGCAGTGAGATGGTTAAATTGACCAATTGATTTAATTACTATGAAGAACACAACTTCAGTATTCACTGAATACTGTGTACTAGCATTTAAAATTAATTAAATATTAAGTATAGTAGCAAGATTATGTGTATTCACACATTGTCTTTCTACCCTGGCAGTGAGATGGTTAAATTGACAAATTGATTTAACTGCTATGAAGAACACAACTTCAGAATTCACTGAATAATGTGTATTAGCATTTAAAATTAATTAAATTTAAATATAGTAGCAAGATTATGTGTATTCACACATTGTCTTTCTACCCTGGCAGTGAGATGGTTAAATTGACAAATTGATTTAATTGCTATGAAGAACACAACTTCAGTATTCACTGAATAATGTGTACTAGCATTTAAAATTAATTAAATTTAAATATAGTAGCAAGATTATGTGTATTCACACATTGTCTTTCTACCCTGGCAGTGAGATGGTTAAATTGACAAATTGATTTAATTGCTATGAAGAACACAACTTCAGTATTCACAGAATGATCAACAGCCCAAGGGTCTATTATCGGCCCGAGACGGAGTCGAGGGCCGATAATAGCCTGCGGGCTGTTGATCATTCCGGTAGGGCCGATAATGAACCATAACGCTCGAAAAGAAATCATGTTATTTTTATTATCATCACTACCGTGAGGTTATATATGGATAAGAGGGAGAAAACATCAGATCATCAATCATTTATATATGATTCATCAGAGGTGAACAAAAATGAAGATCATGAAGTTCAACAATAATACTAGTCACTGTCCAAATTTTGCAAATCAGCTTCACTTAACTCACTTGATTGTGACATTATTATACCGGTAATACTTTTGGTTTTCAGATTTTAAGAAATCGCATGTGTCGTCTGTTTATCAACAGTCGCCGGTGATATTTATAGACAAATGCGGTCACGTGATGAGTGAGTTGACCTCTCGAACTTTCAAATAAATTACAGCGAAATCTAGAAAGGCAACCGAATGACGAAGCTAAACAATGTGCTAACAACATATTTCAGACACAGTGACTAACTATTACTTACCAAATATCGATAGTAAGATCCCATACGTGTCCCATTTGGAAGGGGTTTCACCTAAACATGTAGCTTTGCGATGAAAAGGAATGAAGAAAATTGCACATTTTTCGAAACAAATCGCGGCAGTCGGAAGCAGAGGAAATTGGGAATTGAATTGAATTGAAACATTACGTCACATGATAAAAGATGTGCATCATGTTACCGGTGCCGGAAATGGCCCGCGGGCCATATTGAGTCGACTTTTTCAATATTGGCCCGCAGCCCAGTACATCCTGGACAATATGACTTTTGTGCAGCCCCAGAAAATGAAAATATTCGCCAAGGAGTGCCCTGTAAAGTGATAATAATATTCAGTATGACAGGGTCGTTTTAGTTCACAGAATGCATTTAAATTAAACAAGGAATAGATCGAATTTTGAGTGGATAACCAAAAGTGGACTTAAAGGTGTTTTTGGAAGCGAGAAATTTGTTCAGCATGACCTATTTTTAAACAGGGAATTCCGTGATGCACGACGCGATGCACTGAATTGCAGTGTCTCGTAAGTACACTTTTGGATAACTATACGTTCTGTGATTCACATATCGCACCATAATAATCTGAAAGTATAAACTAAAAGACACATGTTATGCTGGAAAGAAAGATTCTTTAATAAAGTGATGGCCTAACTTTTAGAAAGTTTCCTATCTAACAATACACTGGGGGACCGGTTCAGAATAATTTTAACGTTAAAAAAAAAATCTTCACTGAGTTGAACTTCAGGCCAAGTGCCTGTATATTTTGGAGGCAATGATAACCTAATAATAATAATAATAATAGTAGCTGGTTATAATAATTTAAGATTTCACAATATCAATGCAGGGGTCAGCAATGAGGGCAAAGTAAAGTTGGTAATATCTTCGCCTTGGCATCACCCATTTCACCCAATTTCTATGTTTGAACAAAATCAAAGTAAAAAACGAACCTCTAAAGTTGAAATTAGGAGAAATACTGTGAAAGCATTGGAGTGAGTTACCAATAAAAGTGATTCGATTTGGAGTGAGTTACCAATAAAAGTGGTTCGTTTTGGAGGGAGTTACCAATAAAAGTGATTCGTTTATCACGACTTACTTCAAGAATAGTTATCAAAATCACAAGAAATATGATTTGTGTTCCTCTTATTCTCTACTGTTATTTGAAGCAGGAGCCATCAAGAAACACAGGGCACGTCTATTTTCAAGCGATGTGATAATTACCAAAATAAGCACAACAATTGCTTGCATATTATCCACAAAAACCAGGGTGATAGCTTAGCGACTCCATAAAAAAATAAGGAAATGTTGATTTTTGCTAAAATGTAGCTTTTCTTGTGAATTTCTGCATCTTGACAAGGCCCCCAAATCTCACTGACAGAACAACGCAGATCCCACCAGTGGTGAAGCCATGGCTTGAAATCCTGTGGACCATGCTGATGAAGAGTTGTTTTTTTTTGTTTTTGTTTTTGTTTTTTTTTTTTGGGGGGGGGGGGGGGGGGGGGATCTCAGGACTGAGGGTACTGTACTTGTACTGAGGGCAGGGAATCAAAAAGGATCTCTTCAGATTTTGGAGTGGGAGCAGAAGGGGGAGGGAGCTGGTCTCCCTAGATATCTAATAGCTTCACCACTGTAGCCCAACACAATATGTTCATTAGCTTGGATGACAAATACAGACACATTTTGTGTGTACATTACCCTCTAAAATGTGGATTTCTACAATATATTTTGAAAAACCGAAAACAGAGTTTTTGTACAAATTTCAAAACCGCCCAGCCCTATTATCAATAAGAGAAGGGGCGAAATGGCTAGTCTCGATGGCGAAATCGTCAAGGGGCGAAAAGGCTACAGTGGCTAAATCGCCAACATTTTAATGCAAGGTGGGGTTATGAGCCTTTGGGATTGTATAGGCCAACGATAAGTGACCAGTCACCCGAAACCATGCAACTGGCATTTTATTAGCCCGATGAGTGAATATTGTTGAGTAAAAAGATAGTTTTTATAGTGACCTGTGGTAACCTGCGATGTTGGGTCCGTCGAATTACCGAAACGTACCGAAACGGGAACTCAAACTACCGAACCGGGCAAAGACTGGAACGGGTCTGTGTGCACTTGATGCCCCCCCCCCCCCCCCCCCCCCACACACACACACTAATCTTGAAATTTTAGATCCTAGGATATCAATACTGCTAAATTCCAGACCCACCCCTGATAATCATCATAATTCCACCGCGGTACTGGGAAACTCCTAATAAATAATAACCCATGGGAGTCGGGTTCAAGTTAATTTTCCCACCGTTTTACAGTTGATGCGATAAAGGTTCGATGTGTTTCAGCTTTTAATTTTCACCTGTGTGAAATAAAATTTTACGGCAGATTTTGAGAAAACGTGCGCCCCTTCTTCCCTCAATGGTTTTATAACAAAAGATCCTACCCGCCAACCCCGTCTCATTTCAGCAAGCATTATCGCTCAAATAGAACGAAGTGTGCATGGTCCAAAATCATAGTGAGAAGTGAAAGTATCAGAACTGAATGAATAAAAGTCATTTCTATTGGCTGAGCGCCCGACCTAACACAAAGTTTGGGATCATGTTTTTTTTAGCTCATCTTGACAAAGTCAAGCTGAGCTAAACTCATCGTTTCCCGTCCGTCGTCCGTCGTCTGTCGTCCGTCGTCTGTTGTCCGTCGTCCGTCAACACCATGTTTTTGTCTTCTCCTCCAAAGCCACTG
The DNA here is from genome assembly GCA_031216915.1 of Pictodentalium vernedei. Taxonomy (NCBI): domain Eukaryota; kingdom Metazoa; phylum Mollusca; class Scaphopoda; order Dentaliida; family Dentaliidae; genus Pictodentalium; species Pictodentalium vernedei. The sequence goes on from CM062297.1 coordinate 826,352,225, forward strand.
GGCCAATTCAAGTGAAAGTTTGTGTGAGTGATGGTCCCAAAGGGGCATTTCATTTTTGTTCAACTCAGCATGCCCATCCCCATAGGGAGGGAGTGGGGGAAAATGCTCCAAAATATTTTTAAAATCTTCTTCTCAAGAACCAGTGTGTACAATGACTTGATATTTGCTATGGAGCTTCCATATGAGGTGTAGAGTCAAGTTTGTTCAAACGAAGTTCGTGAAGTAATATTTGGCTTTGTAATAGGAGGGGTAAGATTTTTTGCCCCGCCCAAAATTTCTATTTTCTGAACCGATGGTCCGGTATGAACCAAATTTGGTTTGTGGTAGTATTGGGTCATAAGTACTTGACCCATGCAAAAAAAAAAAATTCCCACATCCCCATGGGAACCCTGGGAGCTAAAAATAGAAATATTTTCAAACGCCCATATTTCCCAAACCCCACGGAACAGAGAACTTTTATTTGGTATGAAGTATCCTTATGACCAGTAGAATTGAATGGTAAAAAAAAATTGCCATCGGTTATGTTAGGGTGTTCTGTAATGGGCATCGAAAAAATGCTGAGTCAGCATATTTGCAAAAATTTTAAAAAATCTTTTCTCCAGAACCAATCATCAGAATCTTTTGATATTTGGTATACAGCATTCATAGGGGGGTCAGATAAAAGTTTGTTGAAATAAAGCTCATTGGTTCATATTTGGGCTCTCTACAGGAGCCCGAAGTTTTAACATAGGGTAATATGGGGAATATTCTTTAAAAATCTTCTTCTTCAGAACCACCAGTCAGAATCTGTTAATATTTGGTATACATCATTGTTATGAGGGTCAGATTCTAGATTGTTCAAACCAAGTCCCTAGGTTAATATTTGGGCTTCCTATGGAAGCCCAAATTTTATCTTTGTTCAATATGGAAGGTAATTTAAAAAAATCTTCTTCTTCAGATCCATCAGTCAGAATGCTTTGATATTTGGTATGCAACATCTCTATGGGGGTCAGATTCAAGTTTGTTCAAATCAGATCCCTAGGTATATATTTGGGCTTACTATGGTAGCCCAAATTTTTACTTAGTGCAATATGAGAAAATTTCTTTAAAAATCTTCTTCTTCAAATCCACCGGTCGGAATGCTTTTATATTTGGTATACAACATCTCTAGGGGGGTCAGATTCCAGGTTGTTCAATTCGAGTGCCTAGGTTAATATTTGGGCTCCATATGGGAACATGAAATTTAACTTAGTACAATATGAGGGAATTTCTTCAAAAATCTTCTTCTTCAGATTCACTTGTCAGAATGCTTTCACATTTGGTATACAACATCTCTAGGGTGGTCAGATTCAAGTTTGTTCAAATCGGATCCATAGGTCAATATTTGGGCTCGCTATGGTAGCCCAAATTTGAACTTAGTGCAGTTCGAAGAAATTTCTTTACAATTTCTCTTTTTCATTCAGATCCAACAGTCCGAATGCTTTCATATTCGGTACACAACATCTCTAGGGAAGTCAGATTTAACTGTGTTCAAATCAAGAGCCTGGGTTAATATTTGGGCTCTCTATGGGAGCCGGAATTGGCCATTTTGCTGAAGAATTAAAAATTTTGTATTCAGTACCCTCTAGAGGTACTAAGATTAATCCACATAGGTTATATCAAGGGGCTTCATTGGGGAGCTCTACATTTTACTTATGATCAACTGAAGAAAAGGCATGATGCCCGGATTATTTTTGTCACTACTGAGGGACTCAAGGATTGACAGTGTAGCCTATGGAGATGGCTTGCTTAATGTAGACTCATTCTTGGACTCTGTTTAAATTGTGTTCTGTACAAGATGAGCGCTTCAGGCCCCGTGGGGCCTCTTGTTTTTTTAAACCAGAGCTTTATCACAATAACAACACAAACATTTAATGTGTGTGACATGCATGTAACAGCATCTTGTTTTAAACAATTGACTGTGGATGGACTGACACTGATGAACCGCCGCTGTTTTTAGGTCCCATTTTCATTCACGATAATAGCGACTTTGAAACATATCGGACATTTTTTAATAGAATAGCGCTGGCCTGTTTTTCCGTTACGTTGGGTAAAGAGTTAAATTCTAGCTGTTTACTTGGTTTTGTTGGGTGAGGAGTTGATATTTTTTGGGGGTATCTTTTGTTTTATGTTCATATTTTTACACTTCTGTGCTACATTGAGCTACGTACATTTAAACTATGCTATTTGGTTTTAAATAAACCATTGAAATCATTTCAGTGTTGTTTTGAGACTTGCCCTGTTCCTGACCCTTATATACCGGATGCATTTCGAGGCGATTCCGACAAGTGTTCAGTTCATTCCTAATATCTTAAGTGAGGAATGAAGAAACATGATGTGACGCATAATCAGTACTGTGGATAGAAAAGTGGGTATGGTGATGGACGCACACGCTTCACAGCAGAAAGACCTTATCGCCCGTTTTAGTATTTTGGGTGTATGTTTCGGTAGCTTAGTCGCCCATTTCAGTCGCGTTTTAGTCCTTTATGGTAGGAAGACCCTCTTGTCTCCCGTTTCAGTCTTTTGAGTGCACGTTTCGGTAGATTACTCTCCCGTTTCGGTCGCGTTTCGGTAAATCGACGCACCAGCGATGTTTAGTCACACCGTACTTGCGTGACCAAAGAGTTGCAACTTTTGCAATCTCATTCTTTACTTTGCAGCATAAAGTGTACCAAAGTAAAAAAAAAATAATAAGTGCGTGTCTCAAAGCATGTCAATAAAGTTTTCTGTGGCTGAAACGATCACCGCCGAGTGTGGGTCGAAACGACTACGACAAAGGAGAACTGGGGCGAAAAGACTGGGGGGGGGCGAACGGGTTTTGGGGCGAAATGACCGGAACCGTCTTTACTCTCATTTCGGGCCAATCGCCCAATGACGAACCGGCTTCCAGAACGAATCTTACCCTTCAAAGCTTGCGAACTTACCCTTCTCTGGAACCGCCGAATCACTTCTTAATGCCTTTAATGGAGCTGAAGAAGTTAATCTTGCAATTTTGGTTCCACAATGGATACAGAAATTGTGCGTGGCTTGGCATGGCTCGCGGCAATTTTGGCAGTAGAAAGTTAAAGATTAGCCACATTCCGGACAGAACTTGCAATAATCAAAACGTATATCTGTTCTGCAGTATTCACACAACATTTGTGCTTGATGATAAGTTGCTCCTCACGTTGTTGAGATAAGTTGATCCTCACGTTGTTGATTCCGTGACACAATAAAAAAGCGCCAAAATTCTCATCATGAAGTAAAAGGACAATTTTGATTGATCAGATAATTACGAGTTATTTTGATTGGTCACATTCGTATCTCGTATGTCGTATCTCGTATCTCGAATGTCGGTTCAGGAATTCCATAGCAAAGTGAATTATTTTCTGGAACACATTTATCTGACTGGGTATGTGGAACTCTTTGCGGGCCTACGGCCCGCTTGGGGTTCCTATTAGGTATTTTGAAACTATTTGGAAACTATCTTTTAGTTTCACAACAACTTTGTATTTCCTTTGAAAATTCTAGTAAACGGATATTCCCGTCGATTAACATAAAAACACCGTGGTATTATTTATAATAGACGTTAGATTGTACAACTTATGTCTATAATCTATATGTGCCCTATTTTTCTGATTTTGCTTAGAATACTATATTTTCAAAGTCATCGTAAATGAGTATAAACATTTTATTAGTTTTGTATTCATGTGCGTATCGTTTCCCCTCACTAATAATGAACTGCAGAAAAGAAATAGTTCGAATTTTTGGACACAACTCCTGCCAGGCGGGCCATACAATAAACCTGTTATCGCTGAAATTAATTGATCTGACCAAAGTAACACATCTTGTTGAAGAGGTGAGATCAGTGGGTCTAACTCGCCGGCTTCGGCGGCTCATTGGACACAACGATCTCACCTCTTCAACTCGACGTGATTTCACATTAATCGATTTGTTGAGACAAACTTGTATGAACAATTTTACGACTTTTTCCACCAACGCTATACACCCTGGTTCTTAAAAGAACTTATTGTTTGTCACGGTGTGAAAGATACGGCCAAATTTCAAGACCATCCAAAATCCTCCAGACGAACCCTTGTATGCAAAGCTTAAAGAGACAAATGTTACCCATCGTCACCCAACATATCAGGATATCGCCACATTGTTACCAATAATATTTTTGGCTTTGTCACAGTCGCACGCTGCAAATCAAGAGGTCCTGTGTTCGAATTCCGGCTGCGACACTGCGTTGTGTCCTTAGGCAAGACACTTCATCCCCTTTGTGGGGGCACGTGTGCTGAGACGCACTGCACGTTGATAGTAGGCAGTCTTCAACCACTGTAACCTGTCTTCCCAGAGACAAAGGTGGCCAAGTTGGAGGGCTGACAGATGTCCGCCGTTGCTGGGTGGTTCTCGACGGATTATCCGGACATTTCCTCATTTGTCGTTAAACAATAAATGAAAAAATAAATAAATGATGCCGACATTCCAGTTAAGAAACATACAAACATGAGAAATTACAGAATTATTAAGAGTGAATCGGATTTTGACCGTAAGTGACAGTGGCGTAGCGGAAAATCTTGTGCCCCCCCCCCCCCCGCGAGATAGAGACGGGGGCCCTTTCATAATGGTAATTGCCTTTAAAACGGGAGCAAATTTAGTGTTGTTACCGTGCACAGCATACAGGATTTCACGTAATACATACGCCATAAATTAAATGAAGGTATAGCCTATAGGATCGATTCTAAAAGTACGATTTTTCCAATACATATTTTAACTTTCACCCCCACCATCCAACGATACACACATACACGCCTAACATGTGTGACTTGAGAGGCACCATGTATGTATATTGTTCATTTCTCACCCCTATCAGTTATAATGATGTGACGTTCACTTAACCCTTTACCTAACCTGAAAAGCAGACGACACTTGCAAAAATAATTCTTGAATAACTAATTTTTTTTCATTTTTTGTCTCAAAAACATAGGTTATGACCCCTCGTTGGAATGAGTTCGACGAGCTCGTTCCAACGAGGGGTCATAACCTATGTTTTTGAGACCAAAAATAAAAAAAATAATGAAAATTAATTGGCGATTTTTGAAAATAGCGCTGGCCGGTTTTGGCCGTTACGTCCCTTAGGTAAAGGGTTAAAAGAATAACACATAGACTACAAAGAGTACGTCGTGTGGAAGTGAGAGTTTGAAATTATGTGTATTTGGTACACATTCTCTCTCTCTCTCTCTCTCTCTCTCTCTCTCTCTCTCTCTCTCTCTCTCTCTCTCTCCTTGCCTCTTTCTTCCAGCGTTGGGACGTCCTTCAAGACGGGGGCCCCCTTCCAGCCACCCCCCCCCCCCCCCCGCAATGCGGGCCCTGCGGGCCCATCCCCTACACCACTGGTAAGTGATTAAAGCATTCACTTTGTTACATTGTTGATGTGCAAATAAAGTAGTTCTCTTCCCGAATTCTGTCTCATTCCCCGGACTCGATAGAATACTGACTAAAACGGGATCTCAAATTCAAAACGAAATCTGGGGAACATACATGGTAGTTTCAACCTATACTTAGAAACATTACCAAAGAAGCAAACCTTCCGTACTTTCTAAAGATGCATCAATGCTTTTAATACGTATGACAACCGTGGCCGAATTGCCATAGATGCTTGGATGGGGAAGGAGACTCCTGGGAGTTTTCAGTGTTCTTGATATTGTAGTTCGACCATAACTGAAAAAAAATCTGATATCGTTTATCATCTTCAATCTGTAAAATCTCCACTGACATCATGTGGCACTGGATGTCCAATGATATTATCTAATATATCTTATTTTTTGTTTAACAATAACGGAATTCTTCAAGTAACTATAAATTTGTTATGTGTTAGTTACTGCTTATGCAAGGACCAACCAATGCAAAACGTCTGTTCTGTTAAGCAAAACACACCCGATCAACATGCGCTGTCCATTGGAATGAAAAATCGTTTCATTAGACGCTAGGTGTTATTAGTAAAAGACCACAAATAAAAACTTTTTCTGATCTGCGCACTTTTTAATCTAGTCTGGACAAAAAGCTAGTGAATAAACTAGAAACCTGATCTTATGATTAATTGGTAACTATTGGCTAGAAGTGAGATCCACTATTAACTGAAAATCAGGAGCGAGCTCACGATGAGTCAGTAACTAATAAAAAGGAACAAGGAAACGTTTTCACGATAGATTAGTATAAAAGTACTAAAAACTGATAAACATCGCCTTTCTTTCTAGTTGGTCGCATGAGTACCATAGGTTATATCTTTCGGTAGAAGATAGAACGTTATGATTCTCCTGCGACGAGTTGTCAGTCATATGACCAGAAATGGAATTTTCCCTCTATGTAAAATTTCTCTTTATGAAACCATATTTTTCTTTCTCATGAGGGATGTTTTCTTTACAGATGGAGATTTATTATCCATGGTGGAATTGATGGTTACTCCCACCTTAATGTTTTTCTGCGGGTCGCAGTGAACAACAAATCTGAGACAATTATGGAAGCTTTCAATGTCGGTGTACAGAAGTTTGGAATTCCATCTCGCGTTAGAGCTGACCATGGTCTTGAGAATACAGATTTTGGGGCTTTCATGATAGCTTATAGAGGACCTGGGAGATGTTCCCTCATAACCGGACCAAGTGTGCATAACCAGCGAATTGAGCGACTGTGGAGAGACGTATTTCAATTTTGTCTTTCGGTTTTCACAGCATTTTTATTGAAATGGAAAACACAGGCGACCTTGATGTTACTAATAACCTACAACTTTGGTGTCTTCACTATGTGTTTTTGAGTCGTATTCGGGGAGCGCGGTGGCTCAGTAGGTAGAAGTGCAGGCTGCAAGCCGAGAGGTCCTCGGTTCGAATCCCACCTGCGGCAACTGCGTTGTGTCCTTGGGCAAGACACTTCATCTCCATTGCCCGCGTGGGGGCACGATGACGCCGTGTACTAAGGCGTACTGCACGTCGATGGTACGCATGTCTTCAACCAATCTAACCCTGCCTGTGCTGCAGTACGGAGTTACTATGTTGGGGAGCTGGCAGCTGCTCGTCGTTGCTCGGTGGTTCTCTCCGGGTACTTCGGCTTCCTTCACCCGTAAAACTGTCACGGTCATGATTAGCCATTGTGCATAAATATGTGACCTTAAACATCAATAAATAAATAAATAAATAAATAGTCGTATTCAGAATGCATTGGATAACTATCAAGGTGGTTGGAACAATCATCGTATGAGAACTGAAGGAGGCAAGACGCCTAGGCAGCTGTTTATTCAGGGTATATTCAGACATGTTGGGAGTGATTACCTTGGAATAGACGGTCTCTTCTATGAACCACCGTCAGAACAGTTACCAGAACCAGAAGAGGAGTATGGCCTTCATGAAGAGGATTCATCTGCAGATACAGAAATAGATAGACAAAACTACATGTATGTTTCAATGAGTCGTTTTGTATTCAATGAGTCAGATGTGCGTAGGAAGAAAAAAACGTCGAGACCGAAGGTCGAGACGTTTTCTTTCTACGCACATCTGACGAATTGAATACAAAACGACTCATTGAAACATACATGTGGTTTTGTATTTATTACATGACCCAAGCACCTACTGACCTAATTTTCTTTTCTATCAACGGTGGTAAACACCCTGCACTTTATGCAGTCGCATTGCATATAAAAAGTCCCGGTTGGAACAGGTTGGTGTGCAATACGGAATTCCGTATTGCACAGCCGCATTGCACGCCGTATTGCATAAGAGAGACTGCATGGGCATGTAATAAAAGAAAATACTCCAGATTTACCAAGCATTAGACCTCCAGTATCCGACGACGACTTCCAGAGATTACAAAACACGGTCAATCCCTTAGATAACAATCATTCAGGATCCGATTTGTACAAGCAGGCTGTTGAGTTTTGTAGTTCGGCCTTCCGTTGATTCAATTGTGAACAAGTGAGGTCTTCACCTTAATATTAATTACAGTAATTCGAAGAAGTAACGCCAAAATCATGTTTTTATTTGGCAGGAGCTATTCGGCACCTGGTGGCAAATAGCACGGGCCTATTGAAATCCAATGGCTTGTGCTATTTGCCAGCAGGTGCCAAAACTAAGTTACATTTTCAGGGATATCTTCGCATCCAAAATGGTTATGGGCAGTGCTGGAAATGAACAAAATTGACGGGTGCAGTTTTAAGCACCCATGAAATCAGAGACGAGAGTAATTTGCAAAAATTTAAAATGTTAGTATATGAATTTTTTACGGAATACTGTCACCAAACACAAGAAAACGTAAACCTTTGAAACTGGGCGGCTTACTTTTCCAGCCAGGAGCATGATTCGTCACAACGTCATTAAATAGGATGGCTGTTCAATAAATGTGTGAGGTTGACCAATCAGTATTTTAACGTGCAGCCGCAAGGCTGCACGTTGAAAATATTGATTGGTCTACCCCAAATAATGAATATGGACTCTTCCAATTGCTGCCATTGAACTACATGGCAGATACCACTAGTGTCCAGAGGGTTAAATGTATAAAGAATTGCTGAATTATGAGAGTAACTTGCCATTGGCTACTGTGTACTGCTTTCTCAAAACAGCACACATTCTTATTTCCTCACAGTATATTAGTGCTCCACAATATTTTTCAACGAGTGCATTTTTTAGCTCCCGTAAAATCGAAATCACGGGTGCTGACGGGAGCAATTGCACTCGCACCCCATCACATTTCCAGGACTAGTTATGGGCTTGATATTTGGTATGCTAATAGGGATTAACCCACTCTACAAACCATTACTCACTAGATTCACAGAAAATTGAAACCGCTATCTGACACAGGCCCCTGGAAAATTACCCCACCCACTGATAACCATAAACATATATATAATCTATATATTCTATATGTTTATGGTTATGAGTGGGTGGGGTAAATTTCCAGAGGTCTGTGTCTTCTTAAAAAAATAACTGTTGTTTTCCTTCGGTTTATGCGATATAAACCGAAAATTTTCAGCACAACCTTCATAACTCGCGTAGCGAGTTATGATTAAGCTTCAGCTGAAAATTTTCGGTTTATATCGCATACACCGAAGGAAATCAACAGTTATTTCTTATAATTTAATCCGGCTGTAATATTAAAATATAAAAACTATGTGTACGTGAACGAAAAACTTTTAATTTTCGCATCAGACAACAGTCAAACTCAGGAAAGTATGCCACAAACAGGTCACGTCAGTCATTGTCAAATTGTTTGTTGTTTTGATTTTCGACCGCAGACGACAGATATTTAGCAAGTCACGTAACAATATCATTAAAAACATTTTTTTTAAGTTCCCCCAAAATCATGTTTGGGTATATGATCTTTTATTCGTTTCCCACTTCGGTATATTTTATGAAATTCAATTGTTCCTGAGAAATTATCATTATATTCTCGCTGAGTGGAGACGATGAAAAATCGATCATTGATCTGTGTTTACAAGCTTGTTATCCATCTATCAGTTTGCCGTCACGCCCTCACTGTGACAATTGGATTGAGTGGGCGGGGCTTCCATAATCTTCAAAGTTGGATGTGCGAACGTGTAGCGACATTCCAAATCATGACGTTATTTGGTTTATACGATTTTGACGACTTTCACGCTGTATGCTTTCAACCAATCAAACGCAGAGGCGGGGCAAATGATTAAATTATATATACGTAACTGCAATATGGTAGGTAGTACGTCACATCAAATCCTGCAACTAGCAATACAGAAAGTGTAATTCAATTATTGACACCTTCATGTTTAGAGTGCACATGCAAATAACATAAAATGACTTCAAATGGTTTATGGAGAATTGTCACTGAACTTTATTTCCAGAAATGAAATACAAATATTATCAAAAACAGAACAAGCTAGACGTAACTTTCTTTCATCGAGAAACTTAATCACTTCAGTTTTCAAGACACGATAAAACATAAGCACCGCTTGAAAAGCATAAGCTTTTTTCAAATTATTGTGAGTTCAAAGTTACTTCTGCAAATTTTCTGAAACGCAATAAATGTATCGTGAGGTGGGTGGGTGTTTTCTGAGGCCAGGGTGCAAAACATTCTATATTGAGCACTTTTTTGTCTTTTAATTTTTATTATCTTAATTTAAATTCAAAATTCATTCAATTTTGTCCCACAAAACATCTGAGGACATAATATTGCCACTATATATAGAAGGGGAAGACATTTGAAGGGAAAAAATCTTCAAAATAGTTTTTGCCCAACTGATGAAATGGGAGTGGGTATGATTTGATAGGTGGATAAATGTTGTGGGGATTAGTTTTGGCTGTTGCGAGCATGACTGTATGGCAAATACATTTTGATCTCTTCCTTCAGATTTACCTTGGTATGCCTGTAGTGTACAGAACTGTTCATGCGTTAATAGAAACTGTGTATTTCACCAAGCTGGGTTAGCCATTACATTAAGGTAGTGAAAATTAATCCTAACACTGCAGTACTTTTAGTGTAACTGATTGAAAAGAGTCAAAACCAATGCTCGACACTGGCAGCCATAAACATGTGTTTTGGGTATTTGGAATTTTGAGATTTGAGTTCAAACAACATGAACAACCTGAATTTGCATTATCATATAGAGGATATGGAATGAGTGTTTTTCTCATATAATATTTATGAAACGAGTCTAAGAATTTTCCGTTTGGGCGAGCCTCTGGCGAGCCCAAATGGAAAATTCGGACGTATTTCATAAATATTATATGAGAAAAACACTCATTTCATATTCTATTTATCATATGACACACACACGCACAAATTAGCCACTTAGTAGGTCTGTTTAACCCATCACCTACCTTGAGTTGCAGACGGCACTTGGAAAAAACATCCCCGTATAACTAAAAATTTTCATTTTTTGATTCCAAAACATAGATTATGACCCCTCATTGGAACGAGTTCGTCGAGCTCGTTCCAATGAGGGGTCATAACCTATGTTTTGGAAGCAAAAAGTGAAAATATAAAAAAAAAAATGAATGGCGTTTTTCTTGTAGGTAAAAGATTAATACAATATAACCCACCCTAAACAGGACAGGTAACGTAAATTCTCCCTACTGAAATTGTGCAAATGTGAGCCAGTTGTATTTTGTTTAGCCAATCAAATTGTCCAGTTTTGAAATTGACCAATGAAAGCTCCCAACTCTAATTATGCAAATTATGAAATGTGGCACCGTTTTATTTTGTTCAGCCAATCAAATTGTCTAGTTTTGAAACTGACCAATGAAATTGGCGGAAAGCTTTATTTATCACTGATTAATATGAAAACAAAATATCAAATGTTTTAAAGTGAACAAAATGGACGAGTCATATGATAAAAACTGTTATCTACTCTATGGCCGTGTGATATTCACCAACCAATGAGAATTTTTAAATGCAACATATTCATTTTAAGTTTTTGTTTCCAAATTTTATTCACAAGTATATATGTAATAATTGGAAAGTCCACCATTGAGTCCACCAAAAATAATTTAAACAAATTAGTCACGAAAGAAGGAATATTTTGAAATCACAGGAAGCCCTATGTCTGTTTTTTTTCTTAGTTATCTCCATTTTTTCAGTAATTCTTATTTTATTTGACAGACTTTAAAGAACTCTGTCAAATAAGATATAATTTGTTAAATATTTGAAAACACAAGGGTGATAGTCAATGTTAAAAATGGCTGAGATGTCTACATCATAGTGAATGACTAAAAATAGTTAATACTCAACTCATTCCAAATGAAAGTTGTGCAGACCCCACGATACAAAATGGAAAAGAATTCACACATTTTAGGGCTGTTCTGAATTCCTTAAACAGTAATAAATTTTGATTATGTCTAAAAAGTATCACATTCCAAGGCCGCCTGCTATATATATAATCAGAACGTGGCAACAAGGGGGTGTTGAGGGTGTCTCCCCCCCCCCCCCCCCGAACTTTTGCGAAAAACTTTAACGGTTGGAAATTCGATAGTAAAATTTTCAATAGTTGGACATCACATTAAACCTTCAATATTTGTTTTGAATTATTATCTTGTGGCCAGTGCATGTTTTTAATCATTTTAAGTCATCACTGTTCTACAACATCCATCTCTTGAAATGATAAAACACATTTCGAAAACACTCAGTTGATTCGGAAATATATATGTAGCCATTGGTGAGAGACCGCAAAGGCATTGTTGACTGTTATTTGTTTTTTGCGGGTTTTTTGGTTTTATCAATGAAACCAGTCACATTCATCGAAATGAGCATGTTCATAAAAGTAAACCCGCTTTATTTTCAACTGAGAAATGAGTTTCATTCTTACCACACCAACAAACAAACCGAAGTTTGGGAACCTGTCCATCCTAACTGCAATTTACAAAAACTGCAGTTGGGTCAGACCACAGGTGTTCGACATGAGCCAAAGATCATGAAAAATGGTGTATTTGAAGGGTTTTTGACGAATTATGTAATTTCCCATGATATTGTATATCAGAGAGTAAAGGTACATAACTTCAATCCGGGCAAGATATCTACCTGCCTCATTCAAACTCACACAAAAATCAAACGCGTGATTTTTTGGTCGAGATGTTGATGTCACCCGACAGTTAAGACGTTAAGCTTTACGTTGGTATGCCACTTGACCAACCAAAACATTTTCAACGCTGAAACCTGGCGAATATATCTCGGGGAAGAATCACTTTTCTTCAGGTCGGACAACGCTAAAGCCGGAGAACTGACTGGGACGATCAAAACAATTGATCAAATCTAAGCAACGAAACGACCCATTTTCGAACTACGATTGTCATTCTATCTAAAATTTACCACACTAATCTTACGGGGTGGTATTGGGGCTTCATGACTTCTTAAATGTTATAAAATTGAAATTTGTATTCATAATTCTCTTCAGTAATAAAAGAAATGTTATTCAGTCGCCATACTTCTACTGATAGCGCATCGAATTTGATCTCGCCATCCCATTGGTTGCTATATTTCAAATAAAATAAATGATTCTTGTATTTTTTATCCTATATTTAGAACGAGTGCACGTGGAATATTATTGCGGGAAATTCAAAACGGTTGTGACAGCAACGAAAATTTGTAAGAATGTCAAGATATACTTGAAGTCATTAACGTACATGTATAATTAATAACAATGCAAATCGTAACTTGGTACGTATACAGATAGACAACATTTAAATCATTAAGGATACCTACTGTTTTTGTGTAGCACCAGACTACCGTTATTATCTCATCAGCGACTGCAAGATGTTCCTGCAGTCACGAATGAGATTATGCTGGTGCCTGGTACCTACTCAAAAAAAAAAAAAAAACAGTACCCGTAGGTATCCTTTTAAAATATGCATCGCCAAGAGCGCGGGAAGATCCAAAAAGTGGGGGTTGGGGTGGGTGGGGGGGGGGGGCATTTTTTCCTTCATGGACAACCTCAGGAATGTAGGACGGGAAATATAGCTTTATGGGCTCAATACATGTGTGGGGGTGGGGGGTGGGGGTTACTTTGTCATCGTGCGAGTCAAGAATACGGAACGAAATTATATACAACCCGGAAAGGGACACACGCACACGTTTTACCATAGTCTAAACTATGACCCAAAGCCCATAATATAATTCTTGGGTTTGGTACGTCCAAAGGACGTACTATGCCAAAAAAATATATTACGGGATTTTGGTGCAAGTTTTGACTAGTTCTATTTAATCTATTATCACTATGATCTGTGCTTATTTTGTCTAGTTACAAACTTGCGGCGTGCAATATCTCAATATATAAAATGGACAGCGAAACGGACAGTATTATGTTTGCTAATAGAACTATTACTATCTCCCACAGTCAATGTGACCATATGGATTGTGTACTTTGGGTCTGAATACGCATAAGCGTAGGGGGGGGGGGGGGAGGCGGGGGACAGTTGTCCCCCCAAAAATTCGGCCAAAACTTGAGAAAATTCGGGCAAGGATAAAAGAAAAAAAATCAGACAAAGAAGAACGATGAACAGAACTGAATCTTCCTATATATTCCCATAAAGAATGTAAGAAAAGCCGTGTCTGATTTATAACGGCGTCCTGCTTGTGGTGTAGCATAGTAAATAATAGTATATGCATAATCGGGATAAATCTATATTGACATTTTCTGTAGTACGGTATCAAATCAAAGCATGTGGCTGCTGTAGCGGACATGACTTGACATGATACCAAACCTAGGAAAATGTTGAAGCTTGTGGAAAATCACGGTTGAAAATGTGAAACACTTGTTTCATGATCTCCCAAGCAACAGCGTTTGCAGCATTTGAGTTTGAGGTGATTGCCCAAATTGATTCACGCAAATACATTTCGCGAGAATCAAGCTGGATTAGACGAATTGGACGCCCCGAAGTGCCCTTTCATCCCATCCCACCCCACCCCTGACCCCACATTGAGCCCCCAATACTTTCCGTACTACAATTTTGCCGTTACCCCCTGACCCCCCCCCCCCCTTCCCCCAATGTGTCATTGACGCCTTTTTGTGTTTTCGCTGCCCCTTGTAAAGGAGGGGAGGGGGCACATTTTTTTAACATATTGAAAATTTGTATAGAAACCCCAAATAAATCATTTTCGTATAGAATACTAATTTAAATGGAACTGAAAATTAGCCTAGTAATTTTTGCCATAATCTAGGAAAACGCATTTAAGCATATCATTTTTTCAAAATTGTCCAGCCCCTCACCCCCTCCCCCTCCCCCACAATAATTGTTTCGCGCCTTGGGCGCTCGCGTGTCAAGATTCAAGTATTAAAATTTCGGGCAAGTAAGGTTCTCTGCCCCTAAAAAAACAGTTCCCATACGCCTATGAGAATACGTCAGATAGGGTACCCATAACTGATCAAAAAAGGTAGGTGGTGGGGTGGGGTGGGGGCTCGCGTCCCCCCCCCCCCCCCCCCAGGCTCCGCAGTTCTTGTGCATCACGATGTTTTAATTGCGTCAAAACCCTTTTTACTCAACCCTAACAGCACGCGACACTTGCTAATTTTTTTTCAATAGCTAATATTATATTTTTTTCTTAAAAACATAACTTACGGCCCCTTCATTGGAACGAGCTCAACGAGCTTGTTCCAAATAGTTGTCATACGCCATGTTTTTTAAACAAAATAAAAAATAAACAAAAACAATAGAAAAACGATTTTTGTGAACAGCTCTCGGTTTTTTTGTGGTTTTTTTTTTCGTTACGTTGGATAAAGGGTTAAAACACAAACGCTGAAAACGTTCTGTTATTTCGTTCAAACTTATGACGTAATAATGAGCGTCATTTCCGGAGAGATATTCTCTTATATCTATCCTGGCGCTAGATACTGAAATATATCTGTTAGATATTTCTTACAATCTTTTATTGTAGCATCTAAAGTATTTACACTTCCAGTGGAGTAGATAAAGTGTGTGTGTGTGTGTGGGGGGGCGCACATCCCACCACAAAAATTTAAGTAAAACATGTTTGTTGGAAATGTCGGTTGTGTTGAGGGGGATCAAATCAAAAGGATTTTCACACCCCAAAACCACCAGTTTGCTTCATCTGAGAGTACATCTGAAACTTGTTTTTTCGGGGGGGGGGGGGCATACTCCCACCACCATGAGATCTCCCTACAGAATGAAATAACATAGCAAACAGGGGCCGAAGTCATCGCACAGTGGATTCGCAATCCGTGGGTATCAAAAAAATCCTCACATCGTAAACGGACAATTTTGTCAACATTAGGAAATGGTCCCAAATGCAAGAAACACACGACAGTCATTCTGGTCTGGCATTTCCATCCAAATTTTTCTTGCCTTTTTCACTAAAATCTCCAAACTTATCACATACGTGTATGATTGGACTGGGTCAGATGTATAGGATAATGGACAGCCCAATAGTCCGGTTCCCAATTCAGAATTCAAACAATTATTCGTTATGTGACAGGGGTGAAAGGCCTCTGCCAAACAAGGTACTGTTGGGTGCATTATCAATTGGGAATCGGGACGTTATGCAAGCACCTCACTCCGATTAGGGGATAATTGACCGAGTCAGATTATATGGACAGTCTTAGACCCTCAAATTATCTAGGCGCTCCAAGATAACCTCGAGCCGTTGAATACCGGTTCTAAACAGAGTGATGAGTTTCAGATATTTATAGTTCAGGTGATCGACATGAGCCAAGATCATGAACAATGGTGTATTAGAAAGTTTTGTACAAATTATGTAATTTTCCATGATATAGTTTAATAACATGATATCTCTATACCATATCATGGAAATTACATAATTAATTTGTGGAAAACCTTCTAATACACCATTTTCCATACTGTTGGCTCATGTCGAACACCTGTGACTTATAGCTACTGGCAATCATTACAAACAAATTTTGCTCCTTTCTTTGAGTACTTTTTCCACCGGGTATGATGCGATAGGCCAGCACACTTTCTATGAAGCCAACAAGAACATATGTCACACTGAATCCACTGATTTCCTTCCTGACCGAAGAGTCACAAATTTTACAATTCTCACTATCTTCTTCATCACGGCATTTATCTGAATCTTCCTCCACAGTGGATGTTGATAGATTGTCAGTACCACTCGTTCCTGGCATTGGTTCCGCGACAAAAGCCGTGCTTGTCCCTGGCAGTGGGTCTGGTGTGACACCACTGCCTGTAGTTGATTCTGGCGTTAGAGCAGCGCCTGGACTTGGCATTGGTTCTGTCGACACTGGTTGAGATGAATCTGATAAAATCAATTCAGGAAAAGGCATTCTTTGTGCCTTTATTATGGCTTTACTCAGCTTTTCTGTTAATTGGGCTTTTGTGTTTCTCGCTGATAATTTGACACAATAGGCGTCACACAGTTTTAAAATTTCCCTTTTCTGCATTTGCATTAAAGTGCTAGTACCCTGTAAAAGTAGACCCTTCAACAGATGGTGTGACATATCTTTATGATCTGTTTTGTCTTCATTGATAGATCTAAAAGTAAACACTTTATCACCCTTTTTCATCTTTTTACTGACTTGTATCTGCTTCCTGTGGGCCATTGTTTTCTGCACGGTCAATGTTTGTAACAAGTCTTTCCTAAATTGATTGAACATTACCAACATAAATTTTTTCACTATTTCTTCAAAAAGTATGTTTACCATATTTGATTTCTGAACCAACTGTTGTAAAAGGCTACGAACGACTGACGTAACGTCACTTGCGCTCTGAGTGGCGAACTGTTCTACACAAATTTGAGTACTTATTGCCTTTAAAAAGCCACCAAACAAACCAGTATTGTCAATCAATGTTTCCGAACAGTAGTTATAAAGATTTTCTCCATATTTATTTAAATTTGTATCATTAAGATGCTCAATGCACAACTCACAAAGTCTCATGAAAAACAGAAAAAGGTCATCTGAAATATGTGTTAACCCTCTTGACACGTTCTGCTTTGTTGTAATATCAATAAGTGTTTCGGGGTATTTGGTACTCTGTTCTAAAAAATATTCACTTTCTCTTAAAGAATTCAAAATTGCCACAGCTGTACATGCCTCTTCATATTTCGATTCGTCTTCGGGTGATAGTCTATAGTAAGCTGATTTGCAAAACTTCATATATTTGATCTTCAATTTGCTTACACAATATCCAGCTACATATCTTACTTTGCTCACACTCCCAGATGCTGTCTGTCTTTGGCTGAGTGACCTTTGGGATACGGGATATAGATTCACCTTTTTGTTTAAAAGATACTTTCTCACAGAAACTGTCAATTTATAACAGATGTGAGCATGTGCATCGGAAAACATATTTGAATCATGAAATAAAATTAAACAGTTGAGTTTGTATTGATCACTGGTTTGATGTTCATGTGATTTTGCATAAAACTTAGTGACGTCTTCTGATTTTACAGGTACCGGTTCCGAAATATTTGAAATTTCAATTATCGAACTAAACGCTAGAAATTCCTTCTTAAGAAAAATTTCAACACGGGATTGGTTTTCCACTTTCAAGAGATGGCAAACAAGTTCATTTACTTTTTTCTGCATTGGTGTCAGTACATTTTCCACCATGAGCGATTTTAAAATATCTAACATATTTACATCGGGTGGAAGATTATATTCATCACAGTCTTCTGTGTCTGGAATCTTAGAGATTAAACAATTAAAATTATCATCAAGTTCGTCCTCTTCGTTCATGTGCTGAAACGTTTCAAAATCCTCATTTGCATCAATAATATATGAATCTATTTCCCGACCATTTTCTGTATCTTCAGTGTGATACCTTCAAAGAAAAAGTAAATATAACAAACACAACAACCGGTTCAGTACTGACACATTAGTAATATATATAGCAGCCCGAACGTCCTTACTGGGTGGGGTGAGGTGAAGTGAATTTGCGCAATTAGTCAGTGTTCCATAGCTGAAAACTGTCCAATTTCGCAGAAAAAATCTCCACATCACTCCACCCAAGAAGGACCGATCGACCTGCTATATACTACACACGTTTAATCAAAATACAATGTCCCGGGAACAGAAAAGAAGGCTTGCATTTAAATACACGACGTTTGTTTGACGCTTTTTTAATAAGAAATTAGGCTGATTAGCGACCTTGAATACAAATGCGACCAGTCCACCGTCTTTGTTTGGATAATTTATTTGCGAAGGTTTTGAGTGGTTAAGTGTGTTTGTACATTGTTTTGCTGGAACGTTATGTCAATTATGAAGGTGATAGCAGAGCAGTATTAAATGTTAAACCAACTGCTATAAGCAGTGGATTTGAAATTTAAAACTGCTCATCCTTTCAGTGGCGTAGCCACGGGGTAGGTTGGGGGGGGGGGCTTCAGCAGCCCGCCCCCACCCCCACCCCCCACCCCCAAAAAATTCACCCACTCCTGGCTTAGTTCCAATGACCACTCAACATGAGCGCCCACAAGTGCTCTCCAATATAGGGCTAAACATGCTACAATTACATCAGAATCGATCTTGGAGCAATAAATTTTGCAATTTCTTTTCGCGGGAGGCCTTGATGAACTAGGACCATATGGTCTCGGTACCCACTTCTGCCACTTCCCTGTCCTGACTGAAACCCTCCCGTCGTTATCCTCCTCCAAAAATGAGAGGAGAGGTATCGACGGGAGTGTTTTAGTTAGCCCTAGGGGAGGACCCCTGAAACCCCTCAACAACATTCCAAATATCATGGTAGGCCCCCGAAAACTGGCTATCCCCCCACTCCCTCCCACATTATAGAATCCTGGCTATGTCCCTGCATCATTTACTACTAAAATAATTTTAATGTTTTGTCTATAATACATGGACTCTTCAGCATGACACATACTCGTATATGCGTCATTGATAGTGAAAGACTTAAAGCAATGCTGCCATCCATAGTGACTTTATTCAGACACCAGTTTACTCTGGGCGCTTTGAGTTGTCAATATTTTCTAGGAGCCAACTGACTGGAATCAAACTTCTGGAAATAGCAATAAAAACGCATTCTCGCTTGTTTGACAAAGTTCATAGATCTCTGTCAAACCAGGTATAACTGGTTATAATTGCACGAATAAGATTCTTCAGTTAAATGAGTCACGCTGACTTATTGATTTGAGTCACAGCCACTCCCTCACCTCCACACCCTTAACCCTTTACCCAACATAAGTTGCAAACGACACTTAGAAAAAAAATCTTCGCGTAACTAAAAAATTTCATTTTTGCTTCCAAAACATAGGTTATGACCCCTCACTGGAACAATCGCAACGTGCTTGTTCCATTGAGGGGCCATAACCTGTGTTTTGCAAGCAAAAAATGAAAATATTAAAAAAAATGAATGGCGATTTTCTTGTATAGTGCTGGCCGGTTGTTTGCCGTTACGCTAGGTACAGGGCCACATATTTGGCCAATTGGGGGCAAAGTTGCACGAACCTAGTCAGCTAACGTACTGAATAGGTTGACTGCCTGACGATAACTAAATGAAAGAGCTCCGTCGTCGTTTGATATGTTGGTTTGGGTGGTATCCATACTATATTTTAGAATGTCTGTCTGTCTGCCTGTCAGTCTGTCTGCTGTCCATCTGTCTGTTCGCTATAGAAATAAATATGGGGCCATCCAGAGTATCCAAAATGGGTCTACTAGTGGTACATTTTTATGGCGGAGCTCCTCGCCAGGTTTTAAAAAGTTCCGGGGGTGGGGTGGGGGTGCGGAGGGGCACCAAAAGTTATGACCAAATTTTTTTTACCGATATACGTCTTCAAAGGGGTCTATTAGGGGTACCTTTTTATAAGGAATCTAATGGTGGGGTTTAAAAAGTATCGGGGTGGGGGTGAGGGTGTAGAGGGGCACCAAAAAATATGACCAAAATATTTTTCACCGATATAGGTCTTCAAACGGGTCTACTAGGGGTACTTTTTATCAGGAATGTAATGGTGAGGTTTAAAAACGTATCCGAGGTGGGGTGGGGATGTAAATGGGCACTAAACGTTATGACCAAAATGATGGGGTTGGGTGGGAGGGTCAAAACTGATCGATTTCACCAATATAGGTCTTCAAAAGGATCTGCTATATGGAAATCAGTTCTCAACCCGAGCAATGCCGGGTAACCATGCTAGTTATCTGAATAAAGTTGCAAACAATCCTATACAAAATTCTGTATTCTTTTGTTGTTTTATACAGGATGATGTCCAGGTTGGAAATTGATGACAGTAGTAAATTATATTTCTCAGATACTTTCGAGAAATATAAATTTGAATCAATTGAGAAGGGATGTGAATACATCAAAGATGAAAGAACATCTTCACGTTGTTTATCCGAACTTTATCCAACAGTGGAGAGAGAACAACATAGAGTACATAAAATAAAGACAACTGTTCTTAAGGGCATTCGAATGAAACCCCTTCCACCTTTAGTTTGCCCAGAAAATATTGGAAATGTATCTTCAAACATTGGAAACATATCTTCATTTTTGAATTCAAATTTTAGTGTGTTGAAGATAACTGAAAATGAAATTTTGTGTTCATTAAGAACTAAATATATATCAAATGGCAACTACATTGAAAAAACGGTCACTTTTTGTAAAGATGGATGCTGGGAAATGTATGTGGGGAAAACTAGAATACCTTTAGCACAATTATGTTTCGACAATAAATTTTGCATAAACGAGGACAGCATAAATCTTGTGTGTCGAGAGGTGGAAGGCGTTAAGTTGTGCCATGGTGTTGAAATTGCAAAATCAATTACCTGCAGCCGATATCACACCGTTGAATCTTGGGAGGTGTCAGATTATTGTACTACATCGCCCGTTAGGAAACATTTAAGGTCTCTTATGTGCGCCCGAGTGGTAGCAATTTTTTCTTCATCTAATATTTGCCGCATGTGCCAGAAAATGACACTGGGTTCAAAGACAAAGGAAAATATTCCTATGCGTTCTTCTAATAAAAATGAAAATAGTAAAGAGCATGAAAATAAAGATAATAGCATTGACTATACAAAAATTCAAACTCAATTGAATGAACATTTGCCAAATAGCTCTGAAAACATTATTAGACTGTTAATGAGTCAGGTAAAAAATAGTTCTAGAGATCCGAGAGGAAGAAGGTGGGATAAAAAATTCTGTCCGCGTGTTTACAGTTATACAGCAGGAGCCCACAAGGCTACATATCACTACGAAATAGCAATATTCTGATTCTTCCCTCACCATCCCTATTGATTTTATATAAAAATAATGTAACCCATAAAACAGACTTCCAAGAAGAGATCTTCCTCTGGATGTATAAAGAAGCAAAGAGATTGAATATTCCCAAGGAGGGCTGGATAGGTGGGGTTATTATAGACGAGATGGCTATCCAGGAGGATCTCCAAATTTCCAAAACCAAAGACGGGGTAGAGTTGTGTGGTCTATTAGATCTGGGAGAAGAGGGGAACATGTGTGATATTCTTAGGAAGGGTGCAAATTCTAAAACAGTAGGCACACATGTACTACAATTGGTGTTTCTTGGGGTTACGGGATTTAGGTTTCCCTTTGCGCACTTTATTTCAGATCAGATTCAAGCACCGGAAATTCACACTCTGTTTTGGGACGCAGTTGACAGTCTGCAGATGTACGGTTTTAGGGTCGAATACGTAAACCTTGACGGAGCGCAAAGTAATAGGACCTTTATGCATATAAACATTGGCCATTCTGAAAAGCGCGAGTCTGTGTCATCTGCAAGTCCATGTAGTGCCGATAAATCGGTCATATTTATGATGGATTACTCCCACTGTATCAAAAAAGTGCGGAATAATATTCTAAAAAGTGGAATAAGTGAACAATGCACTAGACTTCTGACCCTTCCCAATAATAATACTATTCAATGGCAGATGTGGATAGACTGCTACGAGTGGGATAAAAAAAAACGCGTTTCAAGTTCACAGGAAACTAACAAATGAACATATATATCCCAGTACGCAAAACAAAATGCGAAACCATTTGGCTGAAGAAGTATTGAATGATAATATGCTAAATTTATTTTATCAATACAAAGACACGTTAGGTAATAACGGCAGTGTGTTAGATGGGTGCATTGAACTCCTAAAAGAAACATCGAAACTTATAAAAAATTTCCGCGACAGAAGGCCAATACGACATCTTCAAGATGAAAGATTATGTGAATTAACCCATGTTTTAAACTTTTTTGCTTCTTGGAAATCTGAGGTCATAGACAATGCGGACATTCAACATAAAGATAAAAATAAAATGATAATGTCACATCAATGCCACGAGGATATTGAATCGTGTATCATTGGGTTTATTGAGCTCTGTCAAAAACTTTGTGGTCTTGAACAAAACATCTTTATAACCCCTGCGCTTATAAACTCGGACGTCATAGAAAATGAATTTAACCAACAAAGATCAACATACAATGGTGCAAATACGAACCCAAATGCATTACAATATAGCCGAACACTGAACAGTATTATTCTAGGGCAAAACACTGTGTCTTTAAAAGCGAATGCGGGAAAAATCAAACCTATAGAGGCTGCTAATGCATACAATTTTTCGATTCACAAATCACTTGTGGGTAAGCGTGAAAAAAAAACAAACTTAGAAACACAGAGCCCACTTGTGGTAGCAGTTCTCAGAAAAAAATTAAGTTAATTAGGATGTAAACTATATATAATATTAAGACTCGTCAAGTTTACTGGATCGTCGAGGAGATTATTTAATGTGTGATTCCAATCCATTACTTGTAGCATTTCCCAGTTTATATACACTATTTCGTTGCCATTGATAAATTTAGATGCCAATCACTTGAGACGTATAATCTAATCTTGTTGAACTGCCGAACTTCTCTCTTTCAGTATGTTTTGTCTTGGAAATGGTATGTATAATCAGGGACGTTCAGACTGGGGGGGGGGGGGGAGCTTTTGTAAATTGAACCATACAATTTCCAACTTTTCAAAAATTATGGTCCCCATTGCAGGGGGAGACCCCCTCCCCCCCCCCCCCCCGTCGGAACGTCCCTATGTACATTAACTTTTTAATTATGGTGGCGTAACTAAATACCATACCTGATTTGAGTACAGCAGTGTAGATTGTCATGTTCTGGTTCAGTGGTTTCTTCCATAAATCTTTTAATATTATCCGGTTGAGAAATACAGACACGTGGTTGGAAATTAATAATTCGGAGACCATCAGATGTCCGAACTCTACCCATTGCTACCCCTAGTTCTCCAGGTTTGGATATGTCTTGACAATCTACCTCCACTCTGAAAAAAATAAGTCTGTAGTTTTAGGGTTAAGGGTGCGAAGATTGTGCAACTAAACGTCGGAAACTAATGCAAGGGTGTTTTATTTGTAATTAGGATATTTAATAGTGTTGGACAACTATCAAATATCATAATTAAGCATAAGACACTGCTTGTGGACTTTATAGTTGGTAAGGGTTAAATTAAATTCAAACAAATTTTGAGGGGTTTAAAAACATAATTTGTGTCACCGATTTGCAATAAGACAAGCTCAATGAGCTCACTTCATATTTATGGCAACAATGGATGTTTTGGGGTAAAACATTTTTGCTATTCATTTAAAACTCGTAGGATAGATGAAGCCTTGCATCATTTTTTAAAATAGGCTCCAGGGGGCATTAAAATTAAGAATCTTTACAATAAGATTAATAATTTAATAACTATGTGTTTTGAAATGTGGCACAAATATTAACCCCTAGGTGCTAAATTCGTTAAAATAAATCATTTGTCAAAAGGCATGTGTATATCATTAGAAGAACTGATTTTATTAAGGATTATTCCAATCGGATTTATATTGTCATTCCGGGTGGAGGGGGAGGGGTGGTGAAAAATAGAGTTGGGCAATTTTTCGTTCTCCTTATAATAAATTCTGGGGGGTCGTGACTTTCTCAATTTGGTATCATCACTGTTCTTGGGATCAATAATGGAACCATGGCTCTGGAAAGAAGGCGGCTGGCCGCTTATGAAACGTCAACATAATCTGGAATATCATGGAAATTTCTCAATAAAACTATAAAATATAGATGTCATTGAAACCAGCATTTCAGCTGGTTCCAGTAACATCCATATTTGCCTGGTTTTATTTACATGTTTTTGGACATATATTTTAAAATTATAGTATTTTTTTAAATCATTGAAAAATAAACGGCTAAATGTGTGAACTTTTCAATGAAGTCTGTTAACAATAAACGTTGATGTTCAGGTGGATGGAAGTATATGGGTTTTTTTGTGAAGACACATTGGTTTAATCAGTAATACATGTTCTTCGAGGGTCATTCCTTGTGCTTTATAAATGGTTATGGCATACGAAAGCTTCAATGGTACTTGCTTGCGGACAGCAACATCTCTCTTCTGTCTGGGATCAAAAACTGAAACACAGAAAGTTTTTTCAACTTTTACTTATACGTGAAGTCGCTCTCTATATTACATAAATCTATATGGGTCAGGAGAGCTGGGAGCAGGGGGAATGGACGCCTCCCCCCCCCCCCCACGAATACAGTGTGGGGGGGGGGGGTACTGTATGGGAAGGTATAATCGAGGTTACGTAGAGCCGCTGTAGAAGGAATGCAAGCCCTCGGGAAAAGTAGTCACTCTGGACTATAATTCAGCGGAATTATAGTCCTAGGTCTAACATTTCTAGGAATAGTAGTCCTGCGGACATTTATTCCTAGAAATGTGAGACCTGGGACTATAATTCCGTGGAATTATAGTCCAGATGGACCACTTTTCCTGAAGACTTGCATTCCCTCTACACCCGTTCCGATGGCATCCATGTTGCAGGCCTGTTGGAACCGGGGCATGGGGGGGGGGGGGGGGCTTCAGCCCCCCCCCCCCCCCCAATAATTTGCTCATATCTGGTCGTTAGTTTAAGGTTATCCACGCTGGAAGCAACCGATGTTAAATATCCACGACTAAATCTAATTTGAATAAAATTGGGACATTACATTATTTAACTCAGGTTAGAATTATGAACGTATATATCACTGAATGCATAACATGCACCTGCATATGATAATTAGAAATGATGGGAAAATGAAATCGACGCTCCCCTCCCACATAAATTTACAACCGTCCCCAAAATGTTATGGGGTTCTATTGGGATTTTTGAAACATTTTTTTGTCGTTTAAAAAAATCAAGAGGTTTTTGCTTCAAAAGCTACCAGAATACTTCCTTTGATTGCCCTTTTCAAAAAAAAAAAATTGGAGGAAGTAACCCCCACCCTCAAAAAGCTCGTGCCTTCGGCACTCGCGCCAGGTGCCTTCGGCATCTGGACACCCCATACCGCTCTGGCATCTGCCAGTTCACCAAAATTAGCAATATCAGCCCCCCCCCCCCCCCCCCCCCCAAAATATAAATTTCCTTCCAACAGAGCTGCATTGGTATGGATTAACTGGTTCTATTGTGCACAATTGTCATTTGTTAGACATTTTTCACATTTTCTGGGTTGATTTAGACGTGTTGTGAGGTAAAGAGTTAAATGGGTATCGACCGTAAACAATAACCTATCGAAATCATTATCATTACAAAGGTTTTTTGTTCTTGCCGACGCCGCTTTGTGCACATTGCTAATCACATTTACCTGTGCTCTAAAGCAGCTGCGATTGTCAGTGTATATGTTTCCAGTAATTTCTGATCTCCTTCAAAGACTATACCGCACTTCAAAGACTTTTGACTGAACCAAGACAACACATTTATATAATACACGTGTGATGGTTTCTGGAGAGTGTTGCTGTTTAATATAGAATAGAAATGGGGAAGTGGGATGAAAGAATGAAGAATAGGTGGTTGGTGGATGACCAAAAAGAAAAGGTTGAAATGCTGATCATAGAAATTGGGAATAGGGAGGTTCGAGGTCTCATCAAAGAATTAGTGTCTGGGTGCTGGGAAGAAAGAAGAGGCACAGGGAGGGGGTAACAGGTGGGAAGAAAGGATAATCAAGGCCTTCTCATACGAGAACCGCGACAAATCAGCGAATGGCCAAAGTGTTGTTATTATTATTATGTTTGGAATCCCGGACATTTGCCCCGAGGATATTTGCCCCGCATCACTTTTTAAAGAAAACGGACATTTGCCCCGATCAGCTAATTACATAGTGGACATTTGCCCCGCTATAAAAATTCTCTCCTGGACATTTGCCCCGATAAAATTTTGTCGTTTAGAAAGTAAAATTAATTTTTTCCCCCAGATTTCCCCCCCAGATTTCTGGACGATTCGGACCATGCTTATGGACGATATGGCAATAGAAAAACAACGCTTAAGGAGATTAAACTGACTTTTATTCAAGCCAAAATTTTACAACAACAAAAAAAACGAAGTGAAGCACATATATAAATAGCACAATTCATTGAAACAGCCTACACGCGAATCCTCAAGTCAAGATTAATTTTGAGAAACTGTCTGTTCAAAAATATTTTGAGGGTTTATTGTATAACCACTTTCCAGACATTTGTCAGACGAATGTTTGGATAGTGGTTATACAATTTATTTATGTTATTTAAAAATAACATATAATAACATTTAAATATCTATCAGAATGTACCGTAACATTTAAGCACAATATTCTAGTAACATGGTCCGAAAACAGAACATTTCAAAGAATTCATTCAACATTCAACATTTCAGTTAACAAATAGAATCTAATGCAATGGCCAATGTCTTTTAGAAAGGCGCGGGTGTCTTTCTCACCAGTTGAAATTTGTGTACATAGTGTCTTAAGTTTTTTTTGCAACTTCAAAGTCTCTCGTCGAACTCGTTTTGTCGGTGGCTCTAGAACTGTGATTCTACGAATATCAGTCAGTGCAGATAGATGATCCTTTTGAATGCATGATATGGAGTGCCATGCACCTGGGTTGTCATGTCCCACAAGATGACTGTATCCATTGTTCCACGATTCACACTCATTGTTCGTTCTTGAACGGTTGTTCATTGTGGCTTCATGAACACTCCAAATGGTTGGGGGGAAGCGTGGGTTGTTGGAAGATTTCAGCGTCAATTTACCATCCTTCATGCTGACTTTTGTTGGCCCACTGACATATGTGTTGTCGAAATAGTCAATAACCTCATGAAGACAATCATGTGCACTAAATCTTACTATGGCCATACCCTCTTTGAGCTTGTCGACAGGAAGAAATGCTAGTCCATCTAGCATTCCAACTGAATGTTTAACAGCATCGTTGTCTTTGTATTCAACACTGAGTCCACAACTCTGAATTTTTCTCCATGTATTTTGGCACAGGTGATAAAAACATCCCTGAATGCGAACTGAAAGACCGAACATTGTCCGTATGGAGTTGTGAATAGCTGTTTCATAATCACAGCTGATAGTCGATGGATTCGGATAAAGATCTAATGACTGACACTCATTCATTATTGCAGCAAACATCTCGTCGTAGCAAATTTGCTCTTTTGATGGAAGGAATGCACAAACACATGTGACTGTCGATCCATCCTTCTTTGCACGTATGACAAACAACTGTTGGAAAACTTTTGGGGCTGCACCAAACGTTCCATCCAGGAACCACTCATCTGAATCACACAAAAATGTAAGACTATCAATTGTACCAAAAACTAGCACTCTTTTGTTATTAGAGCCATCATCTTTGTAATTGTCATAGAAAAGAAAAGGAAGATTGTCGACACCACCAGTTGTTGTGTACTCTTCGGGGATGCATTGGAGGTCGGCGAGTTGTTTTGGCTCTTTGGGAGCTGTGCCCCTTTTGTACCTTCTAACAGCACGTTTCACAGTCTCTGTTGACCCGGCAGCTACTCGAACATCAACAGGGTACTCGGATAATTTGTCCTTCACTATTTGAACAGTCTTTCCACGATTGCAAGATACTGAATCTTTTATTGATTGGCGAGCTTTCAATGCTTCAATGGCTGTTTGATCTTGGGAATGATTATGCACGGTCGAAGTAATAACTTTCGTTTTATTCAAATCAGTCAACAAACTACCATTGCATTTTGTTGTTCTTCGGGAAGAACATTCCCAACGAATACTGTCCTTGTTTGTTCTTTTCAAAGTATATGAATATCCCTCTAAACACAACTTTTCACCACCACGTGTAGTACGTATAAACTCCATATTGAATGTGATATGCATTTGCCATCCATATTCCCTTTATATACAAAAAAGCAGCAAAGCAGCCGACTTTGTTTATCCAACAACTCCAACATGAGCGTCACTCATGACCACTGAATACATTTGATCAATTGTTTTCAAGTCAGTAAATACACTTATGATATTCACTGATTGTTTTCAAGTCATTAAAAACACTCATTGATATATTAACTGCTTGTTTTCATTGACAATTCATAGACAATCAATCACCACTGAATAATTTTGACTCATTGTTTTCGTGTCAGTGAAAACACTCATTGATATATTGGCTTTCGAGTCAGTGAAAACACTCATTGATATATTGGCCGCTTGTTTTCATAGACCTTGTTGACGGGAAAATACTGTACCCGGGAAAATGAGATCGGGGCAAATATCCGCCTAAGAAAAAAGAGATCGGGGCAAATATCCGCCTAAGAAAAAAGAGATCGGGGCAAATATCCGCTTTTGTATCGGGGCAAATGTCCGCGGGGCAAATCTCCTTATGTTTGGTTTTCTATTCTCTTCTTCCCTTAAATGTGCCATCGCACAACGTTATATTTTGGCTTGCCACCATGGCGAAACTCAAACCTACCATCGCCAACCTGGAACCGAATAGGGCCCTCTCTCTAATAGTCTTAATGGCGTTAAGGTATTGATTATCGACAATCTATCACTCACACGTAAACTACCAAGAAATCCTATCCGCGTGCATTCTCCACTCAGACCCCTTTTGTGACAATAGGAAAGCTAGGCCTGTATGATCCAAGCGAAATAAAATAAGGTTAACCGGGTCACAAGGGAATTGTAAATCCCACTTTCGGCGCGCTAAAACCTTTCATTCATCATCACCATGGAGGGTGGAGTTTACCCTTTATTTAACGTAGCGGTAAAACCGTCCAGTGCTATTCACAAACGTCGCCATTCAAATTCCGCCCGTTAGTTCAAACTAAATGAAAAATAATTCCAAGCTTTGATGCCGTATATTGTACAGTTAACCCTTTACCCAACGTGATTTAAAGACGACACTTGAAAAAAACAAATCCCCGTATAACTGAAAATTTTCATTTCTTGCTTCCAAAACATAGGTTATGAACCTGTCATTGGAACGAGCGCGACGCGCTCGTCCCAATGAGGAGTCATAACCTATGTTTTAGAAGCAAAAAATGAAAATATAAAAAACAATTGAATGGCGATTTTCGTGTATAGAGCTAACCGGTTTACCTAAACTAACGTAACGGCCAAAACCGGTCAGTTCTATACACGAAAATCGCCATTCAATTGTTTTTTTGTTTTTTTTATAATTTCATTTCTGCATCCCACCCCCTCTCCTCATCCCAGCATTCAGATATAAACGGTTTGATAGAAAGTGTATATTTATATAAATAAACTTATAACACATTCCTCTGAAAACAAACAGTAGGTACTCCAATTCAATGGCTTCATATCCTTTTAATGCTCTTCATATTTTTTAAGTAAAATATTTATGTTTGCAATATATTTGACTTGTTACAATTTATGGGAGACTGTCTATGGGCACTCTCCCATAAATTGTAACAAGACAAATATATCGCAAACATAAATAAATAAATATGCATCTGATGCGTCAATGAAAAAACCTAAAAACTTCTTTCTCCTGGGTTTGTACTAATATTGGAAGACACCGAAAGGTAATAAATCCAACGAGGGGGTCCAAGTTCAGTGAGGGATTGCCTGGGAACCAAAATCCCTTTTTTGCCTAAAAACTATATTACGGACACTGGGTCCAAGTTTGGACTACCGTCTCACCAGAGTGATAACGCGTATGATAACAAATGGACAAGGATGTGACTAGAGGGTTTTGACTTGGGGTGAAAGGTATAAAGTTTCCAACTAGGGAGGGGTTCGGGAGAGGGTTAAAGAATGTCCCCATGTGCCCCTGCGCTTGATTTTAGACTAAAATATAATCCTAGATCAGATATCTGAACATTGTGGCCGCCCACTACAGTGTGCAGCAGCCACAGCGCTCGGATAGCTGAACCAGGTATAATCCCAAGTACTTGGGCGTAACAATGTAGAAACATTTGGTAGTTGGTGTCAGGGCGGATCCCCCAGCCTATCCCCCGCACACGTCTGTGTCCATCGTCTTAACGTTTAACTAATTCGGATAGCGGATGACACTTGCTGGCTACATGTAACTGGAAATGCTCATATTGCCGTCTCAAAAGCACAGCCCATGACTTCGCATTCGGGCGAGCTCAACGAGCTCGCTCCAATGAGGAGTCATACACTGTGTGCCCGAGGCAAAAGTTTAAAAAATGATAATTTTAATGCAACCCCTTTAAAAAGCACTGGCGTCAACCTGGTGGTGATCCCCCCACCCCCAACATTTTCATGACCACCATCACTCCAGCCTAAAAAATACAGCCTATGATCCCGCATTGGGTCGAGCTCAAGGAGCTTGCTCCAATCCAATAATTAGCAATATGCTATATTTTTAAGACGAAAATTGGACAATATAATAAAATATGAATGTCGAACTTCTTAGAGAGAGAGAGAGAGAGAGAGAGAGAGAGAGAGAGATGGTACTTACCGCTAAAGTTTAATAATAACTCTTTGGCCAGCCGCTGATTTGTCGCGGTCCTCATAAGAGAAGGCCATCATTCCCCCTGCACCCCACCCCCTCTTCCCCTCCTCTCCTCCCAGCATTCAGATATAAACTGCTTAATAGTGTCCCTCACTTCCTCTTTTTCAATTTCTTCAATAAGCATTCCTACCCTCTCCCTCGTGTCCCCCTTCAGCCATCTATCCTTTGTTTCTTCACCCCACTTCTGCATTATTCTTCCAGTAAATTTTATTCTATGAGGTATATACTGTGGGCATTCCAAGAGAAAATGTTCCAGGGTCTCCACTACTCCAGAGTGGCACATTTGGCATCCCTTTTCCCCATCTCTCCCAATTTTTCCCCGAAGCTCCAGTGATCTTGATCTCAGTTTGAACAGCAGTGACCCTCCAAAGGTGCCATCTAGGTACTTCTCAAAAGCTGGCTTTTCTTTATATTGTAACCCCTGCAGTGATCTTTTCACGCTAACCCCTGCTCGCCAGTTTCGATTGCAATCTTCCATGACTCTCTCTTTGACAAACCTTTTGCCTTCTTTCATTCCTACTTCTATGTTTGTGACCTCTATAGAGTAATTGTCCATTAGTTCCCTCACATGTTTTGACCACCCCGTTTCTATATTAGAATTCCAAATGGTATCGAGCATCAATTTGCACCACCGGTTGTCAGGCAGGTTTCTCAAGTAGTTAAAGTAACACAGTTTTCCCAAATCTACCCTGTCCTTGATTTTCATCCACCCAAGCTCCCCCCTTACTGCTTCCAAAGCTGCAGCATTACTCGACCCTGTTATCCATCTGCCGGCATCATTTTGAGTATTTTCCAACTTCTTAATAACGGTTTGGTTTAATGGAATCACGTCCGTGCCATACGTTATACTTGGTAAACCCACCCTCTCCCACAGTGTTTTCCCCACAAAGACCTTGTTGAAACTATTTTTCCCTAAAAGTTTTAGTTGGTTCAGAATTCTTTTCCCCTTCAGAATCAGTTTGGCTGAGTAATTTCTGTACACCCCTCTTCCCGTTATATTTATGCTTACCCCTAGATACTCATACTCTCCCGTTTCTCCTACAGTGATTTGTTTGCTTTCCCCTTCGGGGATTGAGAACTCCCCCACTCTCCATCTCTTCGTCATATCTACCTTGCGTCCAACGGGTATTACCTTGCTTTTATTTTCATTTAGTTCGAGCCGCCAAGTGTTCCCATATCTACCAACAATTTCCAGCAGTTTCTCTAGCCCCTGTTCGGTTCTAGACATTAACACCATGTCGTCCGCAAAGAATAAGCCTGGTATCTTTATGTCTCCAACATTTACCCCCTCCGCACTCTGAATTAGTTCGTCCCCTAAATCTTTAACATACAATGCAAACAAAATCGGTGAAAAGATACACCCCTGCTTGAGGCCTATATCCATAGGGACTCGTTTTGTAGTGATACTCCCTAGACTGAGTTGGCTTTGCACATCTGTATACAGTGCTTTCATGATTCCCACAAAGTCACCCCCCAGTCCGATGCCCTCGAGCTTTCGCCACATACCTTCCCTCCACACTCGGTCGTACGCTTTTTTCACATCTAGAAATGCCAGAAACATCTTTTTCTTTTCAGCCTTTGTTGATTCTATCAGTTGGGTGAGTGTAAATAGGTGATCAGTGACTCTTCGTCCTTTCCTGAAACCATTTTGAATTTCTCCTAAAAAACCTTTCTCTTCAATAACTTCCTCTAGTCTACCGTATATGACCTTACAGAATACTTTTCCGATGTTACTACTAACTGATATCCCCCTATAGTTATCTAGAACTTCCTTATCCCCCTTTTTGTGTATGAACGACACCTTACTTTCCCTCCACTCTCTGGGGACCTCTTGCTTTCGCAGAGCCAGGTTGAAAAGGTTTGTCAGGACTTCAATAAGTGCCTCCCCTCCATTTTTGAGGAATTCGTTCGGAATTTCATCAGTCCCTCCCGCTTTACCATTTTTTAATTTCGAGACCACGTTCCGCACTTCTTCTGCCGTTATTTCGCTACATACACGATTGGATAGGTTCTCCTCCACCAGTGTATTTCTTTTTGGTGGGGACCCACTGCCCCATCGCCTATCGTTTATCTTTTCCCAGTGCTTGACTAACTCTGAAGCGATACGGCCTTTATCTTCTGTACTTTCCCCATCCACTTTGATACTCTGCACACTACTTTTCCCCCGTTTATTTACCCAGTTCCAAAATACGTTTGAGCTCGAACCCCCCGTTTTCTTTATTGTTCTGGCAAGACTGCAATTGCGCTCCTTCCTATTATTATTCTTTATCTCATTCACCTTTTTCCGTGCCAGTTCATATTCTCCTTTCATTAGTCTCGTGTCATTGTTATCCACCCCTTTAAGCTTCCTACTTCTTCTGTAAGCAGCGCATTTTACCTTCCTTTCTTTTATAGCCTTTTTCAGTCCCTCGTTAACCCTGTATCCAAGCTCTCTCGTTGGGACCCTCACCCTTCCTATACACTCCCTCCCTGCCTCTGTTAGGCTATTTACTATGCCATCTGAAATACTCTGGACATTTGCATCCCTAGGTATACATTCAAGATTTGGTTTTAGTTTTTCCCGAAACTGCTTCCAGTCTGCTCCTTGTTTTAGTCCCCAAACTTCCTTGAAGGTATTTCTGTCTCTATTCGTCTTTTTGCCCATAATCTTAACTGTTATCAGGTTGTGATCACTACCCAGGTCATTTTTTCCCTCGTCATCTATTTCTACATCTATAACCTCCCTCCATACGCTAATGTCAGTGAGTATATAATCAATTATTGTTTTCTTATCGTTCCTCTCCCAGGTCCATTTACCCTTACATTTCGCATCCCTGTTCAGGATCTTTAAACCAAGCTCTTTTGATAGGTCCAACATCTTCCTCCCATTCGTGTTAATTTTCCTATCACCTCCCTGTATGCCCTCCTCCTTATCCCCGATGTGCCCATTGAAGTCCCCCATTAGGACAATACTGAACCCTCTGCTCCCAAGCTCTGTGATATTCGATCTAAGAGTTGTATATATTGAATCATTCCACTCGGGCTTACTTCCCTCCACTGCTAAGTATACAACACCAACGGCAACACTCCTGTTTCCTAACTTGATTTTTGCCCAGACTATTTCGTTGGATACTGGAATCTGAGTCCTTGCTTCTGTGAGATCTGTAATCAATGAGGGCTGTAATTCCTCTTTAGCGTAGATGCCAACACCCCCACCCCGTTTCTGACCCTCAGTTCGCCCAGCTCCTATCCACACGCAACCCTTCATCTGATCAACCCGCTCATCCCGTCGTATCCACGTCTCACTTAGACCCATTATATCGAAGTCTCCTTCGTCCATCATTGTTGATATTTCGCTTACTTTCTTGTGCAGACCCTGGATGTTGCAGTACCCAAACTTAATGAATCTTTGTTTTTTTGTCATCACTGGCACATTATTATAACCCTGGTATGTCCCTGTATTGTGCATGTTTGTTGTTCTTCCCATGTTCCCAGCATTTGTGCCACTCTGGGTTACCGGCTGTGGTCCCCTACCCCCCTTTTCTCCAAAAAAGGCCCAGCCACCTGTAAGATTTTTTGGCCCAACAGGTCTGTACCCATCCTACTTAAATGCAATCCGTCTCGCCCATACAACTCTCCTTGTCCCCAGAATGAATCCCAGTGGTCAATGAAATGTACTCCCAAGTCTTTGCAGTGCTCTTCCAGCTCCTCGTTTAGTGCCATAATCCGAGAGTTCCTCTCATTTCCACCACCCATAACGGGGAGCACCCCTGAAACGATGATCCGAGCATTCCTGCTAAGTAGCTTACTAATTAGGTCCTTGTATGTGTCCACCAAACGAACTGATTTCCTCTCCCTGATGTTATTGGACCCCACATGTAATACCACTACCGGATCAGGCCCCGACCCAGCTACAATACCGTCCACTCTATCCCTCAGGTCCTCCACTTTAGCCCCCGGAAAGCACAGAACTGTTCTATTTTTACTGTCCGGACCACAGACAACCTTGTCGATCCCCCGAACTATGCTACTTCCCGCAACCACCAACTTACTTTTGGACCTCGCCCTATTTATCTCCTCTAGTCTCCTATTGTTTACAGCGTCCTCTTCCTCTCCAACAGCCCCACTCGGACTCAATATCGGTATCGGTATCTTTGACCTAGGATTACTCCTATCCTTGTCCCTCCGTCTCTTTCCAGGCCCTGAGCTACCTGGACTACTCCCCTGGTCTTCCCCCGGATCCCTCCTCCTTTTTCCTGGCCTAGACCCCAAGCTACTATCTGTTGCAACTACCTCCATCTCCTCCTCTGTCTCTTCCGAATCGAGCACATCAAATCTGTTTCTGGTGCTGCACTCCCCACTGCCTTTGGACTTTACACCCCTATCTACCTGCTTCTCTGGCCCCCCTTTCCTACCACTTTTGGTAGTCCACGCCAAACGCTTTACAGCATTGCTCCGGCCTGGGCCCCCCTCATCTGTCCTACGTACTTTTCTAGCAGCCCCCACCTCATCACCTACCTCATTCACATCAAAGGTTCTACCCCCATGTTTCCTCTTGGAACCACCGACAACCTTCCATCCTTCTCGGAAAGCCACTTTCACAGGCGTAACTCCAGACAGCCCCGCCCTACCAAGTCTTCCCTTCAGCTCAGCAATCTCCCCCTCAAACTTAACAATTGTCTCAAGTTTATCTTCTGAAGTTTGGTTGTGATGTTAGCAGTTGTGAATTCTACGGTCGGTCCGTCCTTATCGCAGGCAACCACGATTCCCTGGAGCCCATTCACCAATTTATCGGATAAATTTCGTAATAGCATAACTGGAGACCCCGTCTTCAACCAGAGCTTTTTGGAAGCTAGAATAGTCTCCAGATGCCGTTGGTCACCCGTGTCATCAGCGGCATACTCATAGACGTCTCCGTCTTGTTTCAGTAGACACGATCTATTATATGTGTCCACTAAAAAATTTGTGGCCAACAGTTTTTTGGTTTTAAAACTATCCGGTAACTCCCTTGTTAAAGTCATTATGAAATCTAGTGTCTCTTCTGTAAGTTCATTTCTTCCAGACACATCGGCCACAGCATTTACTAATCCGTTCTCCAATTGTCTCATTCTTGATGATAGACAGACCCTGTGCGGAAACATGCTTCGGAATAACGAACTCTCAAAACAAAAAGCACCTTCGTCGTTGTACAACACTTTTGCCACGGGTGGCAACTGATAAAAGTCCCCACAGATTATAAGCTGCATGCCACCAAATAGAAAAGAAGGGTTCTTCAGTCTACATATTTCTGCTAGCATATCGAACATCCTACAACTGAGCATGGAAATCTCGTCAATGATTAACGTGTCTGTTCGAATAATTCTGTCGTATGTTTCTCTATACTTTACGTTATTTTGAATGATTTTACACACTTCATGTGATCCATAGCGGCCGTCTTCCATTCCTGCCCATCGATGGATCGTTGTAGCGCCCAGAAAACTCTCATAGCGTGTGCATGCAATACCCGTGGTGCACGTCAGATGGACTGTCTTTTTGTCATTCCTTAAAGTTTTTACTATCTCTGCAAGAAGATAGGATTTCCCTGTACCTGCAAAGCCGCATATCAATAAGTTGTGTCCTTTGTGAACACGAGAAAGTGCATGTTCTTGCTCTGGATTCAAAGTCATCGTTTTGCTTTTAAAATTATCGCAGTGAATTAAACGCGAACATGTTAATAAGACTTCATTCAAGTGACGAATATACTTATGGTGAGAGGCATTGTTTCGGGTGAACCACTTTTTCTGTGACAAATATAGCAACCAATGGGATGGCGAGATCAAATTCGATGCGCTATCAGTAGAAGTATGGCGACTGAATAACATTTCTTTTATTACTGAAGAGAATTATGAATACAAATTTCAATTTTATAACATTTAAGAAGTCATGAAGCCCCAATACCACCCCGTAAGATTAGTGTGGTAAATTTTAGATAGAATGACAATCGTAGTTCGAAAATGGGTCGTTTCGTTGCTTAGATTTGATCAATTGTTTTGATCGTCCCAGTCAGTTCTCCGGCTTTAGCGTTGTCCGACCTGAAGAAAAGTGATTCTTCCCCGAGATATATTCGCCAGGTTTCAGCGTTGAAAATGTTTTGGTTGGTCAAGTGGCATACCAACGTAAAGCTTAACGTCTTAACTGTCGGGTGACATCAACATCTCGACCAAAAAATCACGCGTTTGATTTTTGTGTGAGTTTGAATGAGGCAGGTAGATATCTTGCCCGGATTGAAGTTATGTACCTTTACTCTCTGATATACAATATCATGGGAAATTACATAATTCGTCAAAAACCCTTCAAATACACCATTTTTCATGATCTTTGACTCATGTCGAACACCTGTGGGTCAGACTGATTCTCGGGAGACTAAGTGTATCTTTAAAGGTTATGCATCAAGGGAGATAAGTACCATATCAACCTTGAAAGAGTAATGAGTAATCTCCCTGTGATCGAATAGCTCCATATCGAATGAGCAGACGCGAAGAAGAAGAAATTGAAAAGAAAAAGGAATTTTGCCACCTGCACTCTGATGTAAAACGTCCCTGTGCTGGTTTTTCTTATTCACAATTCAGGAAATCTACCAATGATGTCTAACGTACAGATCTGATTGGAACCTGTCACATCAGACATGATTGCTATGAAGCAAAACTAGAGAGATAATTCTCAACTGATCATACACAATTATACTTATATAGTTCGGGGAACCAAATGTTCACCAGGAGCGGTAAAGTTGATTTAACCCTTTACATAACGTAACGGCCAAAACCGGCCAGCGCTATTCTCAAACATCGCCAATTAATTTTCATTATTTTTTTCATTTTTCTGTCTCAAAACATAGGTTACGACCCCTCGATGGAACGAGCTTGTCGAGCTCGTTCCAACGAGGGGTCATAACCTATGTTTCTGAGACAAAAAATGAAAAAAATTAGTTATTCAAGAATTATTTTTGCAAGTGTCGTCTGCTTTTCAGGTTAGGTAAAGGGTTAACCGCGAGGCTTGACGTGCGGTTAAATTAAATTCATTACGAGTGTTGAACATTTGGTGCACCAAGGTACTGTGGATATATTTTGTTTATACCATGATCCGATTGAAAAGGGAGAATATGTCTTTGCTCATGGCCACTATTCAAATTTGGCGGAATAGTAGATGTCACTTCAGTGTAAAATTCGTCTAGCATATGTATGCTGACGCTGAATAGCGAGCTTTGAAGTGGTCAGTACTATGCATCTTTCAACTAAAAGAAGAATGCCAACACTTCTCGAAATCACAATAACATTCTTTGAGGGGAAAAGTAACACCAATAAGGATATATATAGTGTTTCTGGAGAACAAATTTAAACGACGAATGGGATGGGAAATCTA
The DNA here is from genome assembly GCA_031216915.1 of Pictodentalium vernedei. Taxonomy (NCBI): domain Eukaryota; kingdom Metazoa; phylum Mollusca; class Scaphopoda; order Dentaliida; family Dentaliidae; genus Pictodentalium; species Pictodentalium vernedei. The sequence goes on from CM062297.1 coordinate 826,390,803, forward strand.
CTTCTCGTGTTTTAGCGAGTGGCGCAGATTGCCTATCCCAAGGGTTGTTTCAATTTGTACTTCACAAATACTATGGGTCCATTTTATTAATTCCATGATTCTTTTTGTTAGAATCCCCTCTTCCCAACAATATAAAAATATCGTGAGGGAAACTTGTCATTCATTTCGAACCCCAGCTTTGATAAATGGGCGTACTAGTACCATTGTAACTAAGAAGAAAAATCTTATTGATATAAAACTATAAAATTTGATCACTTTCACAAAATATATGATTCTGGCAATGACGAGGAAAGCTTGTTCTCAGGGGAAAGTTAATGAATGTGACGCACTTCTTCAAAGATCAGAACTCAGAACTACGTTCTCTCTCGCAAAGTAAAGTTTTGAACAAGCGAATACAAGAAATCAATAACTCGCGAACATTGAAAGGAATCAGTCATTGATTGTTAACGTTATTAATGTTTACACAATTTATACTGATTGTCAAAGTTGTTTTTTTTTTTTTGGGGGGGGGGGGGGGTGGTGAGGAGGATTCTGTTGTTGTTGGACGACCTGTTCAGGAATTTAGATGGTTCTGTGAAATCATCTCGTGTTTTCTGTGATTAAGCTAAATGGGGTAATACTTTTTGCCGGTAAAAGGACGGTATCCGGTAAAAAGGACGGTAAGTGTATAAAAACTACGTTTTAAAGTACTAAATGTACCTCTCAGTGTGTGAAAAGTGATTATTTGAGGAAGCTAACGCAATAATAAATATATAGAAGGAAGATTAAGTATTGTTTGTTTTATTGTAGACTATTTTCAAGACAAAATAGCTCATTTCGTCATCAACACTGATCGACACGCCATTTTGTGCCTGGAAAACAACGAATTCGCTGAGGTGCACGGCGGGGTGAATATTATCATACTTGCTCGACGGAGGTGTAGCTAATTTTAGATGTTTCTGTTCACTACGAGGGGATTTAACAAAACGTCTTTTTTGGAGAGAAACCATTTATAATTTGAAAATAGTCTACAATAAAACAAACAATACTTAATCTTCGTTTTATATTGCGCACGCTTCATTAAATTGTCACTTCACACTTTCAGAGGTACATTTAGTACTTTAAAACAGTTTTTATACGCTTACCATCCTTTTTACCCGCAAAAAGTTGTGAGCAAACTTTTTTATTTAAACGGGGGTTCATATTTTATTTTCAGTTAGCGTTTCGCCAAACACATGCCGAGGTGATAATAAATATTAAAACCAACCATACATCAGTGGATACTAGTTCTAGATTTCTGTAAGTCACACCTCAGTGATACCCACATGAGCCTATTAAGAATAGGGCCCCTTGTGCTCACTCCACCAACCCCTATGTGTGAGCTCACAGTGGTGGGTCCGGGGGGGGGGGGAGGGGTGAGGGCCCTCAGATGCAAACCGTTATGTCGATCTTGTCCCTCCCCCCCCCCCCATTTCGAAAATATGGAAAATGGATTATATATATAGCGGGGCATAGCCAGGATTCTGTAAAGGGGATGGGGGCAATCATGATGTTTGGAAGGTTTGTGGGGTCCCTCCCAGGCCTAACTAGGGCTAGACCTCCCCAGAAACAAATTATCGTAAACAATTCATTAGTTACTAATTCCAATCGCCCGCTATACACATTAGTGTCTATCATACACAATATGTATTGTGGACGACTGAAATTAACAAGCAAGCAATAGATTTGGAATACTTCCAATTGTGGCATAGCAGGGTTAAGTACCCCGGATAACTGATCGTCTAGTGGTTTTTCGTTCGGACTATAATCGTGGCAAAAATGGCCACAGGACAATTTAAGTGTTCAGTCTTAAGAGGCAACCAGTTCTGTAGAGTCTGCAACAATTCTTGATACTGCAGCCGCAGCGAAAGGGTGAATTCAAAAACACATAAAATGTACTTACAGTTTTCTACACTTTTATTAAAACCCTAAGTAAAGTTCCTACAAGTTAAACTTGAAACAAATTCTCTCTCTGGTAAATGTTTGAAAATATCAGATACGAAATGAGACTAAGTCGAAACTATCGCATCGCTCTCATCGCGTCCTGTGTCTGGAAATGTTGTCTGGCCTGGCAGCGTTCGGCGGCGTCCTTCCACGAGAATAGGAGAGTGACTTCTTGTATGTACGGAAGACCAGAGAGAAGTCCCGTCTCGGGTGATTCCGTTGGCTTAAATACGAGTTGAATCGTGTCTACTCGGCAGAATTTACGTCATAAAACACCACAAAACACCACATATACCCCAAGATGGCGGAGAGGTATTTCTTAACCCCCTACTTCCATCCTGGAATAGTAGGGCATCCGGTGGGTATCCTATGCTAAGAGTATGCGTTCTCGCTTTTAAAAGGACGCTGGCAATTAATAGGTGTATAACCGCAAAACCAGTCGGCCATCTTGTGAACGTGCAAGATTGCACAATTCTCAGAGCTGAAACTGATACTGGGTGTGTTGAGGTTAGGTCGGGTCAGTATACAATGCTAAAATCTGTCAAAAGCATTCTGATGGGGTTATTATAGGTTAGGCTTTTACTAGCTCATATGCCAATCATAATTGCAAATACTGTCAAAAACACCTTTTTACAATAAGTGCATAAAGTACTTCTGTAGGTCAGTTGCACTGCTATTATGCAATGCAAATATACGAGGAATTGAATAAAATTACATAACTTGGGCTTGAAAACAGCGTTTACTTATTAAAGTTTATAACAGAGAATTATTACCAAGTAGGACTTGGCCACTCTGATTAACACATTAACACTTCGGGAACCAAGATTCTCGAGTGCAATCATAAGACTCCGACGCACCCCACGGAGGTTAACCCGACGCGCTCCGTGAAGGGGCTCCGTGGAGGGCATTTCGTTACAATCCTCCCAACCAAGACGCGAGGTCCGGTAAACTTTTGGCGGAGCTCGAGTCTGGATCAGATGAATTCCAGAATTATCAATAGTGATCAGGATTGTGACCAGGATCACCAGGATCACCGGCTGACCGGATCCAGGGAAACTGGATGACCAATCACCCGCGGTGACCAAGATGCTATCAGCATCACGGTCAACACAGTGACGGGAATCCATGACCAGGATCAGTCACTACCGGTTTTTAGGGAGAAGAAATGCACTACAGGGAGTATTTATTACGGACTAATAGTATCGGAACGCCACCAGACAACAGGAATCACCTTTTCTCCTAAGGTATTACATTCTTACATTCTGAATTCCTGAAAGTATTAAAGATAACAATAAATTCTACCTGATTCTGTTAGCGGGGAAAAACTGATAATTACGGATCGTAAAATCGAAGCTATGCTTCTTCAAAGGAGTTCCCCATAGGAGATCAAATCGACACAGAGGACAACTTTGTTTTTGCTGCATCCAAGTTAACCCACAGTAGAGATGTACTAGCTGAGTACATTGAGGACAACGATATGCTTCACGGGGCCCAATAATGTCCAACAAGCATATCGCACATTGTCTCCCATCTCCATCAACTATATTTTGTCTGGCTTGAAAGATTCGAAGGCTTGCGTACATTTCAAGCGAGTATTGCAAGACTTGATGACTGTATTGTGCATTTTCCCATTCATAGGTATGTTCCACCTGCACATGATGGAACGTTTCACCAATTATCATGCGATATTCGCGAGGTAAATCGGGTATGGAGATTTGACTATATTCACTCGGGCGAAATGGACGGACCGGAGTCGATGTGATGAATAGATCGATCCCATTCTCCGATTGATAAGGAATTCGTTGATCATAATAAGTTCCGTCCCACCGTGGGTCATTCCAATAGCGAATAACACTTACACGGCTTGATCGTGCTGCCTCCCAAGGGGTTGCTAATCGAGCCTCATGTTCGATTACCACTATGTGAGGCATCACCAGTTCGCGTCCTACTTCCGTTGTATGAAGACAATACCGGTATAAAACTTGAGTTCGAATCAATTCTAAGTGACCGGTGACTTCGTTTAACTGGACCATATCCCACACACGGATTTTGCGCTGAAAAGCGGAAGCTCCGTTGTGAAAGATCATAGGTACAGGTATACGAAATCTCTGTGTCCAATACTCTAGTTGCTCCGGAAGAAAATCTTCCGAAGTTGGGTTAACTTTACGATAGGCATATGCCGTGGCCATTTTTCACGGATTCAATATTACTTATAAACTAATTAAAACTGTTTAAACTATACAAACTGAAAATTGACTTAATTTCACGCGTGATTGATAAAACAAAGACTGTGATTGACCATATTCAATAAAATATCCCGTGTGATCGATAAAACAAGAACTGTGCTTGACTAAACGCAATAAAATACAATAAAAGAATAAAAACACAAAAACTATTTTACACTATGCTACAGCTGGGCCGTATGAACAATTCTACTTTCCCCGTTAACGGTTCTTCGTTAGTTTTTAATCTGTTGTCGATAGTGACAAAACTAGGAGTCACGTCTAGAATGTCACTATATAATTTTGATTGAAAAGAACTTTTTCGTTTACTTTACGGAGATACTTTGTTGTTTGCGCAAGAAAAATAGTATAGAATAATGTCCAAAGATGACAACAGTGCCCGACGGCACGCAGCTGTAGAGGTCGCCTTTTTAACTTCTGTCATGTCATGTCATACGCAACTCGAAACTGATGTGGATCCATTTCAGCTGGTACTGGAAGCTTCGGCTCGTTACCGATACCCCACCTCATGGGTGTACGGCAGTGCGGGCAAGAAGCTGGCTCAGGAGCACCGGCTTTTGATCTGGCCCATGCAATACCACAAGAGTAGTGGATTTGCTGCTTACATTGGCCACATTCAAATAAATCCTGCCAAGTTTTTGAAATTTCTGCTAAGCAGATGCAGCAAGGGTCCCCAAGATCCTTATAATGAGTTTGTACCTCCTGCGTCTCATTATATTTAATAATTTGGCTGCGTAAACTAAAACGTTGTAATCGTCTTCCCTCGTGTCGGATTAAAGCTTCACGAAGGAGCCGATACTGCTTTTGCTGTTTCTCCAATTCATACGTTGTCTGTACGTTGCCAGGAGGAAAGAATCGTGCAGGGTGCATTTGGTGCTGATAAAATCCAAAATCTTCATCAGCTTCACTGGCGGGATATTCACTACCAGGGAAGATCTCATGACTTCTGAATGGACGGACCAAGCCAGGATTGGCTATTAGGTCCAATTCAGCATCCAATTGATTTCGCCCATGGTCATAATATCGGCCATTCCAACAGGGGTCATTGACACAATGAATGACCTCGTCAGGACCGGGACCAGTGACCTCATGGGGTTCCACTTCGACTGGGAACTCTGGAAAATACCAAAGATGGGGAAATATTACTTTTCTTTCCTCAGAGAGATAAAAACGATAGCCAAGTTGGTGTTGCATTATCTCTGTCTGGCCATTGGCAGGATTATAATGTCTCGTGTTCCAAATACGAATAAACCTTAAACGGCGACGTTGCCATAAATCTTTTGGAAAATATAAAGTATGACCATGACAGGGAGCCGCTGCTTTATGAAAGTCTGCGCGTTTATGTTCTTCAAATCTTGCCCGTTCCTCATAAGTATGGCAAGGAGTTACAGCATGTTGGTAGGCTTCGCGTTGATGTAAATCGTACATGGCCTGTTCTTCGGCAAATTCGTCGAATTCCAAAGTAGTTGCTGAAGCCATACCAACAAGAAAATTTAATCAAATATAAAATAGAATATAACTATATTTAAAAGAAACCACTATGTTACCAATAGTATTATGTTTATACACTAAAATTTACACGTATAATACGCTCCCCTGGGTTCGTCTGTAACTTGGTGCACTCAATCAACACTCTTTCCACCAACTTTCAAATTTGTTTGCCTTGATACTGGAGTCCTGTGTGTAACTTATCTAATACACTCCAGGAACTCCGATTTTATAAAAATTGTTACACTGCAGTGCAGAATTACTAACTTTGGGAAATTTTTCACTAGTAAACAAGACAAACACAGACGACCCGTTATCGTCATGGATCAGGTTTCCAATGAAGGATTATACATAAATTGGGAAACCAGATTCATGAAAATCTTATATATATGTAGTAGTCTACGTAGACTTTTCTGTTTGTTGTTGCTTATTAAAGTTTACACTTCTCAATCTTCACTCTGAAGGTTTTCATTTTGTGTTGGCAACTGATAATGCCGATACACAGTATTTGGGCCTGTCCGGTAATCAAACGTTGACCCTGTGAAATGTCCAATATAATCTGGGTGGTATTGACGATAGACAACAAAGGGTTGAAAACTCCTTGGTCGGCCATCTGAGTGATATCGTGCTAGTCTACGACGACTAAAGTCACGATATCTTGCACAGAAGGGAGTAAACTCTGCTACATTTCTTCGCATGTGAAATCTATGATGTACACTACTGGTAGTAGCCACCCGGTGACTATAATACCGTAGAGGTTGACTTACCTCACCCTGCTCGTTGATTTTTGGATATTGTAAATCAGGGCAATTGTATATCACTAAATATCTAGACCTATTTGCAAAAGTTAAATGAGTATTAACAGCGCTGTCATAATAATATATCAACTCTCGCTCAACCTCTATATATACTATATTCAAATCCATATCAAAATATTGACATCCAAATACATCCTCAATGTCTAAGAGATCTGTATCTTTCATAAAGTCTTGTTCATATGTATTGGGTCGTATGATATCTCGATCAAATTCATGAGGAGAGGTCAACGGGCGAGGTGTTCTGAAAAACTCGCTCCTTGCCCACTCCCACGGCCTTGGTCGAATATCGATTATAGGTTCTGGGACAATATTAGTAGACAATGGAGCAATTTGTCTTGCTTCTACATCACTTAAAGGAGGGGTGTGTACGTCTAATCCAAGATCAGCTCGTGCAAGTTCATTTTGTATCACACTGATACCTGACTCTGCAACATCAGTGTCCAGAACAGTGGTAGAATCACTAGGCAAAGAATCACTTGTAGGTGTGGTCATACTGGAAGAAGTATGTGATCTCATTGTTATATCATAAACAAATCCACCGAGTCCATCTTGGCTCTCGGGGTCCCGATGAATAATTGCATCATGGGTTCTAACAGGTAATCTTGGAGGAAGGACTAACGTTTCCACTGTATCCGTAGGCGAATAAGGTGGAAGTCGTTGAAGTCGTTCCGGCGTAGATAGTAAAATGGAGTCAGTAGGAGTTTGAACACTACTTGGAGGAGTCGACAAAAGGTCGGAAGATGCTATAGAAGGTGATGGTGATTCTTCCATTGATGCCAATACAGATACACTATTATCAGATGAATTGCTATTTATATTTACGTTTATACTAGATGAATTAGTGTCTTGAAAAAGTTCTCGTGAAACAGTACTGTTACTGTCAGTTCCAGTACTAACTGTACTTGAAGTTTCATCATCATATAAAGTGTCATGATCATTATAATAACTCTGGTAATCAGGGAAATCATCGAGCCCACTGTCAACACTAGAATCAGATTCTGCCATTTGTACACTGGTCACTGAAACAAAAACACATAGTGTGTGAACTACTGTTTTTCAGTTTCTTTGTCTATATCAAACATAGTTATGTGGACATTGGCAGAATCCACGTCATGTTGTACACGGGGATATATTGATTTCCTATTAGGTTGAGGAGAAGGTCTAAAGTTTTGAACAGCTTTTCTCATCATGTCTCTAATACTCTTAGGAGGTTGTTGTTGTTGTGCTCCAGTTGGATCAGCAGGAGCTGAAGGCTGTGGTCTAGGTCCCATACTAGTATAGATTTCATCATCGGCAAATGCAAAATTAGACATTTCACTATCATCAACAGCAGAAAAAGTCGGTTTACTTTTATGGTTTCTTAACCATTTATATATCTGTTTGTGTCTATCGGCTCGATAGCACTTCCAAAACAGATATAATCCTATTATTAATGCAACGGTCGCGAGAGCATAAGCCCACTTAGGGACTTCAAATGAGTCCGTCATTTGTAAATTTAGCGAGTCAAGTTCATGAATTAAGTCATCCATGGGTAAGTCATCCAAGTGATCTATTCCTTTCGGTATCGTAAACGTCGATATGTTCACCCTCTCTATGACAGGTTTCCACATCTGTCGTTGTAACAACGAGAAATTTGGTAACACTGTCCTGGTAAGTATCCGAAAAGTAGAATTATCCCTTTTATGGAAATAACTCGGTAACATTAATTGACCGCTCGATGCCATACATAACGGTTTTAATTCCAAAATTCCAATTGGCGGAAGAATCCGTTTCGGTTTCGGATGTCTTCGTTTCGGACACGTAATTGAGAATCGTAGTGGGACATCTGTCGTGATGTACCACATTCCTTCATCGATTCTAGTACTGAACGGGAGGTCGATATTCAATCGAACTTCCGTTTGACATAAGTTCGGAATTTCTAATTTCATGTTTAAAAACAAAGCTAACATACAACTTGTCGTTGTATGTATCGTTCGTACGGCACCTACTAAAGGACAAAACAACTTATTGTTATCTACACATTGGTCATGTCCTATTTCTGGGACATACTTCGTCCTTTCTTTATTAATAATTAGTATGTCAGATTCAAGAGTATATATTGCTACTAATTTATTTGCAACTCGCGACGCATTCTTAGTTACATTGACAAAGGGTACAGGCAAAGCCTGCACCTTGAACACTTCAAATTGCAAGTTCGAATTACGTAAGGGGATCTTCATAAAGATCACCAATTTATCGTCATCATAAATGGCAGCCGTCGTAAGCAAATGATAATATTGCCATAACTCTGTTGTCAGATCTAGTGGCAACATTGACTTGTCATCTAATTGAACTTTAATACTCATTAATATTGAGGTCAATAGTGAAGGATCCACTATTTTCGGTGATAACTTCCTATCGGCTAGGATATCCATTTGATCATGTAATCCCCGCAGAGTGGTTTCTGCGGCGATTATCATTGATTCTAATCAACTCATTACAAACTCAAGCTGATGATAAGCATGAGTGAAATGTTCAATATATAATATTCGATCTGAATGATTCTGAACTACTTGATTTACTCGACCTTGAAATAACATCAATTCGCGCGACATATTTAACATAAATTCTCTATTTGTCCGAATCGCTTCATGATTCATCTTAATGAAGGTCAAACTTTGTCTTTGAATATGTTGAATCATTGCTTGATTAGTACTTACACGTCTTAAATTTTCTGTTATCCCATCTAAATCTGACTGGGATACAGTTCCAAAGAGAAAACTCAATCCTTCACCTACAAAGTCGAACAAACCTCGTTTCTTCCGAGACGAGTTTATTGTGTGGCCATGTAATCTGCGGTAATCGTTCAGATCCTCTTTTATTCGTTTAACACGATTATTTAGGTATCTGATCTCCTGGTGTATATCCGTTATGATCGTTTGTATCGCAACGGCAAGAGTAGAGTTTTCACCATTTACTTCGACAAAAGTTCGTCGAAAAGCTATGGTTGTAGCATTATACAAACCAGCAGTATATTGCATACTTCGATCAAGTCTACGCACATATTGTATAAAAGGTTGGAGCTCATACACAAACATTGTACTCCAATCACTAGTTACCATATTTACTTCTTTCACTTTCTTAAAAATCACATTGTTTCTAATAATAGTATGTCCATCTATTATTGTAGTCGTAGTCAAAAGACCAACTAATAACATCCAACGCAACATCTTGCTCCTACAATGAGAAAGGAAGCAAGAGTTAGCGCAATGAGTAATACGCGATTCAATTACTTTCACTCTGACGATTCACTTCCCGGGTGTAAAAGGTCAGAAAGTTCTTCTAACTACATGAAGTCTCAGTCAGTTCGCGAGGCTGACAAGACTCATAGTTTCGTTCCAAACAAATCATAAGTCAATACAATTTTGTTACTCATTTTACACTTTCTCTCGTCTCTCTCACACTTAAGGAGTGGCACCATAGGTGTTACGTTTTAGGTATCATTAGTCCTGTGGTAATATTTAATCACTAGTACTCCAGGCAGAGGGTACCATAATTGTTCCTAATTCTAATTTCTCACCTGGTTCTTTAATCTTATTATGATCTTGTAACACAGCTTGTATACAAGAGATCATCTCAGTTATATCTTTACTTGACTGTTTTGGTTGAGGCTCACTACTTTGGCCTTTTTCTTCAGTTATTTGCAATTGGTCAACTTCCATTGTTGAATCATTTAATCGATCATTTCGATCGTCAGCAATGAACCGTGATGGCAGTTGATCAGTGGAAGGAGCTTGTAGCTCCTTCATTCGTCTCTTGTAATCTCGTACCTGTTGTACTTGTTGTCTTAATTCTGCTAATGGAACACCATCTTCTTCTGAAGAAGAATGTTCTCGTCTTTGTCTTTTATTCTTAATGATTGACGTTAAGGGGTGTTTTTCTTGAATCCCTTGCATATCGTCACTTTCATTACTGTCACTACTGCTACTGTATTCAGTAGTCGACTGTTCTGATGGGGCAGCGTAACGTTGTATTCGTCGCGCTCTAACAGGTTGGACAGGTTGAGGCACCTCCCATTCTTGAGGCGCTTTACTAAGTCTTTCTCCATGACATTTAATTATTCTGCGAGTTAATTGATCTTGTATCTTATAACTCACTGGACCTGTTCTCTCAATGACTCGAAATGGGTAGTCCCATTTCGATTCTAATTTTCCTTTAGATTTTCCTGAGGAGTATAAAACAGGATCACCTACTTCAAAGGTGATATCCTTTGCTGTAATATCATGTAATCTTTGTTGTTTTAATACTCGTTTCTTTTGTGCAGCTTGTTGTTTCCAAAATGCTTTATGTTGTTCCTGAATGGCTATCTTATGAGGTTCTTCACCTACATATTTTTCTCGAGGTTTAAGTATATTATCGAGTGGTAAAACCACATTTCTGCCATACACCAGATAAAATGGCGAGAATCCAGAGGATTCACTACCATTAAACCTGATAGCTGCCATAGCTTGGTTTAGGAATAAATCCCAAGTTTCTAATTCTTCTCGAGCTAGTTTTGCTAAGATGTCATTCAGGGTTCTATGTAGCCTCTCCACCTTCCCATTAGATTGTGGATGGAAGTAGGAAGTGGTCACATGATGTATCTTGAAATAATCAGTTAAATATTTCATCACTGCATTTACATTTTCAGATCCATTGTCTGTTAATATTTCTAAAGGACATCCAAATCTTGGAAAAATTTGATCTATTATCAAATTAGCAATTGTTTCCGCCTTTTTATCAGGCACTGGAAACGCTTCAGGCCAGCCAGAATAAATATCTATGAAGGTCACAATGTATTTATTTCCTGATAAAGTTTCAGGGTGTGGACCACTCATATCCAATGCTATTTTAGCAAAGGGATATGGAGGTCTGTCAGTCTCTCTTGCAATGGCAAAGTGTGAGCTCTGGTGTTACGAGCTCGACACACAAGACAATTTTCTACATGTTTATAAATATGTTTATACAAATCTTTCCAATAATATTTTCTACTGATGTTATTGTACACTTTGTCTATGCCAAGGTGACCTAATTCGTCATGGTATTGTTTCAACACATCTGCATGTAATTGTTCGGGTATGCACAAGCGTACCCATGGGTTATCATCAACTGTACTAATGTAATATAATACTCCCTCAATCATGAGATATCTACTACTAATGTGTGCAGGGGTATTGTTACCTTGATACTTCTTAATGATTTCTACAATCTTTTCATCTTTCTGTTGCTCTACCTTCATGTCCAAATCTTTGTAATTAATTGCTTGTGGTTCGGGCGGAACCTGAGGTTCATCTGTGATGACATGTACATATCTTTGAGGATCAAATTTGTTACTATTTATAATTCCAATTTGTAATGCTTTCTGATTTTCCACATTATCCATCTCGTACCCGGGGTCAGCATTTGCAATTCCTTCAGGTAAACGAGAAAGTAGGTCAGCACATGTATTCTTTCTACCTGGTAAATATTCAATCTTACAATTGTAGCTAGCTATCTTTAATGCCCAGCGTTGTACTTTGGCATTATTTTGCGGACTTTTCAACAAGTACTGCAAGGGGGCGTGGTCTGTCTTAATAACAAACTCTGCTCCCTGCAGGTAGTTATTGAATTTATCCAATGCGTATGAGATAGCGAAAGCTTCTTTCTCAAATGTCGACCATTTTTGTTGGGTTTCACCCAATTTATGAGAGAGGAAGACAATGGGTTTTTCATCAGGTACTCCAGGTAGTTGACCTGTTTCATCATCACATGGTTGTGCCAAAACCGCTCCGACACAGCGGCCACTGGCATCAGTGTAAAGCACGTAAGGCTTTCTGGGATTTGGATATGACAAATGAGCAACTTGAGTTAAACGATCTTTCAACTCTTGAAAGGCTTTTTGATGTGCTTCTCGCCAATGAAATCTTGCATATTTCTTTGTCAGTTCTAAGAGTGGTTGAGCAATTTTGCTGAACCGAGGAATAAATCTACGGTAGTATGAGGTCATGCCCATGAAAGATCTCACTTCTGTTACCGTTTTCGGCGGATTTAATTTTCGAATGACCTCGACCTTCGAAGTCTCAGGTTTAATTCCGTCTTTACTAATTACAAAACCAAGATAAGATGTTTCAGATTGAAAGAAGGAACACTTCTTAGCTTTTAGCTTCAGTTTATGTTTTCTTAGGCGACCAAACACTTGTTTAATGTGGTCGATATGAGATTTTATGTCATGGCTGAAAATCAAAATATCGTCAAGGTAGGCCAGAGAAAAATCCTCTAGGCCCTCACAGACGCTTGTCATGAGGGATTGATACACCGAGGGCGCGTTCACGAGTCCGAAAGCCATTACATTGAACTCATAAAGGCCCTTATGACAAACAAAGGCCGTTTTTGGTCTGTCTTCTTCATCCATCTTGACTTGCCAGAGTGGTGAAGTATTGACATCCATTCAATAAAGTAAAGATGTCGTCAATCAATGGAAGCGGCCAGTTCGTAACTTTCGTGACTTCATTGAGCTTGCGGAAATCAACGCAGAAGCGTTTCGAGCCGTCTTTCTTGTCCACGAGTAGGCACGGAAAACTCCATGCACTATTTGACCTTCGGATAATTCCGGATTGAAGCATTTCTTCAAGTGCTTCATCCATAATTTTTCTCTTCAGTAATGGAACTCTATATGCTCTACTTTTGATTGGTGGCGCATCACCTGTGTCGATGCGCATCTTCACTGTATCTGTCTGAGTTAATTCTTTATCAGTTTTTGCAAACAAGTCTTTATTATTATTGATGACTGGCATCAACAGGTGCCGTTTGTCTTCAGGCACCTGTATGTCAGCATCTGTGATCTGGTCTTCAGGTGTATTTTGAGTTAAGATCTGATTAATTTCTAAGACTTTTTCTTCCTGTTCTATTGGTTCAAGTTTTCCAATCAAACAACCCCTTTTCAAAGTGTAATGTTTGTTGGTACTGTTCACCAACAGTACAGGTATGGTTTCATTTCCATTAGTGACTATACTGTTACTAACTAAGAGGCCAGGCTGTTCAGCCACATGACCTTTAGTCAGTCCATGATGTTCTAAGTATTTTGTGTCGAAGACAGATTTTACACCGGAAACTTTTGCTGTACACAAACAAGTGGATTGTGGTTTAAGTTCCACCTGATTGATCAGTCGAGTAAGACAACTCACCTGTATGTCTTGAACAATGGGTATATAGTGACCATCTAATCTCAATTTATGAAATTCCCAATATAAATTAACTCGATTGCCCCTAATCCAATCCATTCCTAACAACATACTTCGATTCAATTCATTTATTACTAAGAACTCATGCACCTGATAAATTCCTTGAATATAAAATTCAAGTCTAACTTTTCCTCGAGGGAGGGTGTCATTCCCAGTAATACCTGCAATGCGAGGCAAAGAATTTTTATCACCAACTAATTTCGGTCGGTGTTTAAGATTTTTCCAAAATTTTGTACTAATACAACTAGTCTGTGCCCCTGTATCTAATAAGGCACGTACTCGTTGTCCTTTGATGTTCACTAAGACACTATTCAAAGAAGCAGCCCCATAATTTATGGTTACTGTTTCCGGTTGAGAATGTCTAAGTTTTTGTTGTTGTTGTTCCTCATTTGGGTAATCATCATTGTTGACTAAGTTATTTCCCTTGGTTTCCATAGAGTGTTTCACTTCCTGTTGACATGGGTTTTTCCAATTACTTCCCCTTTGGTTTTTCCTGTTTTGTTGTCTTGGGTTTTTCCCAAGTGATTTCTCTTGGCTCCTTATTCTTGGATTCCTATTTCCTGATTCACTTACTGTCTGTTTCTGTTGATTTATTTCAACACAACCCTGCTTACCTGGTTGATTTGTAATTTGATTTTCATAAGCATTTTTCATATAAATCATAATATCAGGGTCTACATCTACAATGTGTATCTCTTTTAATTGTTTAGGAGTAAAGTTTTGTAGAACTCTCACATAAACATCTGCACACTTCTGTTTAGGTACACCATATATCCCGCTACTGATGAGTGGGATAGCTATGTTTACAAAATTTTCCTTGTCACATACCTGTAATACTTTTTGTACAGTACTGTATAAAACATTGAGACATTTATTTTTATCACTGTAATCATTCCAGCGTGGTCCCACAGCATGTATCACTTTTAAACATGGCAACATTCCACAAGTGGTAGTCATATTCTCACCTACTGGAAGATTTCCATGCTGTTGAATATATTGTTGACATTCTTGTTCAAGGGCTGGACCAGCTCCAAGAGCTATAGCTCTAGCAACACCTCCGCCATGGGTCAATTGGCTATTAGCCGCATTTACCATAGCGTCAGTAGCTACCTGAGTTATTCCAGTCCTGTATACTTTTATTTCCAGACCACTGGTGGTCCGATAGCTGAAACAATTTTGTGAAGTAAATTTTTCTTGCTGACTGTCCCTTGCAGGGCAGCCATTTTGTGAGTTGGCCTTAGGTTTCTTAGGCCTAGGCCTACCAGTCAGAGGAATGGTTGTGAATTTTACTGTACAATTTTTCCTATTATGTGTGGTCTGACCACACTTTGTGCATTGAATGGTTTTACTTTTCACTGGAGGAGAACCATTTTCGGTTCTCCTTGTTTGAGACTGAGTACTTGGCTTTATATTACATGTTTTATTACCCGTATGTCCACCTGTCTTATTATTTACAATTTTATTTTTACAATTATTCATGCATTTATTTGGTACATTATTTACATTAATTAACACTTCTCCCTGGTGATTTCCAGTTTCACTTCTGTTGGGAGCATGTGGCTTCTCATTAACTCTGCTCATTGCCCCATATGGGCAGAGTTCACTTCGTTTAAATTGACTCGGCAATCGCGAGCGAAGTGGTTTGGCTTCCCACAGCGAAAGCAGCAAAAGGTCGCCCCTGGTGACCTTTCACCTGCTGGCTGAATATCTAGTGTTCTCACCTGCTTGGTCAAGTTAACGCGGCAATCGCGTTTCACGTGGCCAACGCGGTTACAACGATTGCAAACCGGTCGTGAAAATCGTGTCGGTTTCTGATATCTGTTGTAATTTTGTCCTCCCCTATTTCTGTATTGACTATTGTACTGATTTTTATTCTGATTCTGATATGGAGGTCGCGCATAACCTCCAGTGTAATTTTTCGTTAAAATATTCACCTTATGGCGTCGGCGTGCCACGCCTACGTCCATGGGAGCCTCGTCCCTTGTCTCCAGAGGGAGATCTACCTGTTCTTCCTGTTCGTCGATGGAGTCGCGAAATACAGGGTCCCGATAGCGCTCATATTCTTCGTATTGTCGGTCAAATGCCTTCCCAAAGGGCGCTTTTCCTTTGGCGGCTTCAGAGCGAGCACGAAATTTGATTTTCGCGGCATTTTCAAATAATGCCTGACTAACAGCGTTTTCTAGCGTCTTGGGCATGCGTCGGATCAGTTTCATCCGAACATCGTTGTCATACAACCCGTCACAAAAGTAATCTGAGAGGTTTTTCTGAATGGTGGGGTTATCTATTTCCTGATCAAAGGCATCTTTCGCTAGATCAAGCAGTTGCTCAGCATATGAGACAAGAGTTTGATTTTTCCCTTGTCGCATATGGCGCAACTGATTGGTGGCCATGGAGTTATCCATTGTGGCGCTATAGCGACTTTTTAGTTCGCCATACAGTTCGGACCAGGGCATTTCAGGATTTTTCTTCATTGATCGTAAAATAAAATCAGCAACTACGAAGTCACTGGTTTGGGCGGCGATTTTAGGTCGTCGCTTCTCTTCCACATCATTTGTCTCACAAAAAAGGTCAAGAGATTTTATCCAACCCCGAAAATTCAGGGGGTTCCCGTCAAATTTTTTTATATGGGAATGAATGGACTGCGCCTGAGTGGCGTTAGCTGTCTTTGCATTACTCTTTTCACTTTGGCGCACGGTTTTATGCAGGTCAATTATGGCAGAAGATGTGGGGTCCTTGGCTTTCCTTTCAGCTTCTGCCAATTTTTGTTGTACTTTTAGTAATTTTGCTTCGGCACCGACTTTGTCAGTAGCTAACTGTAGTTCCAAATCAGCTTTCTGCTGTACTAATTCTGCTTTAACCTGGTCGAGGGCTGCTTGCGTTTGGTAAAGGGTTTGTTGTGAGGCAGTATGCTGCTGCGTCAAGCTATGAGCTTGAGAGCTCAGTTCAGTAATTTGGCGCTCATACTGACCCACAAGACCTTCCCTTTCCTGTTTTAGTTGAGTAATTTCATCAATGAACCGTTGCTCTCTTTCTGGCGTGGTCATTTTTAATGAGTTTTATAAAATAATTACAATTGAATTTTTCTGCTGTTAACGAACGTAAAATGAAGAAAATTGCACCTACCTTGCTAGCACTATAACTGTTGAAACACACGCGGCTGTCGTTTCAGAATTTCCTGGAATTCCTCGAGATTTTTCACAGTTTCCTGAGTTTCCGTTTTTCTCTGATGTTCAGTCAAAAGTTCGATATATCTGATGAGCAACGCTCGGTGCGACCAGTCGAGCGTAGTTTGGATGTGATAGCAATTGGCGGTCGGCGTCAGTGTAAATAATGGCACGTTGGACATGCAACCAGTTCCACCATGGAGTTGTACCAATTTTAGATTCAGAGGGCGCTGTCTGCGTCAGCTGCCTTACAAATTTGAGCTGCCAGGCGTTCAATTTACCAGTAAAATTAAGGGATGTCTGTCCCTCATAAATAGTTAGCAAAAAGTTCTCACAAGTTCACTGTGCTCCCCAGCGGCAACGTTTTAAGTCAATTTCGGCTTCACTGGGTCTGTTAGGGTTAATAAATGTTTCTAGAATGTTCACCCGATCGTTTCAAGAGAGTTAAAAGTCAGAGTCTACATCCTGACGAGCGGCACCATATAAACTGGCCTGTGGCATAGCAGGGTTAAGTACCCCGGATAACTGATCGTCTAGTGGTTTTTCGTTCGGACTATAATCGTGGCAAAAATGGCCACAGGACAATTTAAGTGTTCAGTCTTAAGAGGCAACCAGTTCTGTAGAGTCTGCAACAATTCTTGATACTGCAGCCGCAGCGAAAGGGTGAATTCAAAAACACATAAAATGTACTTACAGTTTTCTACACTTTTATTAAAACCCTAAGTAAAGTTCCTACAAGTTAAACTTGAAACAAATTCTCTCTCTGGTAAATGTTTGAAAATATCAGATACGAAATGAGACTAAGTCGAAACTATCGCATCGCTCTCATCGCGTCCTGTGTCTGGAAATGTTGTCTGGCCTGGCAGCGTTCGGCGGCGTCCTTCCATGAGAATAGGAGAGTGACTTCTTGTATGTACGGAAGACCAGAGAGAAGTCCCGTCTCGGGTGATTCCGTTGGCTTAAATACGAGTTGAATCGTGTCTACTCGGCAGAATTTACGTCATAAAACACCACAAAACACCACATATACCCCAAGATGGCGGAGAGGTATTTCTTAACCCCCTACTTCCATCCTGGAATAGTAGGGCATCCGGTGGGTATCCTATGCTAAGAGTATGCGTTCTCGCTTTTAAAAGGACGCTGGCAATTAATAGGTGTATAACCGCAAAACCAGTCGGCCATCTTGTGAACGTGCAAGATTGCATAATTCTCAGAGCTGAAACTGATACTGGGTGTGTTGAGGTTAGGTCGGGTCAGTATACAATGCTAAAATCTGTCAAAAGCATTCTGATGGGGTTATTATAGGTTAGGCTTTTACTAGCTCATATGCCAATCATAATTGCAAATACTGTCAAAAACACCTTTTTACAATAAGTGCATAAAGTACTTCTGTAGGTCAGTTGCACTGCTATTATGCAATGCAAATATACGAGGAATTGAATAAAATTACATAACTTGGGCTTGAAAACAGCGTTTACTTATTAAAGTTTATAACAGAGAATTATTACCAAGTAGGACTTGGCCACTCTGATTAACACATTAACACTTCGGGAACCAAGATTCTCGAGTGCAATCATAAGACTCCGACGCACCCCACGGAGGTTAACCCGACGCGCTCCGTGGAGGGGCTCCGTGGAGGGCATTTCGTTACACCAATAACTTGATGCCCAATCTTGGAGTGCAAGTTCTAAAGCGCCAGTGTGTGTCAGAAGCAGTAGGGATTGTGTTCAGATGCCAGTTTCAATGTAATCGTATGTGCTTACTGGCAGGGAATATAGAGAAGAGAATTAACATGTACAGGGATTGGACACTGGCCAAGTCTTCGATTCTGGTCGCCATGCTGGCTTACCAAGCAACTTATTTATTTATTTATTGGTGTTTAAGGGCACATACTTGTGCACAATGGCTAATCGTGACCGTGACAGTTTTACGGGTGGAGGAAGCCGGAGTACCCGGAGAGAACCACCGAGCATCGACGAGCAACTGTCAGCTCCTCAACATTCTAACTCTGTTCAAGCTCCGCTCAAGCAGGGTTACAGCGGTTGAAGACATGTGCACCATCGACGTGCAGTACGCCTTAGTACACGGCGTCATCGTTCCCCCATGCAGGCAACCGGGATAAAGTGCCTTGTCCAAGGACACAACGCGGGTCGTCCCCGACGGGGATCGAACTCGGGGCCTCTAGCATAGAAGTCCAACAGTCTACCACTGAGCCATCGCGATCCCTACAAGCGACTTAAAAAAAAACAAGGTGGGTGGGTTCTGCACCAAACAACCTTCAAATGGAACATTTTCATCACCAATGTACTGCACTAAGATGAAGCGCCCACTCGTGGCAAGCTGGTACTCCACTTTTATGAACGACGGTGAACAACTATGCTTTCCACCAGGCATTTTGATATGAAAAACAGTTTCTGTTATAATTTGGCTAGATGGCGGCACTTTTCTAGACCCAGTGTTTTCCACTTATACGCATCACAGCGCCAATCGTGTACCTTTGAGAATGTTGTGGAATCAAACACAAACACGTTACCACCACGTTGCCTTGTATTTGTCGTCGAAATACGGTCCATATTTGGGCCACTGAGAATAGCTAAAACTTCATGTAGATTGAGGCCATCGTCCGAGATCATGTACGGCTCAGAATCGCTTCCTCCACCAGGCAACTGACATCTGAGATTGTCCCTTTTATGATGTGGTCGCTGTGGGGCCTCCCCAATCTCCGGTTCAGATTAACACTGAATGACACTGACCACTAAACCATGGCATTCTCTAAACACAATATCAACGGTGGCCCCAGTGACAGAGCGAGGATCCCCAATCGAAGGCCTGGGTGAGGGTTAAAAACAATAAGTGACAGTTTGCATTTAGGAGCCCCACCACTGGGAAGAAGGTTAAGTTGCTAGACTCTGGGGGAGATCGATCCTGGTGCCTCCCGAAGAAAGGTAGGGGTTAAAAACAGTATGTGACAGTTTACATTTTTTTGGGTGGCAAACCCCACACCGACCTTCCAAATATCATGATTGTCCGCCCCCCCCCCCCAAAAAAAAAGTAAAAGCTACCCCCCCCCCCTTATAGAATCCTGGCTACGCCCCTATTAGATAAAAAAAAATCCATTTCATATTTTCGAAATGGTGTGGGGGGGGGGGGGGGACTAGATCGATATAACGCTTGAACTATGGAATTGTGCGTATTCCCTCCCACGATTATGAGCCCTTCCCAGGATATTTTTTTTCTTCAAATTCCGAATCTCTGAGATCGATTCCGCTGCCTCCTGGGGAAACGTGGGGGCTAAAAACAGTTAATTATGGTTTGCATTTGGGGGCCCTCAGCCACCCCCTCCCGGGTCCACCACTGGGAGCTCACACATAGGGTTTGGTGGGGTGAGAACATTGGGGTAGGACATACAGGAATCTAGAACTAGTATCCACTGATGTGTGGCTGGTTTTAATATTTATTATCAACTCGGCATGTGTTTGGCGAAACGTTAACCGAAAATAAAATATGAACCCCCGTTTAAATAAAAAAGTTTGCTCACAACTTTTTGCGGGTAAAAAGGATGGTAAGCGTATAAAACTGTTTTAAAGCACTAAATGTACCTCTGAAAGTGTGAAGTGACAATTTAATGAAGCGTGTGCAGTAATAAATATATATAACGAAGATTAAGTATTGTTTGTTTTATTGTAGACTATTTTCAAATTATAAATGGTTTCTCTCCCAAAATCTTTCTGTTAAATCCCCTCGTAGTGAACAGAAACATCTAAATGCACACGAATTAGTTACACCTCCATCGAGCAAGTATGATAATATCCACCCCGCCGTGCACCTCAGCGAATTCGTTGTTTTCCTTCGACAAAATGGCGTGTCGATCAGTGTCGATGGCGAAATGACCTATTTTGTCTTGAAAATAGTTTACAATAAAACAAACAATACTTAATCTTCCTTATATATATTTATTATTGCGTTAGCTTCCTTAAATAATCACTTTTCACACATTCAGATGTACATTTAGTACTTTAAAACGTAGTTTTTGTACACTTACCGTCCTTTTTACCGGATACCGTCCTTTTTACCGGCAAAAAGTATTACCCGCTAAATGGCGCAGCTAGGAGCTACAAATTACTCGCATGGGCTTCAATTTGGCTTAAACGTTAACTTTAAAAATAACCCACTTCGGTCTGTTCGGGACCCAAAAAGCCACGCCTGCTATATATTTACTACTGAAATATTAAAGCAATGCTTTTGAAAATGAAAGAGAAAATTACCGAGTGTTCGGTTTATAATTTTCAAGTTCTGTGAAGGAGGGAGCTGACTGCAAAATTTTCAGTAATTTTTTTCTCGACTCATTTTTTTGACGACATTAGTTCTCTTGTACGATGGCTGAATTAGGACATCAAAAAAAATAAAATAAAATTATCTCATTATAACGAGATAATATCTTGTTATAATGAGATAATATCTCGTTATAACGAGATGTGGATCTCATTATAATGAGATAAAATCTCATTATAATGAGATGTGGATCTCATTATAACGAGATAATATCTCATTATAATGAGATGTGGATCTCGTTATAATGAAATAATATCTCATTATAGCGAGATATTATCTCATTATAATGAGATGTGGATCTCGTTATAATGAGATATTTCATTATAATGAGATGTTGATCTCGTTATATGTGGAGCTCGTTATAACTAGATGTATTTATTGGGGTTTAACGTTACTTTTGGCAGTCATAGTCACCGTGTATCTGGTGGTTTTGCAGGGAAGGCTGAAGAGAACCACCTGGCTGTGGCAAGTACCCATCAAACTCCCAAAGGACAAAACTATTGAACACTTGGTAAAAGCTTAGGCGCTTCATCGTGTCTGTACCCTGCAAAACCATATAGTACCCGTATACTCTAGTAGACCATTTGTCACTGGGGCGCGCTTCTTGAAAGCCGGAGCCGACAATGGGGGATGAACGACTGGAAACTAAGCGGAGCTCTGGCCTACTTTCGAGGTACGGCCCCAGACAGGGCGGCGTTAGATTTCAAGTACTGGGGGCGAGGCGGGGAGTAGGGGGTTAATGTATGAGTCAGACGGATATTAATGTGGTGGACGCACCCACCACCAAGAACACTGCAGGCGCTAAACCAATAACGGAAAGGAGGGGGGGGGGGGTGGGGGGGGGGGGTGCTCCTTCGAAAGATTCAAAATCTCTTCGGATTTGGTGCAATTGAAAATATTGGACTAAGCATACTCCAGTAAATGTCAAAATTTCAAAAACACTGATGATTTTTCCTTCTTGGACAAAAAACTGGCGCAGACTCCAGCTAGATCTACGATAGAAAATTAATTAACTCCTCGATGTCGCGAATACACCAATATGGCTGAATGGAGCTTGTTGGAAAAAAAGACCACGAAAAACTATATGAGAGAGGTAGGGCGCGGTGATAGCCGATGTATTCGTCTAGTCGCCAGTCCTCAGGAAATGATTCCTTGCTTGTGTTCCCCAGTTAACCATTTTAATGACGTAATATGGATTTTTTCGCACAGTGTGGAATTGTTGCAAACATCTACGCCAATACACATCGCGGATACAATATGTCTAATTAGGGCTTCGTGGAGAGGATTGGCGACATCCGAATTGGGTGAAGGGAAAAAGCAGTAACTGCTTAATATATTTCGTGGGTCAACGTTATTGGCGAGACACGGTAAAAGTCACATTCTGGTCGGTCAGTTCAGTAATTAAACACTGGGAGGGACTACGAACAGTTTTCTCAATGAACGATTTTTTTTAATTAAAAGCAACATTTCAGGATCTGCAGTATTGTATCCGCGATTCGTATTGCGGGAGAGGGGGTGCCACCCACCATCCTAGATGAGAGGCCTGTCCGCTTTAACCGCCGCTTATCCCTGCGCTCTAGGCTCTGGCCCTGAGAAAAAAAATCAGCGTTACGTCAGTAAAAATCACATACTGAAGTACAAAAGCACCGCATAACTTCTCAAGGGTCGGCGAAGAGACGAATACAAAGGCTATCGCCGCGCTCTGTCTCCCTCATTATGTTTGTGCGTTTTCACTATCAAGCTTCATTTAGACATATTAATGCATGGGAAAAATCAGAAAACTGACGCAGAGATAAAAACCTAAACAAACCGTTTGTTTTTCTTTAAAAATTATGATAATCAACGATAAATGACAACATAAATTATTGATTCTGTCAATTTCGCCTTTTATGCAAAAATATTCATGCAAAGATTCAAGGATTATTTGTCATGATAAGATAAGATAAGATAATATTTATTGCAAGAACACCAAAAACAAGGCAGATTGCATGTCATTGAAATTAGTAACAATAATACCAAGAAACAGCAAAATATGTTTGAAACCATAAACACTAATGTTCAGTTGGTGCATGTTATAGCTAATGATTTCATTCTAATTGGCATTATGCCGCAAGTAAGCATTCTCTGTATTCAAACATTTGTCGGATCATATTACAGATGATACCACACAGTGCGGGGATTTCATTTTTCATAAGAAATACGAATCTCTCAGAGCTACTCATACCAACAAAATCTGGATATTCTCTCTCGATTTTGCGATAGGAGTCAGCACGTATAGAGTCATAT
Organism: Pictodentalium vernedei; assembly: GCA_031216915.1. Taxonomy (NCBI): domain Eukaryota; kingdom Metazoa; phylum Mollusca; class Scaphopoda; order Dentaliida; family Dentaliidae; genus Pictodentalium; species Pictodentalium vernedei. The sequence continues at coordinate 826,414,334 of CM062297.1, forward strand.
CTCTTACAATCCATAACAAAGTGGAATTCGTTTTCTATATTACCATTGTTACAGACCCTACATAACCTTTTATGTACAGGTAATGGGGGCTGCATACGTCTACCCTTTTCAATCATTAAGTTGTGATTACTAATACGTAATCGGGTGAACATATTTCTTGCATGTTCCGAAGTTGTGTTCAGTAAATAAATTTCTATGTTATAAATGTCTTTAAACTCTCTATAGGTTCTAAGTTTGTTTTTTCCGGCCTTCTTATCATCATTGTATATATCATTTAGAAAAGTATTAAGGTGGCGAGTCTTCAAGTCTTCACGAATTACGTCAATTTTCCAATTGCTAAGGTTTGCTGGTTGTTTACCGGGGGGCATTTGCTTGACCACTATCTTCCATAAGACGGTGACATCTTGAAATGATTGAATCTGGTAATGTATAATTTTCAGACTCAATTCTAGCCTCAGTCAACAGTGTTGAAGAAGACTTCTGGTACAATTTGGTTGCATATTTAATCATTTGCATCGTAGCCTCTATGTGCACAGGATATCGACCTAATTCCGCTCTCGCTGCGTGGTTGGATGATTTCCTGTTAACACCGAGTAGGCTTTTACAGAACTGTAGATGAACATGTTCACACGGAACCTTATCACCGTGTGTGTTGTTTATTTCAGACGCCCATATTTCACTTCCATATAAAAGAATAGGTTTAATAAGTGAATCGAAAAGTTCAGTGAGAAGAATTATCGGAGGTGGCCATTCATTTTTGAAAGTATTTAGTAGACTGTACAGTACTTTCGTGCCCTTTTTGCTTAATTCTTGTTGTGCTTTTGTTAACTTTCCATTTTTTGCGAAACATAGGCCAAGATAAGTGTAATCGGATACCTGAGTAACTGAATTTGAACCAATGTGGAAGTTTGGCATTCTAACTTTACGGGAGTGGAATGTCATCGCCTTTGTTTTATCTACATTTACATGGAGCCCGTTTCTAACAGAGTAATCGTCCAATTGGTCTAAGCATCGCTGCAATCCGTAGGGGTTGTCTGATATCAGCACCAGATCATCTGCGAAAAGCAGATGATTTAATGTAGCATTATTTAATTTTACAGGTGCACATTTTTCATCAAAAATGTGTCCAATGTCATCAATAAAAATTTTAAATAATGTCGGCGAAATAACACAGCCCTGCCTAACACCGATTGTCTATAATTGTGCGGGCCTCACGCCAAGTTTGGTTTTTATTTGATAAAAGCTTGACTGATATAAAGAACTTAACACTGCGAGAATATTACCACATATACCCACTTTGTTAAGTTTTTGAAAGAGAATATTTCTGTCAACAGTGTCGAAGGCTTTCTTAAAATCAACAAAAACCGCGTATAGTGGTTTTTTCATCTTTTTATATTTATTTATCGATGTTTTAAGAATATAAGCGCTGTCGGTTGTACCTCGACCTTGTCTGAAGCCAAATTGATTATCGGTGATTAAGGAATTGTCTTCAGGAAATCTGTTAATCCTTTCGTTCAGAACTTTATTAAATAGGTTGCCAAGCGCGTTGCTTACGGCTATTGCTCTGTAATTATTTGGATCACATCTATCACCTTTCTTGTAGATAGTTGTTAGTACAGTATTGCTCCAAGTCAGTGGATAATGGTGTGATTCAAACACCTGGTTGAAAAGTTTAATTTAGTGATCGATTAGATGTGGGGTAACCGTTTTAAGCAGTTCGTTTGATATATTGTCGCAACCAGATGCTTTTTTGTTTTTGAGTCGTTTAACTGAGTACATAATTTCATCGGCAGTAAATGAACCATTATTAAGTGCAAACTGATAATCTTGATTTCTGCTAAACGTGTCAGGACTGTTAGATTTGTTCGGTGGTCTAGGTCTACAGAGAAGATCACCAAAGAAATCTACAGTTCTGTCGGCATCCAGATGTTGATCTGCGGCTTTGTTTTTTCGCAATGAATTAATTGTTTTCCAGTATTCTCTGGGGTCAGATGATGACAGGTGTTCTAGTTTATCGCATATGCTTTTGAAGTATAACTTTGATTTTCTTTTTAGTGTTTTCTTATATGCTTTTTTGGCAGAATAAAATTTCTGAACCAATGACCTGTCGTGGGGTGTGCGTTGCAAGCGTTTTATAGCGTCATCCAGAGCACTTTTTAGTTGTTTGCATTCGCTATCAAACCATCTCTTCTTAGGTCTCATTTTCGATTTCCTGAGAGTTATTCTTTTTGTTGCAGCTGTGTTAATAATACCCAATAACTCACTGAATTCGGCCACGGCGTCAGTAGTGCCTTTTCTATCCTGAGTGTAGGGTTTCATCAGAAACAGCTGTTTTTTATATTCAACATCGTGGCCATAAATTGCTCTTATAGCTCTCATCTGGCTATCAGGTGTCCACCTTAGTGTGAATTTGGTCATGATTTATTTATATTTTAGATTTACGTCGAATGTATTAGAGGTGTTCCTGTATTTCAATAACATTGTTAGTTGGGAGTGATCTGAATGCTCATTGGAGGCTTTTACGCAAAAGTAATCTACATCTGATAAGTACATTTCTAAAATAATTACATAATCAACAACACTGACTCCATTATATTGAAAACTTGTAAAATTTCCCATGTAGTCCCCAGGAACCCTGCCGTTCAGAATTCTGAGTTTGGCTGCCTGACAGAAGGAAATCAGCTGCCTTCCGTAGGTATTCAGTGTTTTATCCAGACTCGTACGAGCTCGACAATCGGGGAGCGGAATGTGCCTGTCAGTATCATCTGTAATATAATCCGGAGACACGCCAGTACGGGCATAAATTTGTGTCTCCACCCATTATCACCAACACCTTCTCCTCATATTCGTTCAATTTATTTTTCATGCTACAAAAGATGGGTGTATCACTTGCCTCTGTTCTCCAGTATGTAGAGTTTTGGGAAGGTACATACATGGACACGAAAAGTACTGGATCTTTCAAGTTGAACATTTGACCATCAAATTGTGCCCACAGGGACAGGCCGTCGATAGAAAATGATCTCTGGAAGAACGGTTTATATCTGTCAAGATAATAGAACGCAATACCACCTTTTTTATATTTGGCGTTATTGCGACACAGATCCAAGCAGGTATATCCCGGTATATCTATATCGTCGTCGCTACCATGCCAAGATTCTAGAATTGTTATGGAATCGTACCTGTTCAACAAATTAAGGAAACATGGGTCTGAGAGTTTACTCACAAGACCTTGTGTATTCCACACAGTGTAGCCAATTTTGGGAAATATTTTGCATTTCGAACGTGCAGACATGATGAATCTATTATTTAACAACGCTGGCCAAGGAGAACTGGGGAGAGTCAACATTAGATAACTCGTGATAATTTACGTTGCATATTTAAATAAATCATACTTCAGTGGTCATTCTATCGGAATTACTGCAATATTATTCATAATAAATAGCTGAAAAATTAGTTATCTGCAAACTTCTAGTCAAGGGTTGGACTATTATAAAAAATTGAAGATATACTTTGAAATACTCATCGATTACAATTAATACTCTGACATAGCAGATAATCTAGAACGGATAGTAGTAATATTGGGGTTTTTATTTATTTATTTACCCCCCCTCCCCCCCCCCCCCCCCCCCGTTATCCTAATGAATTATAATAGCATCATCACACGAGAGCTGCTCAAAAACGCTCTCGTATGAGGATATTGAGATAGTATATCGATAAATAATATATATATAAAAAAAACAAAAAACTTGACTACACGAAAGGCTTATGAGTCTTCTCGTGTGAAAGTATTGAAATAACATTTGCAGAGAAAATAGTAATTCTAATGTGTGCGGAATTTCTGTTTCATTTCTAAACTCTCGGACTTTTGGAGTCGATATGCATTAAAACCCTTGATAATTGCTGGCACAAAAATGCCACTTCATTGTTGTTAAATGTTTGACGTTCCTGGTGATTATTACTGAACTGTATATGTTGTTCAATATTGACAGTGCGCATTGTGTCGCTTTGACCAGCGCAATAATTTCCAATGTTTCCGTGTGCCATTGTTGGCTGAATGTCTGGATAATGGTGTCTGCGGTAGGGCTGTTGTCGGTCACGAACATAATTCACATTATAACTGAATTGATTTGGCGAACTGGCAGTGTTGGAAGAATATTTAATTCTCTTAGCTAGCACTTTGATACCTGAAGTATTTACATGCCAATCATCCCGATAAAGATGTGTTCGAAGAACGCCACAGTGTGATATAAAGCCCCCGGTGTTGTCTTGGAAGTCACATCCGATGTTATCACATGACAGTTTATATCTTCGATTGGTTTCGTTGATTAATGAGTTAATATCTGTTGAATAAGGAGTGGGAAGAACAGATGATATGTTAACCTTAGCCCGTGGGCATTTCTGCTTTAAAAGAATTAGCAGCTCCTCGAGTGTTTTTATAGGTGTAACAATTTGATGTCTACACGAGTTAATGCTAACATGCACAGTCACTTTCGTTACATGTTCATACACATCTGCGTTTTGTAGCCAGCGAATAAGACCTTCTATTCTTTGACCTGGTTGCACTATTTTTTTAACAACCGCTCCTTTCCTGGCCAGCAACTTAGAGTCAAGTCCTCTGATTACCGAATCGCCAATCAAGATATGAGTAAGTGTTGTCGATTCTCCATTCGGTAGTGAATATGTGAACGCGTGATTGTTGTAACAAGCCTTCGTGTCCTGTGAATAACTCTCGTCGTTTCTTCTGTCGATTTCTTGATCAGCCGAATAATCACAATTAACCCCAAAAGCACGGAATTTATTTTTCACGGTGACATTTGGTACATATGACGGCGATTCAATAAGATGGGGATTGTAGGGTATTTTACACAGTGTCGATGATGTTTTTGAGGGGGTGTTATCAACAGAATCAACTGTTACACCTGAGTTAGTTTCTGGCTCTGCGTGCCTGTTTGATTTGAGGCGATTTGTCACTTTATCGTCACTCGATCCTTGTTGAAACGCCGTGTCTTTAACTTTCTGTTTAACTGAGGTAATTTCGCTTTTAAGTTTATTAATTTCCTTCTTCAGGCGACCGTTTTCCGCTCTTACGTCAAACATTTGCTGTTCCCGGTCTTTTGTAGCCAATTTCATTGTATTTTCGAATTGTGCTTTTAGATCCTTGATGTCCTCGGCAAATTTAGATTCCACTTCTTTTTAGGTCAGTTTGAGCTCTTCTATAAGTTCTTGAACACCATCAAGAGAATGCTTTAACGCCGTATAGTTCACTGTTCTCTGTGAGAGGCCGAGTAGGAGTACAGATTTCGTGAAGAACAGACTATTGCTGAAAGAGGCGCTCAAACGGGGGTTTTGTAGTATGCCGTCCTTATCTTTTTCTTTTTAGATTTGTATCTGGAAGCATCTCGTATCTGTAGTCTATTTGGAGGAGTCGTTGTGATATTATCGTCTCTAGAATATTCCTTTTCCTGCCTTTCATTGAACATTTTGTCCACGAATTCATCCATGTCCGCCTCACATTTCGTGTTCAAACCAAGCTCACGACCAGAAGGAAAATCGTTGGTTATCCACCATCTTATATTCGGTTTCGACCCCTGTATCATGATCTTATTCTGAGTTCTATAAATATGGACTTTCACTTTGTTTGATTTATTGCGCAGTATTGTAAGTTTGTCCTCCACCACAATTTGCTTTCGGTAAGAAATACACCCCCATACAACGCCACGCACTTCATTTTGTTTCTGATCGTCCCAGTACATTTTAGAAAATCCTGATTTATAGTCCTCGAATTTGTTTGTATCCAGGGTAATGACAATACATTTTCCGCTATCTTTCACCTGTAGATCGTGGATGTCGTCCTGTAATTCCGCTTTCTTTTTGTTTATTACTTTCTCCAGATTTAAGAAATAGTCCCGTATTGTGTCCACAAGTTTATCGTTCGCAGTTTTATTCTCAAAGTCCATTTTCTCTGTTGTCTTAGGCTCTGAAAGGGATAGCATGTTGTATGGTATGTGAAAAACACTTCTCTCAACTACTAATATTACAAAATATCGGCACTGGCTGTCGTTTTACACCTTCCAGTTAACTTTCCAGTTAACTAACATACATTGGATGGCATTCCTAATAATCCTATTCCATCACCACCAGTAAATAATGTATTTGTTAACTCATACAGCTTATTGTTAATAATTTGTTAATACATGTACACTAAAGCATCCGTGTAATTTGTGCGATTATAATCCAGTGAAAAGTTAATAGAACTTCATTATCCAGTGAAAAGTTTATATTATTTCTTTTTATCACAATATCACAATATTTCTTCTTTTCAGTTCTCCATGGCCTGAGGCGCTACTGTACTCACTTACATTTGATTAATGATCAGTTCTCCTTAATTTGACTTATTCACACATATAAAATTACACAATTTCATGATGCGGTTCAGAAATTCGGACGAACAAAAAAGTTTTAGTAAAACATCAACTATAAAATGGAACAGAACTCAACCTTAAAAAGAATATTCATACTTCTTAAAAACGATTGTCATATTTACATTCATTAGCACCCTATTTTAAAAGGATCTGTTGAAACGCAGCACGATAAAACCTTCAAAACATTGGTAAGATATTGAACGGAAATGATGTGAGGTATGATACTTCGCTAAAATGGAAACTGAATTTTGTCAAGTGTGTCAGCGAAAGGTAAAGACCTTTTTTAAAATCAACTTAATCATACTGATCCATTTTTTATCACTTTAAGACACTTTTTTCTGAAAACTCCGTAGACCATACCACTACTATAGCTGCAGCATAACAAACCTGAATTAAATGAAACTCTCAGTTAAAAATCCAGAATTAAGGAACAACCGTGAAAATGTTCATCCCGGGATAGTAGTAGCAAATAGGAACAGTTTCAGCAAAACTCGCTGAGATGCTCGGTTTGAAAAAAAAACCCTCGGACTTAAAAGTGTTGTGTTTAAACCATAGTATAACGGAATGCGTCTTCGCTCAAGATATAACAGATCATCTCTTTCTTAAAGTCTTTATAGGTCTCACAGGTTTGAAAGAGTTCCAGTAAGTTGCAACACTTGTGTGCAGCGGGGTGACGGGCAGGACCAGTAGTTGAATTGAAGCCCAGTGATACACGTTCTGGCATTGATGGTGACCCTGTCACCCATCGTAGAAAATGTCTGAGTTCTTCATCAGTCAAATCCCTTAACAGGGTTATAAGAGAATAGACTACACATTCTTGTGGTGGTGTCATATCTGTATCGTCGACCAAATCAAGGTACATACCTATTACCTTCTCTTTACTCGGTTCATACATGGCATAAAGATAAGTGAGGTTACCTGAATTCAGCTTACAAAAAACGCATTCAGGGCAAAATCTGAAATGCCATTTCTAATCATTTTAAGAAAAACTTCTGATCTGTCAATAAGTTCAACTTGAGCTAGGTCTATTAAAGAGGACTTAAGATTTTCAGGTTTCGGCAAGGATGTCATTTTATGAACACTGTAGAACATTTGGAACAATCTATTTTTCTCCGCTGACCACAATGGATTCTTTAAGCAAAAGGTAAGTAGAAAAGAATCGGGTTCTGGTTCGAAATGAATATAATCTTCCAGTAAGAGATTAGGTTCAAGTTCGATGTCCGGATCAGCTATTGTTAACCCTTTACCCAACGTAACGGCCAAAACCGGCCAGTGCTATTCTCAAAAATCGCCAGTGAATTTTCATTATTTTAAAAAAACATTTCTCTCAAAAACATAGGTTATGACCCCTCGTTGGAACGAGCTCGTCGAGCTCGTTCCAACCAGGGGTCAAAACCTATGTTTTTGAGACAAAAAATGAAAAAAAATAGCTATTCAAGAATTTTTTTTGCGAGTGTCGTCTGCTTTTCATGTTAGGTAAAGGGTTAAAATATTCGCATTTGGAAAATCTCATTGGAAATCGTCCATTTATCCCCAGAAAGTGTTCCAATGCTTTTCCAATCGTTGAAAACACTCCACGAGCTTGGTTTCGTTTATTGGGCGGTACAAAAGGCAAGCATGACCTTTCTCCGTTAAAATAGTTTTCAAATACTTGGTCCCAAAACTGACTTAATGCATCCCGCATAATTCCACCATAGTCTTCACCTTCCTCTCCTTCAATTGTCACGTAAATCTCGATTCCTTCTTTATAGAGAGAGATCATATCATTCAAAATGCAATGTCTTGGCACTATAATCGTTTGCATGGGCCCCTGAACACGGTTTTTCATTACTTCAAAACCTTGAAAAAAAGTATGGATTAGAGAAGACAAATAACTAGTTAATAAAGGGGCATAGGAAGCGGTTGAAAGTTGAGGGGCATGAAATGTTTGGTTAGAGATTGGTTTCACTCGGTGAAAGATAATAAATATTTAAGAAAGAGAGAGAGAGAGAGAGAGAAAGAGAAAGAAAGAACGAAAGAAAAAGAAAGAATTTTGTAAAGAACTTCAACATGTTACTCTTGTCAAATTAATTCAAATATGAGCCGAAGATATCACACCACTTACAACTCTTGAAGGCATGTACTCACTCTATCCTATCTGCGGAATCACTCATTTCTTTTCCGAATTTTTTAGCTTGATACTTTTGATTTGCAGGTGTTTTCTGGTTACTACGTAGTCTTCTACACAGACCACAACCTTTTTCCCAAGTGAAAGCTAGTGGTCTAGACACGAGACTATTTATTAGGCAGTGAGTGGTACATTTATTTGAATGTTTCGGAGATTTAGCGCAGAACCCTTGCAGGCAGCGTGATAGGCTTGTGTGAAAACAGTCATGTGAGCAGTGTGTGTAAAATTAAACAGACATGACAGTTAATGGCAGCAATTGAGTTTTTAGTTTGTTGTTTTTTGTTATATTCTGTACGGTGGCTGATTTAGGACACTCAATTTATTTTTACCTTGTTATAACGAGATACGATCTCATTATAACGAAAAAACATCTCGTTATAACATCTCGTTATAACGAGAATACATCTCGTTATAACGAGAAAACATCTCGTTATAACGAGAAAACATCTTGTTATAACGAGATACTATCTCATTATAACGAGAAAAGATCTCGTTATGACGAGAAAACATCTCGTTATCTCGAGATAAAATCATGTGACCCTTAAGACATGAAACATTTAGCCCCCGCCACCAAAACAGTTTACATATCCTGCGGGTGTTTTTAATATTCTGGATGTAATACATGTGAAAAACACCTATCCTCCCCCACCCTAAGCATCCCACCCATGCCCGTGAAAAACCTCTCCTCTATACTAATAGAACAAGGACAGGGACGTAAGAAGGTAAAACTATCGGGAGTGCGGGGGGGGGGGAGGTGATCAAGGCGAAGAACCAAATGGGGCGCCAATTGTGCTGACTGTATGAGCGGAGAGGCGGGGGAGAGCACCAGAGGTGGTATACCCTTCTCGGTGGCGGGGAAATTTTTGAAAAAATGAGGGCCAAAACTCGAGTTCTCAGTGATTCTGACGCCGCTGTGACCGACTCCCCAGGTGAGGAGTGCTGGACACTACAAATTCGAATTATCTGCTCCTTTTATAATTAGGCTCGCTTCTGCATTTACATACGTTTGGTCAACCTTTTCGTTTTGTGTTTTGTTTTCGACTGATTTCAAACATCCGTTTAATCGGGACCCTGGGTTAATAATCTTTTAATTTTTTTTTAAAGAGGCGGGTAAATACCCCCTTACCCCCCCCCCCCCCCCCCCCCCGGTTTTAACTCCACTTAGAAAGGATGAAAAACTGAAAAATGAGATGGAATTCACACAGACAAATTAAGCAGCTACAGCGTTATAAACTTACTGCCATCCTCCCCACATGTGGCATAGCAGGGTTAAGTACCCCAGAAAAATTGATCGTCTAGTGGATTTGGGTTAGGACTATAATCGTGGTAAGTGGCCACAGGACAATTCAATGTTCAGTCTAGGAGGCAACCAGTTTCTGTGGAGTCTGCAACAATTCTTGATACTCCAGCCGCAGCGAAAGGGTGAATTCAAAACACATAAAAATTACTTACAGTTTTCTACGTTTATTCACTAAACCCTAAATAAAGTTCCTACAATTTAAACTATGAAGAAATATTCTCTCTCTGGTAAATTTATAAAATATATCAGATACGAAATGAGACTAAGCCAAAATTATCGCATCGCTCTCATCGCGTCCTGTGTCTGGAACTGTTGTCTGGCCTGGCAGCGTTCTTCAACGAGAATAGGAGAGTGACTTCTTACACGACGGAGGACCAAGAGAGAAGTAATAACTCGGTTGCTTCCGTGGGTTTATATACAGTTTAATTCGTGCTTACTCGGGCAGCTCTTGTTTCAATTGACGTGATAAAACACCACAGAACACCACTTATACCCCAAGATGGCGGAGAGGTATTTCTTAACCCCTTACTTCCATTCTGGGATAGTAGGGCATCCTGTGGGTATCCTATGCTAATAGTATGCGTTCTCGCATTTAAAAGGACACTGGCATTAGGTAGGTGTACAATTTCAATACCGACAGTACCGCCCAGCGAACGTGCTATATTGCACAATTCTCAGAGCTGAAAGTGATACTGGGTGTGTTGAGGTCAGGTCAGGTCAGTATACAATGCTAAAATCTGTCAAAAGCATTCTGATGGGGTTATCCTAGGTTAGGCTTATACTAGCTAATCTGCCAATCATAATATCAAATTCTGTCGAAAACACCTTAGTAAGGTTACTTTAGGTCAGACTATTGTCTAATTTCATGTCTCGTGCTCCACTTCTGTAGCAAGTGTGCAGAGTACTTTTAGGTCAGTTGCACTGATGTTATGCAATGCAAATATACTAAGAATATGAATAAAATTACATAACTTGTGCCTGAAAACAGCGTTTACTTATTAAAGTTTATACCACAGAGAATTATTACCAAGTAGGACTTGGCCACTCTGATTAACACTTCGGGAACCGAGACTCCCAAGTGCAATGATATGAATTCAACGTGCTCCACGGAGGTTAACCCGACGCGCTCCGTGGAGGGCATTTCGTTACAATCCTCCCAACCAAGACGCGAGGTCCGGTAAATTTATCGGAGCTCGAGTCTGGATCGGATGAATGCCAAAATTTACAACAGTGACCAGGATGACTGGCTGACCTGACCCATGGAATCAGGATGACCAATCACATGCGGTGACCAGGATGCTATCAGCATCACGGTCAACACTGTGACGGGAATCCATGACCAGGATCAGACACTACCGGTTTAGGGATAAGAAATGCACTACATGGATTATTTATTAATGTTTGACAATACCGGAACGCCTCCAGACAACAGGAATCACCTTTTTCTCTTAAGGCATTACATTCTCAATTACTCAATTAATCCTAAACAAAAATAAAATTTAACTGATATTGATAACAATGATAACAATACCTATATTTCCACGTTTCCTACATCATTATTCTATTGGTAGGGAAAAACTGATAATAAAAGGCTGTATAATCGAAGCTATGCTTCTTTAAAGGGGTTCCCCATAGAAGGTCAAAACGACACAGAGGACAACTTTGCTTTTGCTGCATCCAAGTTAACCCACAGTAGAGATGTACTATCTGAGTACATTGAGAACAACGATATGCTGTACGAGGCCCAACGATGTCCAACAAGCATATCGCACATTGTCTCCCATCTCCATCAACTAAATTTTGTCTGGCTTGAAAGATTCTAAGGCTTGCATACAATTCAAGCGAGGATTGCAAGACTTGATGACTGTATTGTGCACTTTCCCATTCATAGGTATGTTCCACCTGCACATGATGGAATGTTTCACCAATGATCATCCGATATTCGTGGGGTAAATCAGGTACGGAGATTTGACTATATTCACTAGGGCGAAATGGACGGACCGGAGTTGATGTGATGAATGTATCAATCCCATTCTCCGATTCATAAGGGATTCGTTGATCATAATAAGTTCCGTCCCACCGTTGATCATTCCAATAACGAATGACACTTGTACGGCTTGATCGTGCTGCCTCCAGAGGGGTTGCTAATCGAGCCTCATGTTCGATTACCACTATGTGAGGCATCACCAGTTCTCATCCTACTTCCGTTGTTTGGAGACAATACCGGTACAAAAGTTGAGTTCGAATCAATTCTAAGTGACCGGTGACTTCGTTTAACCGTACCACATCCCACACACGGATTTTACGCTGAAAAGCGGAAGCTCCATTGTGAAAGATCATAGGTACAGGAATACGAAATCTCTGTGTCCAGTACTCTAATTGCTCCAGAAGAAAATCTTCTGAAATTGGGTTAACTATACGGTTTGCATATGCAGTGGCCATTTTTCAAGGATTTAATATTATTTTTATGACTACAAACTATTTCAACTATAAAAACTCAAAACTGACTGTAAACAATTATATATCAAGTGCAATAAACAATATAAATGTGACTGACTATACTCAATAATTGGAAAATGGAAAATAATTGCAAATCTCAAAAACTATTTTACACTATGCTACAGCTGTGCCGTATGAACAATTCTACTTTCCCCGTTAACGGTTCTTCGTTAGTTTTTAGTCTGTTGTCGATAGTGACGAAACTAGGAGTCACGTCTAGAATGTCACCATGTAATTTTTACAATACAAATAACTTTTTCGTTTACTCGGAGTACTTTCTTTACTTGGAAAATCAGAAAATTATATAAGGACGTCCAAAAATGACAACAGTGCCCGACGGCGCGCAGCTGTAGGGAGTCGCCTTCTCAACTTCTGTCATTAAAACTCAAAAAAAATGTGGGTCCATTTCAGACGGTACTGGAAGCTTTGGCTCGTTACCAATGCCCCACCTCATGGGTGCACAGCAGTGCGGGCAAGCAGCTTGCTCATAGGTACCTGCTTTTGACCTGGCCCACGCAATACCACAGGAGTAGTGGATTTGTTGTTTACATTGGCCACATTCAAATAAATCCTGCCAAGTTTTAGAAATTTCTGTTAAACAAATACAGCAAGGGTCTCCAAGACCCTTATAATGAGTTTGTACCTCTGTCATTTCGTTATATTTAATAATTTGGTTTCGTAAACTAAAGCGTTGTAATCGTCTTCCTTCGTGTCGGATTACAGCTTCACGAAGGAGCCGATACTGTTTTTGTTGTTTCTCCAATTCATAAGTTTTCTGTACGTTACCAGGAGGAAAGAATCATGCAGGATGCATTTGGTGCTGATAAAATCCAAATGAATCATCAGCATCTTCACTAGCGGGATATGTACTACCAGGGAAGATCTCATGACTCCTGAATGGTCGAACCAAGCCAGGATCGGCTATTAGGTCCAGTTCCGCATCCAATTGATTTCGTTGATGGTCATAATAACGGCCATTCCAACAGGGGTCATTGACATAATGAATGACCTCGTCAGGACCGGGACCAGTGACCTCATGGGGTTCAACTTCTACTGGGAACTCCGGAAAGTTCAGAAGATGGGGAAATATTACTTTTCTTTCCTCAGAGAGATAAAAACGGTAGCCAAGTTGATGTTGCATTATCTCTGTCTGGCCATTGGCAGGATTATAATGTCTCGTATTCCATATACGAATGTACCGTAAGCGGCGACATCTCCATAAATCTTTTGGAAAGAATAAACAATGGTCAGTACAAGGGGAAACTGCATGTTGGAAGGCCTCGCATTTATGTAAATCAAACATCGCCTGCTCCTCTGCGAATTCTTCAAACTCTAATGTATTTACCGAAGCCATTCCAACAGCAAAGTAATCAATACAAAATAAAATATATACGACTATATTTAAAACAAAGATACCACTATGTCACAATAGAATTACGTATAATACACTAAAATTTACACTTGATAGTATGCTCCCCTGGGTTCGTCTGCAACTTGGTGCACTCAATCAACACTCTTTCCACCAACTTTCAATTTTGTTTGCCTTGATTACTGGAGTCCTGTGTGTAACTTATCTAATACACTCCAGGAACTCCGAATTTATAATAAATGGTTACACTGTTAGAACAGAATTACTAACTTCTTGGAAGAATTTTGACTAATAAACAAGACAAACACAGACGACCCGTGATCGTCATGTATCAGGTTTCCAATCAATGGATATTCATAAATTGGGAAACCAAATTCATGAAAATCTTATGTACATATATTAGTCTTGTTAGACTTTTCTGCTTATGTTTCCGCTGAGAATAATAATAATGCATTTCTCAACCTTCATTCTGAAGGTTTTCATTTCGTGTTGGCAACTGATAATGCCGATACACAGTATTTGGGCCTGTTCGGTAGTCAAACGTTGACCCTGTGAAATGTCCAACATAATCTGGGTGGTATTGACGATAGACAACAAAGGGTTGAAAATGCCTCGGTCGTCCATCTGAGTGATATCGTGCTCGTCTTCGATGACTAAAGTCACAATATCTTGCACAGAAGGGAGTAAACTCTGCTACATTTCTTGGCATGTGAAATCTATGATGTACACTGCTGGTAGTAGCCACCCGGTGACTATAATACCGCAGAGATTCACTTATCTCACCCTGCTCGTTGATTTTTGGATATTGTAAATCAGGGCAATTGTATATCACTAAATATCTAGACCTATTTGCAAAAGTTAAATGAGTATCGATAGCACTGTCATAATAATATATCAACTCTCGCTCAACCTCTATATATAGTATATTCAGATCAAAATCAAAATATTGACATCCAAATTCATCCTCAATACTCAAGAGATATGTATCTCTCATAAAATCTTGTTCATAGGTATTTGGTCATATGATATCTCGATCAAATTCATGAGGAGAGGCCAACGGGCGAGGTGTCCCGAAAAACTCGCTCCTTGCCCACTCCCACGGTCTCGGTCGAATATCGATTATAGGCTGCGAGACAACATTAGTAGGTAATGGAGTAAATTGTCTTGCTTCTACATCACTTAAAGGAGGGGTGTGTACTTCTAATTCAAGATCAGCTCGTGCAAGTTCGTTCTGTATCACACTGATACCGGACTCTGCTGCATCGGAGTCCAGAACAGTGGTAGAATCACTAGGCATAGAATCACTCGTGGGTGTGTTCATACTGGAAGAAGCATGTGATCCTACTGTAATGTCATAAACAAATCCACCGAGTCCATCTTGGTTCTCAGGGTCTCGATGAATAATTGCATCATGGGTTCTAACAGGTAATCTTGGAGGAAGAACTAACGTTTCCACAGTATCCGTAGGCGAATAAGGTGGAAGTCGTTCAGGTGTATATAGTAAAATAGAGTCAGTAGGAGTTTGTACACTACTTGGAGGGGTCGACAAAAGGTCGGAAGATGCTATAGAAGGTGATGGTGATGCTTCTATTGATGCCACTACAGATACACAATTATCAGATGAATTGCTATTTATATTTACGTTCATACTAGATGAATTAGTGTCTTGAAAAAGTTCTCGTGAAACGGTACTATTACTGTCAGTTCCAGTACTAACTGTACTTGAAGTTTCATCATCATATAAATTGTCACGATCATTATAATAACTCTGGTAATCAGGGAAATCATCGATCCCACTGTCAACACTAGAATCAGATTCTGCCATTTGTACACTGATCACTGAAACAAAAACACACAGTGTGTGAACTACTGTTTTTCAGTTTCTTTGTCTATATCAAACATAGTTATGTGGACATTGGCAGAATCCACATCATGTTGTACACGGGGATATACTGATTTCCTATTAGGTTGGGGAGAAGGTCTAAAGTTTTGAACAGCTTTTCTCATCATGTCTCTAATACTCTTAGGAGGTTGTTGTGGTTGTTGTTGTTGTGCTCCAGTTGGATTAACAGGAGCTGAAGGCTGTGGTCTAGGTCCCATACTAGTATAGATTTCATCATCAGCAAATGCAAAATTAGACATTTCACTATCATCAACAGCAGAAAAAGTCGGTTTACTTTTACGGTTTCTTAACCACTTGTATATCTGTTTGTGTCTATCGGCTCGATAGCACTTCCAAAGCAGATATAATCCTATTATTAATGCAACAGTCGCGAGAGCATAAGCCCACTTAGGGACTTCAAATGATTCCGTCATTTGTAAATTTAGCGAGTCAAGTTCATGAATTAAGTCATCCATGGGTAAGTCATCTAAGTGTTCTATTCCTTTCGGTATTGTAAATGTCGATATGTTCACTCTCTCTATGACAGGTTTCCACATCTGTCGTTGTAACAACGAGAAATTTGGTAACACCGTCTTTGTAACAATCCGAAAAGTAGAATTATCCCTTTTATGGAAATAACTCGGTAACATTAATTGACCGCTCGATGCCATACATAACGGTTTTAATTCCAAAATTCCAATTGGCGGAAGAATCCGTTTCGGTTTCGGATTTCTTCGTTTCGGACACATAATTGAGAATCATAGTGGGACATCTGTCGTGATGTACCACATTCCTTCATCGATTCTAGTACTGAACGGGAGGTCGATATTCAATCGAACATCCGTTTGACATAATTTCGGAATCTCTAATTTCATGTTTAGAAACAAAGCTAACATACAACTTGTCGTTGTATGTATCGTTCGTATGGCACTTACGAAAGGACAAAACAACTTATTGTTATCTACACATTGGTCATGTCCTATTTCTGGGACATACTTCGTCCTTTCTTTATTAATAATTAATATGTCAGATTCAAGAGTATATATTGCTACTAATTTATTTGCGACTCGCGACGCATTCTTGGTTACATTGACAAAGGGTACAGGCAAAGCCTGCACCTTGAACACTTCGAATTGTAAGTTCGAATTACGTAAGGGGATCTTCATAAAGATCACTAGTTTATCGTCGTCATAAATGGCAGCCGTCGTAAGCAAATGATAATATTGCCATAATTCTGTCGTCAAATCTAGTGGCAACATTGACTTATCATCTAATTGAACTTTAATACTCATTAATACTGAGGTTAATAGTGAAGGATCCACTATTTTCGGTGATAACTTCTTATCGGCTAGGATATCCATTTGATCATGTAATCCCCGCAGAGTAGTTTCTGCAGCGATTATCATTGATTCCAATCGACTCATTACAAACTCAAGCTGATGATAAGCATGAGTGAAATGTTCAAGATATAATATTCGATCTTCATGATTCTGAACTACTTGATTGACTCGACCTTGAAATAACATCAATTCGCGCGACATATTTAACATAAATTCTCTATTTTTCAGAATCGCTTCATGATTCATCTTAATGAAGGTTAAACTTTGTTTTTGAATATGTTGAATCATTGCTTGATTAGTACTAACACGTCTTAAATTTTCTGTTATCCCATCTAAATCTGACTGGGATACAGTTCCGAAGAGAAAACTCAATCCTTCACCTACAAAGTCGAACAAACCTCGTTTCTTCCGAGATGAGATTATTGTATGGCCATGTAATCTGCGGTAATCGTTCAGATCCTCTTTTACTCATTTAACACGATTATTTAGGTATCTGATCTCCTGTTGTATATCAGTTATGATCGATCTTAACGCAATGGCAAGAGTAGAGTTTTCACCATTTACCTCTACAAAAGTTTGTCGAAAAGCTGTGGTTGTAGCATTATACAAACCATCGGTATATTTCATACTTCGATCAAGTCTACGCACATATTGTATAAAAGGCTGAAGTTCATAAACAAACATTGTACTCCAATCACTAGTTACCATATTTACTTCTTTTACTTTCTTAAAAATCACATTGTTTCTAATAATAGTATGTCCATCTATTATTGTAGTCAAAAGACCAACTAATAACATCCAACGCAACATCTTGCTCCTACAATGAGAAAGGAAGCAAGAGTTAGCGCAATGAGTAATACGCGATTCAATTTCTTTCACTCTGACGATTCACTTCCCGGGTGTGAAAGGTCAGAAAGTTAATCCAACTACAAGAGAGTCTTAGTCAGTTCGCCAAGCTGACAAGAGCCCACCTATAGTTTCGTTCCGCACAAATCATAACTCAATATAATTTTGTTACTCATTTTACACTTTCTCTCGTCTCTCTCAAACTTAAGGAGAGGCCTGCCATTATGTGTTATGTATAGTTATCATTAGTCTTGGGGTAACATTTAATCACTAGTACTCCAGGTAGTAGGAGGTATCATAACCGCTCCTAATTCTAATTTCTCACCTGGTTCTTTAATCTTATTATGGTCTCTTAACACAGCTTGTATGCAAGAGATCATTTCAGTTATATCTTTACTTGGTTGTTTTGGTTGAGGCTCACTTCTTTGGCCTTTTTCTTCAGTTATTTGTAATTGATCAACTTCCATTGTTGAATCATTTAATCAATCATTTCGATCGTTAGCAATGAACCGCGAGGGTTGTTGATCAGCTAAAGGAGCTTGTAGCTCTTTCATACGTTTCTTGTAATCCCGTACCTGTTGTACTTGTTGTCTTAATTCTGCTAATGGAACACCATCTTCTTCTGAAGAAGAATGTTCTCGTCTTTGTCGTTTATTCTTAATGAATGACGTTAAGGGGTGTTTTTCTTGAATCCCTTGCATATCGTCACCTTCATCACTGTCATTACTGTCACTACTGCTACTGTATTCAGTAGTCGACAGTTCTGACGGGGTGGCGTAACGTTGTATTCGTCGCGCTCTAACAGGTTGGACAGGTTGAGGCACCTCCCATTCTTGAGGCGCTTTACTAGTCTTTCTCCATGACATTTAATTATTCTGCGAGTTAATTGATCTTGTATCTTGTAACTCACTGGACCTGTTCTCTCAATGACTCGAAATGGGTAGTCCCATTTCGATTCCAATTTTCCTTTAGATTTACCTGAGGAGTATAAAACAGGATCACCTACTTCAAAGGTGATATCCTTTGCTGTAATATCATGTAATCTTTGTTGTTTTAATACTCGTTTCTTTTGTGCAGCTTGTTGTTTTCTGAATGCTTTATGTTGTTCCTGAATGGCTATCTTATGAGGTTCTTCACCTACGTATTTTTCTCGAGGTTTAAGTATGTTGTCGAGTGGTAAAACCACATCTCTGCCATACACCAGATAAAATGGAGAGAATCCAGAAGATTCGCTGCCATTAAATCTGATGGCTGCCATAGCTTGGTTTAGGAATAAATCCCATGTTTCTAATTCTTCTCGAGCTAGTTTTGCTAAGATGTCATTCAGCATTCTATGTAGCCTCTCCACCTTCCCATTAGATTGTGGATGGAAGTAGGAAGTGGTTACATGATGTATCTTGAAATAGTCAGTTAAATATTTCATCACTGCATTTACATTTTCAGATCCATTGTCTGTTAATATTTCTAAAGGACATCCAAATCTTGGAAAAATTTGATCTATTATCAAGTTAGCAATTGCTTCCGCCTTTTTATCAGGCACTGGAAACGCTTCAGGCCAGCCAGAATAAATATCTATGAAGGTCACAATGTATTTGTTTCCTGATAAAGTTTCAGGGTGTGGACCACTCATATCCAATGCGATTTTAGCAAAGGGGTATGGAGGTCTATCAGTTTCTTGCAATGGCAAAGTGTGAGCTCTGGTGTTACGAGCTCGACACACAAGACAATTTTCTACATGTTTATAAATATGTTTATCAGGGTTCGTACGTGGGTCTGGAAAACTGGAAAAAGTATGGAAATTTGGGGTGGTTTGGAAAAGGTCTGGAAAAGGTTTGAAAATATGTGTGTCGAGCCTTGGGGTCTTGAAAAAGTATGGAAATTACTGTTTTTAACAAAGGTGTAATCATTCTGAGTAAAAAGAACCAGCATACAAGAATTATTATTTGTCAACGCCCCGCATTCGATAACAGAAAAATTCGGATCGGAAAACTTTGCGCATTTTCAATGGAATACAACCGAGATATCACTGTTTCACAGGTGTTTCAAAGCCGAATGCAGCTCGGAATTACGGAGAATTCCGAAGGTCAAGTCACATGCGCACTGTGTTTTATTGTCTTTGAAATTTCCAACGTGAAGATCATTTGTTATTTTTGTATTTGTTTATCATGGGGAAGTGTGTTTTTTCGCCGAAATGGGAAACAGACCCTAGATTCAAACAATGGATTTCTCAGGACAAAACTTCGAATAAAAAGGCAATGTGCACAATATGCAGAAAATCATTTGACGTATCGAATATGGGCGAAGCGGCCTTTCTAAGTCACATGGCAGGTAAAAAACACGCTGCCTTAGTGAAAATGAAACAACAACAAAATCATATGGAAGGATTTTTTTCCGAAGC
Organism: Pictodentalium vernedei; assembly: GCA_031216915.1. Lineage (NCBI taxonomy): Eukaryota > Metazoa > Mollusca > Scaphopoda > Dentaliida > Dentaliidae > Pictodentalium > Pictodentalium vernedei. Next base: position 826,434,557 of record CM062297.1, read on the forward strand.
TATGAGAATAGGTAAGACTCATCTGACACCTGGCAATGATCTTCACGGTGTTTCTTCAAAACAAAAACTTGACGCATTGGAAGTGTCTCACGAACATAGTCATGGAGCCACTGACACTGGGGGCGTTTCAACCCTTGGAGACTTTGTTACCGACAAGAGTGTTTTAACAGCAGAAATTTACTGGACTTTGAATATGATGGAAAAACACCATTCTTACAAGAGTTGTCAGGGTGTTTCTGACGTATTTCGCCTCATGTTTCCTGATAGATTGCTTCAAAATTTTCTTGTTCAAAAAAATCTCGATGAAGAAATTGACAACAAGCTAAAAGAATATAAAAACTGATTTTTGTTCATGGTGATAATTGGTGTTACTACAGTTGCAGTTTGATTTCTCATTTGTTAATTCATTTCTTCAGTTTCATTTGGATCATTGTTACATAATGTTTATGCTATAACCTGCTTAAGAAGCTTTTCAAACTACATGCACATAGCTTGTGTATGTTGAAGGATTATTACTGTTAGTGTGGATAATTTCTGAAACTATTTCAAGTAGAATATATTCTGGCACACAGACTGTCTTGTGGTAAGTTAGACGTTTTTACTCTTATGATAAAACAATGTCAATAAATTTTTATTTAATCTTGAAGTCCATATGTTGTCCAGAACTACCCATTCATATAACAACAAACCAAGTCCAGAACTTGCTTTATTGTTATATGGGTGGGACACATTCCTTATAGATGTACGCTGAACACCGTATGAAAACAGATTTTCAGCTGTAGGGATTGTACATTTTCATTGGCTGAATACATACATGTTTGCAGCTAATCAACATGTAGAATCACTGCCAGTTTAGCTACCAGTACCACCAGTACCACTTTGTTAGCATATATGTACATGTAATGAACTTTCAAGGGTTGCGGGCCCTAGATTCCACTTGAGACGGTGCCTGTGCCTTCGGCATGATGGTAAATGATGCGATTTGAGTCTGGAAAAATGGTACATCAGGTCTGGAAAAGGTATGGAAAAAGTATGGAAATTTTTGGCCAAAAAAGTGTAAGAACCCTGGTTTATATAAATCTTTCGAATAATATTTTCTACTGATATTATTGTACACTTTGTCTATGCCAAGGTGACCTAATTCGTCATGGTATTGTTTCAATACATCTGCATGTAATTGTTCGGGTATGCACAAGCGTACCCGTGGGTTATCGTCAACTGTACTAATGTAGTATAATACTCCCTCAATCATGAGGTATCTACTACTAATGTGTGCAGGGGTATTGTTACCTTGATACTTCTTAATGATTTCTACAATCTTTTCATCTTTCTGTTGCTCTACCTTCATGTCCAAATCTTTGTAATTAATTGCTTGTGGTTCGGGTGGAACCTGAGGTTCATCTGTGATGACATGTACATATCTTTGAGGATCAAATTTGTTACTATTGATAATGCCAATTTGTAATGCTTTCTGATTTTCCACATTATCCATCTCGTACCCGGGGTCAGCGTTTGCAATTCCTTCAGGTAAACGAGAAAGTAGGTCAGCACATGTATTCTTTCTACCTGGTAAATATTCAATCTTACAATTGTAGCTAGCTATCTTCAATGCCCAGCGTTGTACTTTGGCATTGTTTTGCGGACTTTTCAACAAGTACTGCAAGGGGGCTTGGTCTGTCTTAATAACAAACTCTGCTCCATGCAGGTAGTTATTGAATTTATCCAAAGCATATGAGATAGTGAAAGCTTCTTTCTCAAATGTCGACCATTTCTGTTGGGTTTCACCCAATTTATGAGATAGGAAGACAATGGGTTTTTCGTCAGGTACTCCAGGTAGTTGACCTGTTTTGTCATCACATGGTTGTGCCAATACCGCTCCGACACAGCGGCCACTGGCATCTGTGTAAAGCACGTAAGGCTTTCTTGGATTTGGATATGACAAATGAGCAACTTGAGTTAAACGATCTTTCAACTCTTGAAAGGCTTTTTGATGTGTGTCACGCCAATGAAATCTTGCATATTTCTTTGTCAGTTCTAAGAGTGGTTGAGCAATTTTGCTGAACCGAGGAATAAATCTACGGTAGTATGAAGTCATGCCCATAAAAGATCTCACTTCTGTTACCGTTTTCGGCGGATTTAATTTTCGAATGACCTCGACCTTCGAAGTCTGAGGTTTAATTCCATCTTTACTAATTACAAAACCAAGATAAGATGTTTCAGATTGAAAGAAGGAACACTTCTTAGCTTTCAGCTTCAACTTTTGTTTTCTTAGTCGACCAAATACTTGTTTAATGTGGTCAATATGAGATTTTATGTCACGGCTGAAAATCAAAATATCGTCAAGGTAGGCTAGAGAAAAATCCTCTAGGCAAGACGCTTGTCATGAGGGATTGATACACCAAGGGTGCGTTCACGAGTCGAAAGGCCATTACATTGAACTCATAAAGGCCCTTATGACAAACAAAGGCCGTTTTAGGTCTATCTTCTTCATCCATTTTGACTTGCCAGTAACCTGACTTCATGTCAAGGGTGGTGAAGTATTGACATCCATTCAATAAAGTAAAGATGTCGTCAATCAATGGAAGCGTCCAGTTTGTAACTTTCGTGACTTCATTGAGCTTGCAGAAATCAACGTAGAAGCATTTCGAGCCGTCTTTCTTGTCCACGAGCAGGCACGGAAAACTCCATGCACTATTTGACCTTCGAATAATTCCAGACTGAAGCATTTCTTCAAGTGCTTCATCCATAATTTTTCTCTTCAGTAATGGAACTCTATATGCTCTACTTTTTATTGGTGGCACATCACCTGTGTCGATGCGCATCTTAACTGTATCTGTCTGAGTTAATTCTTTATCAGTTTTTGCAAACAAGTCTTTATTATTATTGATGACTGGCTTCAACAGGTGCCGTTTGTCTTCAAGCACCTGTATGTCAGCATCTGTGATCTGGTCTTCAGGTGTATTGTGAGTTAAGATCTGATTAATTTCTAAGACTTTTTCTTCCTGTTCTATTGGCTCAAGTTTTCCAATCAAACATCCCCTTTTTAAGGTATAATGTTTGTTGGTACTGTTCACCAACAGTACAGGTATGGTTTCATTTCCATTAGTGACTATACTGTTACTAACTAAGAGGCCAGGCTGTTCAGCCACGTGACCTTTAGTCAGTCTATGATGTTCTAAGTATTTTGTGTCAAAGACAGATTTTACACCGGAAGCTTTTGCTGTACACAAACAAGTGGACTGTGGTTTAAGTTCCACCTGATTGATCAGTCTAGTAAGACAACTCACCTGTATATCTTGAACAATGGGTACATAGTGACCATCTAATCTCAATTTATGAAATTCCCAATATAAATTAACTCGATTGCCCCTTATCCAATCCATTCCTAATAACATACTTCGATTCAATTCATTTATTACTAAGAACTCATGCACCTGATAAATTCCTTGAATATAAAATTCAAGTCTAACTTTTCCTCAAGGGAGAGTGTCATTCCCAGTAATACCTGCAATGCGAGGCAAAGAATTTTTATCACCAACTAATTTCGGTCGGTGTTTAAGATTTTTCCAAAATTTTGTACTAATACAACTTGTCTGTGCCCCTGTATCTAATAAGGCATGTACCCGCTGTCCTTTGATGTTCACTAAGACACTATTCAAAGAAGCAGCCCCATAATTTATGGTTACTGTTTCTGGTTGAGAATTTCTAAGTTTTTGTTGCTGTTGTTCCCCATTTGGGTAATCATCATTGTTTACTAAGTTATTTCCCTTGGTTTCCATAGAGTGTTTCACTTCCTGTTGACATGGGTTTTTCCAATTACTTCCCCTTGGGTTTTTCCTGTTTTGTAGTTTTGGGTTTTTCCCAAGTGATTTCTCTTGGCTCCTTATTCTTGGATTCCTATTTCCTGATTCACTTACTTCCTGTTTCTGTTGATTTATTTCAATGCAACCCTGCTTACCTGGTTGATTATAGTCACAAGACTTTTTCAGAGTTTGATTTTCATAAGCATTTTTCATATAAATCATAATATCAGGGTCTACATCTACAATGTGTATCTCTTTTAATTGTTTTGTTAACATCTGCACACTTCTGTTTAGGTACACCATATATCCCGCTACTGATGAGTGGGATAGCTATTTTTACAAAATTTTCGTTGTCACATACCTGCAATACTTTTTGTACAGTAATGTATAAGACATTGAGACATTTATTTTTATCACTGCAATCATTCCAGCGCGGTCCCACAGCATGTATCACCTTTAAACATGGCAACATTCCACAAGTGGTAGTCATATTCTCACCTACTGGAAGATTTCCATGCTGTTGAATATATTGTTGACATTCTTGTTCAAGGGCTGGACCAGCTCCAAGAGCTATAGCTCTGGCAACACCTCCGCCATGGGTCAATTGGCTATTAGCCGCATTCACCATAGCGTCAGTAGCTACCTGAGTTATTCCAGTCCTGTATACTTTTACTTCCAGACCACTGGTGGTCTGTTAGCTGAAACAATTTTGTGAAGTACATTTTGCTTGCTGACTGTCCCTTGCAGGGCAGCCATTTTGTGAGTTGGCCTTGGGTTTCTTAGGCCTACCAGTCAGAGGAATGGTTGTGAATTTTTTTACTGTACAATTTTTCCTATTAGGTGTGGTCTGACCACACCTTGTGCATTGAATGCTTTTACTTTTCACTGGAGGAGAATCATTTTTGGTTCTCCTTGTTTGAGACTGAGTACTTGGCTTTATATAACATGTTTTATTACCCGTATCTCCACCTGTCTTATTATTTACATTTTTATTTTTACAATTATTCATACATTCATTTTGTACATTAATTTTCACGTCTCCCTGGTGATTTCCAATTTCACTTCTGTTGGGAGCATGTGACTTCTCATTAACTCTGCTCATTGCCCCATATGGGCAGAGTTCCCTTCATTTAAATTGACTCGGCAATCGCGAGCGAAGTGGTTTGGCTTCCCACAGCGAAAACAGCAAAAGGTCGCCCCTGGTGACCTTTCACCTGCTGGCTGAATATCAAGTGTTCTCACTTGCTTGGTCAAGTTAACGCGACAGTCACGTTTCACGTGGCCAACGCGGTTACAACGATTGCAAACTGGTCGTGAAAATCGTGTCGGTTTCTGATATCTGTTGTAATTTTGTCCTCCCCTATTTCTGTATTGACTATTGTACTGATTTTTGTTCTGCTTCTGGTATGGAGGTCGCGCATAACCTCCACTATAGTTTTTCGTTAAGATATTCACCTTATGGCGTCGGCGCGCCACACCTATGTCCATGGAAGTCTCGTCTCTCGTCTCCAAAGGGAGATCTACAGGTTCTTCCTGTTCGTCGATGGGATCACGAAATACAGGGTCCCGATAGCGCTCATATTCTTCATATTGTCGGTCAAATGCCTTCCCAAAGGGCGCTTTTCCTTTGGCGGCTTCAGAACGGGCGCAAAATTTGATTTTCGCGGCATTTTCAAATAATGCTTGACTAACAGCATTTTCTAGCGTATTGGGCATGCGACGGATTAGTTTCATCCGAACATTGTTGTCATACAACCCGTCACAAAAGTAATCTGAGAGGTTTTTCTGGATGGTGGGGTTATCAATTTCCTGATCAAAGGCGTCTTTTGCAAGGTCAAGCAGTTGCTCAGCATATGAGACAAGAGTTTGATTTTTCCCTTGTCGCATATGGCGCAACTGATTGGTAGCCATGGAGTTATCCATAGTGGCGCTATAGCGACTTTTCAGTTCGCCATACAGTTCGGACCAGGGCATTTCAGGATTTTTCTTCATTGTTCTTGAAATAAAATCAGCAACTACAAAGTCACTGGTTTGAGCGGCGATTTTAGGTCGTCGCTTCTCTTCTACATCATTTGTCTCACAGAAAAGGTCAAGAGATTTTATCCAACCCCGAAAATTCAGGGGGTTCCCGTCAAATTTTTTAATATGGGAATGAATGGACTGAGTCTGCATGGCGTTAGCAGTCTTTGCATTACTCTTTTCACTTTGGCGCACGGTTTCATGCAGGTCGATTATGGCAGAAGACGTGGGGTCGTTGGCTCGTTTTTCAGCGTCTGCCAATTGATTTTTAACTCTATGCAGTTTCGCTTGTGCAGTACCTTTCTCATTAGCCAGCTGTAATTCTAAATCAGCTTTCTGCTGTACCAGTTCTGCTTTAACTTGGGCGAGGGCTGTCTGCGTTTGATGAAGAGTTTGTTGTGAGGCAGCATGCTGCTGCGACAAGCTCTGAGCTTGAGAGCTCATTTCAGCAATTTGCAGCTGACCCACAAGACCTTCCTTTTCTTGTTTCGCTTGAGTAATTTCATCGATTAACCGTTGCTCTCTGTCTGACAACGGCGTGATCATTTTGAATAAATTTTATTACTAATTACTATGAAATAATTTACAATTTAATTTTTCTGCTGTTAATGAACGTAAAATGAAGAAAATTGCACCTACCTTGCTAGCACTATAACTGTTGAAACACACGTGGTTGTCTTTTCAGAATTTCCTGGAATTCCTCGAGATTTTTCACAACTGTTTGAGTTTCCGTTTTTCTCTGGTGTTCAGTCAAAAGTTCAATACATCTGATGAGCAACGCTCGGTGCGACCAGTCGAGCGTGGTTTGGATGTGATAGCAATTGGCGGTTGGCGTCAGTGTAAATAATGGCTCGTTGGACATGCAACCAGTTCTACCATGGAGTTGTATCAGTATTGGATTCAGAGGGCGCTGTTTGCGTCTGCTGCCTTAGAAATTTCAGCTGCCAGGCGTTCAATTCACCAGTAAAATTAAGGGATGTCTGTCCCCCATAAATAACATCAAAAAAGTTCTCACAAATTCACTGAGCTCCCCAGCGGCAATGTTTTGAGTCAATTTCGGCTTCACTGGGTCCGTTAGGGTTAATAGATGTTTCTAGAATGTTCACCCGATCGCAAGGTTGGCAAAAAACCGGTCAATACTAGTATTGACCAGACCAGTGGTCAATACTGGTTTTAACCGGTCAATACTGGTCAATACTGGTCGATTGGATTATTGACCAATTGAACTTTATAAATCATAAATCTATTATTGTAGAGGGACAAAAGAGGTTACATGTACATACAAATGATATCAAAATAGTATTATTTTATTCATTAAGAAGTTTATAGTACAAAATCAATGATAATACAAGAGAATGATTATTAAGGAGGTCTGGTAGGATGTCTGGCTTGGTAGTTAACAGAAGATCTTGTGCACTGGACACCTGGTCTGGAAGTAGACTCTTCCCTCTGTACTGTGGATGCAAAATGTTGGCCAGGAAATGTGTTGGTGTCATAGCTTGCTGGAATCTATTGCGTACTTTGTCTTTGTATGTCTGTAGGTCTGGGTTGTTCAGCAGATCTAACCATGTCTCACAGGCATCAGCAATCATAGAACTATCTGACTGGAGATTGTCAAGTGCAATCGACACAGGCTGCAGTTGGAGTTGTAGGTGTTTCACTTCATTGAAGAGACCAACGTTGTGGATCAGGTTTCTAATTCTTGAATCTATGACGTCTTCATTCTTGGCAATAATCATCAGCATGTATGGCCGGTTTCTGATATATGTGTCAATACAGGTTAGTTGGCTGTTCCATCTAGTCTCTGCTGGTAGTTGGGGTTTCACAGACTCTGGAATCTCGGACAACAGTGCACCTGGTACATGGTGATTTCTGAAGTACTTGTTAATCTCGACGACTTGGTTGATGACTTGTGTAGGTGTAATGTCTTGACCCAGTAGGTTTAACCAGTGTGCAGAGCAACCGTAGACTGTGAGCTCTGGATTGCTGTCTTGTAGGTTCTGCTTCATGGCAACCATCTTCTTCTCATTGTCTGTTACTACTCCAGTAACTGAACACTGAAACTGTTGTGTTGCTGTAGAGATGGCTTCTTCTGCGACTGAAGTACAGTAGGCTGCTGTCTTCTTGTTGGTGCCGGCGTCAACTGCTGATAGGAAGAATGACTTTCCTTCACACTGAAGACTGGTGGCTATGACTGGTGTGTTGTGGATATCACTCCAACCATCTTGGATAAGTACAACTTCTTTATCTTTCAATTCAGCACTGACTTTTGTTGTTATCTTGTCGTGGACTTGGTCAAGTAGTTGGCCTCCTACCTCTTTACGGTTGGGTGGGTTGTAACCTGGTTGTAGCATCTGGATGGTTTCTTTAAATACAGGATGGTCTGCTATTTTGAAAGGTAGGTTGCAGGCGTAGAATAGCTTGGCAATCTGCTCATCAAGTTGTCGAGACATGGTTTGGTCTGTGCTAAAACTGTATGTGGTCATGCTTGACTGCTTAGGCTTCTTAGCTACAGGCTCTGGTGTACTGGTTGGTGCTGGATCATGTTGCTCAACATCTGCAAATGGTCTCTTGACAGGTCTAGCTGATGCTGGACATTTCTCTCTGTGGGCCCTCAGTCTGAGTACTTTGGCACTGACTACAGCATTACAGTCTTTACATGTTGCAGTTGTTTTACTGGAATCACCTAAGTTGTAAAAGTTCCAAATGGGATCTTTAGGTTTCATCTTGGTGAACAGTGAATTTTCTTTGAGTGACGTTTTCAATAGCAGTGTAAAACTGAGAATGAAAGTGTTGGTTTTGGACTTCATTATAAAAGAAAATAAAGAAACCCTACATATAAGAAGCCATGAAGAGTATATCCATGAGGACAATCCATTTCCTGCATTTGGACTAAAATTTGTCTAGACAACCTAGTACATGAAAGAACTTATAAAAGTTTTTATTACCTTAATTATAAATTATCACATTACAATGGATTAAAGCCACTTTTTTATTACCCCTTTTCCTTGTACTGAAGGGGTGTTGTTTTAACAATCAAATCTCTAATTGACCATCTGTCATCCAGGTGTTTAATTAATTGTCATGTACTTACATGTACCTGTGTGATACCTGTAATTTACCTGTAAAAATGACATTTGTGATACATGCACAAGTACTATTCCATAAACTTTAAAAATTTTATCCACCTTTTTAATATTTTAAAATATTTAAATAGACCAGTATCAAGTATTGACCACTAAGTTTTCAGCCTTATTAGGATTTACATACAATACAATTTCTTTCATATTTCATATAAATAGCAACTTTAATATAAAAATACCACTGAGATAAATAAAAAAAATGTTTTTTCAAATATTATATGACATTCTTTTACTAAAACTACTTGATTGTCTTTTACAAAATTTCAATTGACCAGTATTGACCAGTATTGACCACTTGAGGGAGTATTGACCGGGGCGGTTAAAACCGGTTAAAACCGCCGGTTAAAACCGGGGGCGGTTTTAACCGCCCGGGGCCGATCGTTTCAAGAGAGTTAGAAGTCAGAGTCTACATCCTGATGAACGGCACCATATAAACTGGCCTGTGGCATAGCAGGGTTAAGTACCCCGGAAAAATTGATCGTCTAGTGGATTTGGGTTAGGACTATAATCATGGTAAGTGGCCACAGGACAATTCAATGTTCAGTCTAGGAGGCAACCAGTTTCTGTGGAGTCTGCAACAATTCTTGATACTGCAGCCGCAGCGAAAGGGTGAATTCAAAACACATAAAAATTACTTACAGTTTTCTACGTTTATTCACTAAACCCTAAATAAAGTTCCTACAATTTAAACTGTGAAGAAATATTCTCTCTCTGGTAAATTTATAAAATATATCAGATACGAAATGAGACTAAGTCGAAATTATCGCATCGCTCTCATCGCGTCCTGTGTCTGGAACTGTTGTCTGGCCTGGCAGCGTTTGGTGGCGTTCTTCCACGAAAATAGGAGAGTGACTTCTTACACAACGGAGGACCAAGAGAGAAGTAATAACTCGGTTGATTCCGTGGGTTTATATACAGTTTAATTCGTGCTTACTCGGGCAGCTCTTGTTTCAATTGACGTGATAAAACACCACAGAACACCACTTATACCCCAAGATGGCAGAGAGGTATTTCTTAACCCCTTACTTCCATTCCGGGATAGTAGGGCATCCTGTGGGTATCCTATGCTAATAGTATGCGTTCTCACATTTAAAAGGACACTGGCATTAGGTAGGTGTACAATTTCAATACCGACAGTACCACCCAGTGAACGTGCTATATTGCACAATTCTCAGAGCTGAAAGTGATACTGGGTGTGTTGAGGTTAGGTCAGGTCAGTATACAATGCTAAAATCTGTCAAAAGCATTCTGATGGGGTTATCCTAGGTTAGGCTTATACTAGCTAATCTGCCAATCATAATATCAAATTCTGTCGAAAACACCTTAGTAAGGTTACTTTAGGTCAGACTATTGTCTAATTTCATGTCTCGTGCTCCACTTCTGTAGCAAGTGTGCAGAGTACTTTTAGGTCAGTTGCACTGATGTTATGCAATGCAAATATACTAAGAATATGAATAAAATTACATAACTTGTGCCTGAAAACAGCGTTTACTTATTAAAGTTTATACCACAGAGAATTATTACCAAGTAGGACTTGGCCACTCTGATTAACACTTCGGGAACCAAGACTCCCGAGTGCAATGATATGAATTCAACGTGCTCCACGGAGGTTAACCCGACGCGCTCCGTGGAGGGCATTTCGTTACACACACAAGGAGAGATTTATTTATTTATTTATTTATTTATTTATTTATTTATTTATTTATTTATTTATTTGTATTTAACGAAGCTTTCAACAGCCAGGGTCATGTCGTGTAGGGTAGTTCCCTTGGTGGAGGAGTAAAAGGAGAATCTGAGAGAACCATTAAGCAGCCACAAGCAACCGTCAAGCTCTCCAACGTACTAACCCGACAGAACTAGAGTTAGAGCGGTTGAAGGCACGTGCACATAACGCCACCATGACCCCACGTCAGGCCACGTGGGCAATTGAGATTAAGTGCCTTGCCCAAGGACACAACCGGGTCAGAATCGAACCGTCGACCTCTATGTTTCTAGCTCGATACTCTAACCAATGAGCTACTGCGCCTCAAATTATAGATATAGTATAGGTAGATGCACATGTTTGTCGTGGCAACACAATATGACGTCATTATCCTGCGCATATTCGAGATTCGATTCGATGTCGACATCGTGCGTCCGATTCGGGATCGACAGCAAATCGGTCCAGAGATTCGCATGTTTTCGAATCCGCTAGAATACCGGCGGATAGATGCAGCGCCGTCAAGAGAATATCCGGGCCCGGTCGAGTGAATATCCGGGCCCTGGGTAGTCCAAACTTGGACCCAAAGTCCGTGATATAATTTTTTGGTGTGGAACGTCAAAGGACGTATCACACCAAAAAATTATATCACGGACTTTGGGTCCAAGTTTGGACTAGGCCCTGGGTTACTGGTCGTGAGGCGATACACCGCACAGTGGTGAGCTGGGGAGTGTACGAGAGGGGTGTCCCTGCCACCTATTTTGTTGTGTTTTGTTTTGGACTGACTTTAAACATCGCCTCGAGTTTAATCAGGACGATGAGTTAATAATTTTTTTTGGGGGGGGGGGTGGTGGTAAATACCCCTTTTACCACCTCCACCCCACCCCCTGTTTTTACGCCACTGTATTTCTCACAGCGTCTTGTCTTTTCAGATTCGATTTGAGATTCGATTCGATATCAGAGGTATGATTCGATTCGAAAAAAAATGTGATTTGCAGATCCCTTCATTAACCTTTTACCAAACGCAAGTTGAAGACAACAGTAGGCGCACAATTATTTTTACAAAAATGTTAGAAGAAATTTGTTTTTTTCTTCTAAACTATACAGCTTTTTACACTCATTGGAACGCGCTCGTCGAGCTCTTTTCGACGTGAGGCCATAAGCTATGGTTTGGAAGAAAAAATTGTGAACATAAATTTTGAATGGCGAATTTTCAATATTACGCGAACGGGTTGTGTCCTTGCGGGGGGTAAAAGGATTATCATGATTAGGCCAATACGGTACACCGATAACTTGTTTACAACCTTCTCCACCTCTTAGAAATATAATTAAATGGTGTGAATAATATAACAATAATGTAATGCATGAATACTAAAGCTCTAGGAAATTGTTTTTACTGCGGTGGAGCTTGGATCCCAAATTGTTGGGGGAGGGGGGAGTGGGGCAATAATATCGCGGGGGTCACGGTAGCAATTTTAGCTAATGGAGGACACCATCTTCGTTTCTATGGTAGCATGTGCTATTTTGCTCGGTTTTTATTATGTCCAGGTCCCAAATTTTGTTTTTTGTCCTTACCCCTAGTTCAGAGGGTGTGTTCGATTAGTTTTTTCGAATCGTCTAATTACCCAAATAGACCCGAAAATGACCCCAAAACACCAACATGTTTCAGAATTCGCTCGGATCAGTTCCAGATTATCGTTTTTGTCCTTACATAGGCTACCCGACCTTTGTCTGAGGTGTGTTCGATTGAATTTTCGAGAATACTAATTATTCCAAAAAGAGCCGACAATTTTAGGAGACTAGAATTCTTTACAGAATTCTCGATTCTTGTTTGCTCGTAGAGAATCTTCCAATGATGACACAGAAAACCTCGTCTACCTACCAGATTGCTGCCTTCGACTACTTAATTATCTGACTTGAATAACTGGCTGGGATGGTGGCGAATGGTTCTGAAAGCAATTACCCATCTTATCCTTATTTCGATATTTTAGGTACCTACCAGACTGCTGCCTTTGACTAGTTGATTATCTCCCTTGAATAACTAGCTGGGATGATGGCGAATGGTTCTGAAAGCAATTACCCCTCTTACCCTTATTTCGATATTCTAGAATATCGATAGATACCTATAGGTAACCTATTGCTATGGAATCCCTTTTGGAAAATATCTTTAGGATATTTCTAGGATACGTTTGTCCAAAGAGGATAAGGGGGCTATGTGTAGGTCCCTCCTCTTATCCTTATTTCAATATTCTAGTTTACTTTTGGCCGAACATGTTCTAAGTTAGGATATTTCTAGGATACTTTTCGACACGTGGCTTGAAATTTCGTCGAATAAGAGGTCTACGAGAAAGTATTCATAGGTCCCCCCCCCCCCCCCCCCCTCATGTTCCCTCATGTTCTATTCTAGGACACTTCTAGGATACTTCAAGGATATTTATAGGATACTTTTTCGAAAGAAGGGCAAGAGGACTAAAAGGGTCGTGGGGCCTTAGGATACCTATTCGAAAGATAGTTAAAATTGCCTGCCTTTATTTTTTGACCAATGAACATTCCCACAATTCTTTACTGCTGTTTACTTCTGGTTTCAGAGATATAAAAATAGGTCTCGTTACAGTTATTCATGTGAAAATGTCGGCTTTTCAAGAAATGTTCAGTTTCTGATTAACACGGCCAAGGATATTTCGCATTTAAATTACCTCCCCTATTCACAATACTCACAATGTATATAGTTTCTGGAAGCTCTGAATATGGCCCTTTCTGGAGCCAACTGGGTTTCTAGACAACTCGTACCCACGGCAACTCGTACCAGTCAAGTCGTACCCAAAATTGGACGACTCGTACCCATTTTCGGATGGACAACTCGTACCCACAATTGGACAACTCGTACCCAAGGTTGGACAACTCGTACCCATGGCTGATCAACTTGTACTTGGTGTTTAATTGTATGGGCGAAGGCCGTTAATGGCCTAAGAACTATAGAAGCGGGGTTTTTGCTTTTGTTTTATCCGTTTAAGGTGCTGTAATAGTAGTGGAAATCAGTTTACTTTGAAATTCCTTCGTCAGATATTCCATGAATATGAATGAAATATACACAAAGTTTACGATACACAGAACAGGAAACATATATTCATTGACCGTATTTTGTTGATAGCAGGCACCAGTGGTTCCTGAAAGTCTGCAATCGTATTCGTACGAGAACTGGCGTGAATGACACCCCCCCCCCCCCCCCCCCTCTAACCCCGACACCCGGTTTCTGTGCTTCAGTTTTGGGAAACAGAGTACTGGAAAAAACTAAAAGGCCTCGCATCTAGGCCTAGGCTCTGCAAATTATCAGGGTGAAAACCATAGCCTTCGTCGCATTAACTCTTGCCTTTCCTAATTAATAATGCCACTCTCCACCTTTAGATTATTTTTCGTGTGGCAAAGTTACATCACTGGTGAGGCGCCACTCCGGTCAGGCGAGAAAGGATTTCATTGTAAATTGAGAGTCCACCCGGATTTTGTACTTGAAGCGCAGCACATTTACTGGCTGGGAAGAAAAACGGCAAACAATGACCAGTGGTAGACTGAATCAAGAAGATCACAAATGATGTTCATTTAAAAAGAAATCTAATTAAAAATCTCAAATACATCTCTCTCTATGAGTCCACTAGCTCGCATCAATTGATTTCTGTCGGAAATTTTATGGTCAACACCGACACACCTGAAAACTCGACCGTCATTTAATTTAAACTTACCCGGCAGTGACAGGTGTGAGATCATGAAGAATTATTTTCTATCGTCTATTACCTTCTAGTCGATTGGTGTTTAATTTTCTTCCAATTATCTGTGCATATTATTATCGCCAATTAAGTTAATCTTCCAGTTGGGAGGTGTGTTTTTCTAACAATTATCTTCCATGACAATCATGAAAATTAAATGATAATTATACAATAACATTATTTTTGAGGGCGTTATGGTTCATTAACGGCCCTACGAAAATGATTAACAGCCCAAGGGTCTATTAGTGGCCCGAGACGAAGTCGAGGGCCACTAATAGGCCCAAGGGCTGTTAATCATTTTCGTAGGGCCGTTAATGAACCACAACGCCCGTACAAAATAATGTTATTTGTATTATTATCACATTTCAAAGAGGTACATGTTAAACCAAGAAAAATCAAGATTGCTATTTTTTTCATCATTTATATATTATTATCATTTTTCAATGTAGTAGATGTGTGAAATTCCCACACAATCATTGTCAGCAACTAACTCATGCCTTAAATGCGAATGTATATCTTAATTCTTTCACGCCAAAGATCACAAAATTCCGCCATCACATCTCTCTTCTCCAAATATTCCAACTCAAAGCAGTGTTACCTCCCGTACATCCGGGGATGTGCGGGCCGCCGGGCCATATTGAAACGAATTTTTCATTATTGCCCGGGAACCCGGATGTGAATGGAAACATATGAATTTTTTGCAGCCCCCGAAAATGAAAATATTCGCCAGGGAGTGCCCTATAAACTGATAATAATTTGCATTTTTACAAGGTTTGCAATTAGACTATAAATGTAAATAAAAGTGAATCTCTCTCTCTCTCTCTCTCTCTCTCTCTAGGCACCTGACTCTCGTGCCTCGACCGATCGAAACAAAAATTGGCACAGGTATATATAGATGTAATTTAGTTAGTTTAAACAATATTTATTTCCAACTTTCAGAATATACATGAAACAGTATAATGATGTATGTTGACCAGGAAAGGACTTCTGATGGCCACGATCGCGTCCGACATCGCGTTAATCCTTCAACTAATGAAGGAGTGGGTTAGGGTGGGGGAATGAGCCCCGATCGCATCTGATTTTGCATTAACCCTGCAACACGTGAACTGCTGGGTATGACTACCAGTACAACAAAATATTACGTAGAAAAGCCCTCAGAAGTTTAACGAAGAGCCAAAGTTTACCCGATTTTGGGGAGGAGGGGGTGGGAGTGGGGAATGGGAGGGGGGGTCGTCTCCCGTATATCCACACCACTGTATTAATATATAATTTAAATATTTCCTGTTTCCTTCGAATTGCTCTCTTGATGAAATGTTCATTCCGGAGAAATTGACTTTCGGCGAAGTCTGTCCAGACTGTTCTGCTGAGATATATGCTAAAAATGGAACGTTTTTACCTTTATGCACACCCACTGAAAGCAGACACAAATCTTCTCAAGTCCTTGAGCCAATATTCGCCTTCGCCCATACAATTAAAGACCAGGTACATGTTGACCAACTGTGGGTACGAGTTGTCCAACCTTGGGTACGAGTTGTCCAACTGTGGGTACGAGTTGTCCAGCCGAAATTGGGTACGAGTCGTCCAATTTTGGGTACGACTTGACTGGTACGAGTTGCCGTGGGTACGAGTTGTCCTGATACCGACAACTGTACACACCAAAAATCTTACAATATCACTCAAATACACTCAGCCGAATCACACAGTTGATGGTTAAAAAAATGGCTCAAAATGGTCAAAATTTTCTCATTTTGGGGATAAATCTCCAATTTTCGTACATCGATAGTGATAAAACTGTGTTATAGGAATTCCTCATTCCTCCACTGAGGAATTTTCAGCATAACATGATCATTCTGACAAATAAAAAACATATGGGTTTCTTATTCATTTTTTCAGAAGGCTTTCTCAAAGCAAATTTACACAAAAATTGTCCCATTTGTAAACTGCAAATTGTCAGGTCCCAAACAGGTCTGGGTTAGTCATTTAACACTTCCATGTGACCTTGACCCCCAATTGAAATGCACTTGGCAACACACAGTTTGAATCAAGACCATCAACAGATTATTTTGGCCATATCACCATTAATGAGAATTATTTACTAAATCCACACCACCACAAACTGAAACTATAGCCCAAAATAGCCATTTGGCTGAGTATATCCAATAACCTCGGAAATGACCTTTTAATAGGAAACGAGACCATAGGATATTCCACGTTTCGATCTAAGATGCCTGAAGAATACCCTATTTTAACTGTCTTTCGAATAGGTATCCAAGGCCCTCACGGCCCTCTTGTCCTTATTCGAAAAAGTATCCTATAAATATCCGTGAAGAATCCTAGAAGTATCCTAGAATAGAGCATGTCGGAACAAACGTATCCTATTACATAGCCCTCTTATCCTCTTTTGTCAAAAATATCCTTGAAATATCTTGAAAGGCATTCCAAAAATAGATTCCATAGCGATAGGTGGACACCATGTATCAATATGGCAATGACGTCACAACATGGTCGCTCACATGCATTACCATAGCAACCCAACATGGCCGCCCAGTCACGTGACTATGAATTCACATGAGATCCCCAAAAAGGGGTCAAGTCATCCCCGACATAATATTGACCATCTAACTCTTCATCACATTTTACAGGGCGCTTTGTTGCCTGATCATAACCAACCTTCTAAACAAACTTTTATAAACATGTGTTTGGTCAATGGCCGGAAGGGAATGCACCATTTTGCCATTTTTGCACCGTTCGGAGAATTTTCTTTCAACACTGCAGTGGAGCACCTGTTAGAAACAAACACTCGTTTAGCTTACCGATGGGGTCCACACTAATTGGAATAGATTCACCCGTAACCGAAATCACTTCTTGCTCTTATGTAAATTGGTTTGCAAATGTACTAGTTGTTGTGTCATCGTGAAGGTCCGGAAGTGTTTCTGTTTCAGTTTCGAGTATTTCATTCACAGACAGTGGCTGTGTTGATGCTGGCAGAGTACCAGAATTAACTGAAGAATTGGTTTGATCCAAACTAGGAGATGACTGCGTGATTGTATCGCGAGAATTAGAATTAGGATGATCTTGTGAAGCAGCTTCAGTCACAGATCTGAGTGAACTTGAGGGTCGTGATCCCAATCATCGCCTAGACACAGACCTTCTCTCTGATGAAGGGTCCGCATTCGGCCGAGCCAATACCTACAATGTATATGACATAATATGTTGAGAACTGGGGTATTTTGATTTTACAAACCTATTAATTAACATTTTTACGGGAAGTAAAACTGAAATTATGGTGTATTTCTCCCAGTAAACTATATTAGAACGGGTCGTACTAAATACAGCAAGTCCCTAATATGTCGCTAAGTCCCTAAGTCCCCTCATGTACTAATTACAGCAAGTCCCTTTAAAACACATTATTTATCATGTAAAGCACTCACAAAATTTAACCTCAGACATGAATTTGCAAAGGACTGTCAAATTTGTTTATTATGTGCAATTATTAAGTATATATCGAGCATTTCCATCGATAAATTCGAAACTTCTTTAACTTTATAAACAAAAACATCAGAAATTTGGGTTGGCAGTTTCGTTGTTTATAATTATTTATTTCATTATTTACTGAAATTGTAATTTTCAAAGCATGCTTCTCAATGATGATTTTCGTAAATTATTTTCTAGATTTAATTCACAAAACATGATGAAATTAAAGCAAGCTTGCTATTCGGTGTTTGCGTTTGTTTGACCCGTTACGACTTGCGTCGACTAGTTTTGCTTAAACTATTTATTTATTTATTTATTTATTTATTTATTTATTTATTTATTTATTTATTTATTTATTTCTCTGCACTTTTAGCAGCCAGGGTCGGAACAGAGAGATTTAATTGTGGACGAATGCCGAACAGAACTTGAGCACTAGCTTGTTTTGAACAGGTAAAATATTAGAGTGCTCAAGCCGGCGGACCTTCTTTAAACATGATAAAATAAACAAACAAATAAAAAAATGAAATAAAATAAAAAATAAAACAAGTAAGTATCAAAAAACATTTTCAGATAGCATTTCAAAAGCATCTCTTTTAAAAGTTGTGCTCTTATTTTACACACACGCGACTCGGAGATCGCCGGAACTGCTGTTCAAAACACCAAAAGATTGTCAAGCATTTACTGCTTTTAAATTTGAAAAAAACAAACAAATAAAAACAAAAATAAATAGTCAACATGCAGTTCTATGAATAAAGTCTCTAATTTTTAATTTTTGACGCTATTAGCGATGTGTTTGAGGGACTTGCTGTATTTTGTATCCGAGGGGACTTAGGGACTTAGGGACTTATTAGGGACTTGCTGTATTTAGTACAACCGTATCAGAACCCAACGATTTCAGCACTGGGTCATTGAACATTATCACAATTAATAGTAGGACTTCAAAAGTTATGTCGATGTGCTACTTGATGATTCAGTAGATAAAATGTTTTTACTTCTCCCTCGAACTCTAACGAATAAGGGCATCACCACTGTCCCACTGCATAACGTAAAAATGGTAATCACAGCCTAGCAGTCCCGTTGGTCAACCACGTGGTGACCCAATTCTCTGCCCTAGCGGCGTTTGAAAGCGTGAAACGTTATAGGTATAACGACAGTGAATACTTGAAAAGAGTTTGGGGCCCTCGTAATGGGTCCCTCGTCGGGGAATACTCGGAAGTGACATCACAGCAAGCAGCCTTGAGAAATGGGTACGGGGCGGTTCGCCACCTGGACGATTCGCCATGAGTCGATTGACGCGCGGGTTGTTTGCACTTACCTAGCAGCTTTTGTTTTTGAATTGTGATAATCCCTGATATGAAAATTATGCCGTCTGAAAGAAAGTTGTTCGTGATTGTTGGGGATGATTTCACATATGGATGAACAATTGATTAACTGGTAGAGTGCTGGAAGCCCATATTAGGGCTTTATTCTGAAGTGCAGGTACCACAGCTTGAAGGCTTATATTCAGTGGATGTGCTTTATATTATCTTTGAAGTGATATTATTGAGTCTGCAAGGGTTTGCTTGTTACAATTTATGGGAGAGTGCCCACAGGCACTCTCCCATAAATTGTAACAAGGTAAAGACATGTAGTCAAGATTTTATGACCAAAAATAATTTAGCACTCTACCAGTTAATCAGCTTGTCACTAGTCACAAAAAAACCATAAGCTCAAACAATCCACCTGTTCATTCATTCCACCTGTTCGTTCATTCACAGACACAAATGAATGAATGTCTTAGGACTAACATTGTCCACAATGATTGACATTATCTAATATATTTTTTCGATTTATTTTTCGAATCATTAACCCTTTACCTAACGTAACGGCCAAAACCGGCCAGCGCTATTCTCAAAAATCGCCAATTAATTTTCATTATTTTTTTCATTTTTTGTCTCAAAAACATAGGTTATGACCCCTCGTTGGAACGAGCTCGTTGAGCTCGTTCCAACGAGGGGTCATAACCTATGTTTTTGAGACAAAAAATGAAAAAAATTAGTTATTCAAGAATTATTTTTGCAAGTGTCCTTTGTTTTTCAGGTTAGGTAATGGGTTAAAGTCTGTAAATGGTAAGAACTATTTATCTTGGAGAAATCTGAATCCAGGTTTCATGATTTTTCATTGAAACTAATCAATCCCCACATTACAAATGTGATCTTACATTTGCTATTTCCAGCATCTCGTGTAGCCACTTTTTCACTTTCAGATACAAAAACCATATCATCGGCAAAAAAGAGGCCCACAATCTTTAGCTCCCCTACTACAACCCTTTTCCCGCTCTGTACGAGTTTATCCCTCAGCTCATTGATATACGATGAATCTAAAATCACACGTTGATTTGAGTTCTTGGCAGAATTCAAGCGATTGATGCAAACAAAAAAACATGGTCACCATATTTTGAACGGGGAAGAACAGTTGGGACTCACAATCTACCTTTTTCAATTCTTTTCAAAAAGACTCACAGAATCTATTGCCATTCCAGAATAATGTTATGTGTTTACCTGGCAATACCGCTTTCGAAAGAAATAATGTGTCACTTTATGATTACTTACAGTTGGTGTATCCATTTGTACGTGAGTAATTAAAATTGTTGGTCGGACCCAGATCCGCGCAAACGAATGTTTAGGTATCCTTTTCTTTATAGTTTTGACTGTAGCGTTTTCTGGAATATCTTCTAGGCGAGAGCCCTTCCTTCCGACGAGCAGCTGGATACTGATGCCGTCCAGTACGGTAAAATATTCCACGGCTTTTTAGCACAGGTCATCGTACGTCATCTCCAGGGGAAATTGATCTGTAGTATCATCTCTCCTCCCTGTAAAAGTAAGTTGTCTTCACAGACCCGAACATTGTTTTCGCTCTCATTATAATTGTTCATTCAAATGGATGTTGTGCTTTGGAATGCTTTTTGAATCAGTACATTTTAAATGCCTTGGTATGATACAACTAAGCACCTAATAGCACGATGCATACTCGGTGATCAGCCATACGTGACTCGGGATAATAATATTTTTTTTTTATTTGAAAAATGCTAATATTTTCCGGTTCACTGTGAAAACTTGGCGTTTGGACCACATGAAGGCAAACATGAATAAAACTGAAGGGCATTTGATAGCAAGACTTACATTTACATATGGAAGCGTATTAGTGTCACATGAGAAAATTATTTATCTCCTACGAAAGAGATATTATCTCTTACGTAAGAGCTAGTATGTCCTACGTAAGAAATAATATCTCTTACGTAAGAGTTAGTATGTCCAACGTAGGAGTTAGTATCTCTTGCGTAAGAGATACTAACTCTGACGTAGGACATACTAACTCTTACGTAAGAGATCATTTTTCGTGTTTTGGAGTTGACATAGGTAACAACACAACGTCATGAGCGTTATATCGGCAGACGGTCACAACATGTTCAAAATAACTGCAGTCTCACAGATATTCTGAAGCCAACAATCCCTACATGAAAGAAGGTTTCGAATCGAAAGGATCGAGTAAATACATACTTTACTGGGACGCTAATAATCTATTCGGTTGGGTCATGAGTCATCCTTTACCGATTGGAAATATCAAATGGGTGATGGAACCGGAAGAGATGCAAAAATGGAGAGACTATTCTTGCATTTTAGAAGTCGATTTGAACTATCCAGAAGAATTACACGATCTACACAACGATTATCCGCTGGCTCCCGAACGAATGGAACTGATTGAAGGAGACGAGGAAAAACTCATTCCCAATTTATTTAACAAACGTAAGTACTTCATCTACAGCGAGAATTTGAAACAATACGTCGATTACAGGATGAAATTAGTCGACATACATCATGTCATTCAATTCAACGAAGAGCCTTGGATGAAAAAATACATCGATCTCAACATGAATCTCAGAATTCCAGCCGAGAACGATTTCGAAAAAGATTTCTTCAAACTCATGAACAACTGCATATATGGTAAATCGATGGAAAACATCAGGAAGAGAACCGACATTTGACTAGTCACGTCTGAGAAAAGAGCTAAAAAATTTAGTGGCAAAACCCAATTACTGACACCGAACCATATTCGACGAAAATCTAGTGGCCATTCACATGCAAAAGACCTGAAGTTTGACAAACCCTATTATCTCAGATCGATCATCTTAGATATCAGCAAGTGATTGATGTACCAGTTTCACGATTATTACGTCAAATGGAAATTTGGTGAGAAAGCTAAACTACTGTTCACCGACACGGACAGTTTAGTTTACAAGATAGAGACGAAAGACGTCTACCAAGATATATCTGCAGACGTGGCCGTGTGGTTTGACACGAGCAATTATCCTGTCGATCACCCATCCAACATTCAATCGAACGACAACAAGAAGGTGTTGGGTAAATTTAAGGACGAGAGCGGCGGTAAACTAATTGTCGAATTCGTAGGTTTGAGACCTAAACTGTATGCTTATCGTCTAGAAGGTGAAGAGATCAAGAAGTGTAAAGGGGTTAAAACGTGCATGGTGAAGAAAAACATCTCTTTTCAAGAGTATAAAGATTGTCTGTTAGGAAGTGGTCCAGTGTATAAGACTATGAAATCGATTCGAAGCGACAATCACAACTTGTATACTGAAATAGTCAACAAGATTTCGCTGACAGCCGACGACGATAAGAGATTCGTGTTAGACAATAAAATAAGCACTTTAGCACTCGGACATTGGACTTTGGATATGATTATGAATGATAGGATTCCAGATATGATTAAGGACGATAGAATTCTAGAAAATCAAGAAGAATTAGATGGATTCAAGATTATGGAAGTCGATAGAGACATCGAGAGAGTTAGTTTAAAAAAGAAAAAGAAAAAAATATAAAAATAACGTCATTTTAGTGAATTATAATAAAATAAATAAATAAAAAAAATATACACATTTATGAATAAGAAAATAGAGATATCTGTAGAAGGTGTCGTCTTACCTAACGGTCCCCTGTCCAACATCGATCTGTCAAATGCGGCGAAGGATTTGAAAATCAAAGATTTTCTAGGCGTGTTTTCCAGAGATGCCTTGCTGAAGAGAAAACCTCGACAATCGGAATGCGGAATTTTAAATCTGGACGACTTATCAGGTGAAGGCACTCACTGGGTGGCATGGTTCAAGAACGGGAAGAAGAAAAATTATTATTTCGACAGGAATCTCACCGCCCAAAGAAATAAAGAACTATTTCGACGAATCGATGGTTTGTTACAACACGGAACGAGTGCAATCGCCAGATCAAGTGTTTTGCGGTCACCTGTGTATCTACGTTCTCAAGAGATGGTCGGAAGGAGACCGGTCTCAAGACACTCTCAATGATTTACATTGGAGAGAGATTTTTTTATAGTATATATAAAGGTAAAAAATTATTTTAAAAAATTTAATCGAATAAAAACAAAAAATAAAAAATAAGTGAAATAATTCATTTTTAATAAACTGCGTTTGAAATATATTTTTTAAACAAAAAAACCCTCAAAACAACATGCCAGTCGATGAATTTGGTAGAAGTGACGATGAAAATTGACCCAAAAAGAAGAGGAAGACGCTCGAAGTTGGTGATGGTTAAGACGTTGCCAACTTGGACAAACTTTACGTTCGGAGATACGAACCTCGAGAGGAACCTTTGAAAATGAATGATAAGAAGCTCTACAATCTTCCCGAGCCAATAGATCTCACAGATGCGGCGACTAATAAATACGTCGACAGGGGGGATGAACGAATTTCAAACGAATCATGCTAGAAAATTATGTGGATAAAGTCATGACCGACGATCTTGATCTAAAATCCAAATGTTTGGTGAACATCATAAATCCCATAGATTCCACCGATGCCGCGACCAAGAAATATGCGGATGACTCTCATGCGTGATTCAGCAAACATCTGAGAAATAGATACATTCAGAAAATGCTGCAATTGGAATTGAATGCCAATTCTAACAAGATAACGAACGTGGCCACTCCCACGAATCCCAAGGACATGGCGACCAAACAATATGTAGATCTGGAACAGAGAAAGTCTGACAGATGAGAAATGAAATCGGATCTGAATGCGAGATTCAACAAGATATTGAATCTGTCGAAGGTAGACGACGCAGATGCGGACTCCACCGCAGTCAACAAGGGCTACATGGATTCCACTGTGATACGATCTCAAGAATACGTAGAATTGCAAGTGGACGATCTCTACCTGAACAAACAATCTGACGGAACCATGGAGGGAGGCATCAACATGAACGGTCAGAATTTATTCAGTCTTGATCACGATCCTGAATTCGATTCCAGCACGGTCAGCAGGAAGTACTTGGATGACAACTCAGTCTGGAGAAAGGGTGACATCATGGAAGGTAAACTAGACATGGGTGGACACGCGCTCATGAATTTACCGGCTCCCGTGAACATGATGGACGCCTGCACCCTGATTTCGGTGGTGGAGAAAATCAAATACGCTAGACAATTGATCACCGTGTGGGCCGAGGAGACCGACACGTTAGAGGAGGGAAAAGCCGAGTGGTCTTTCGGAAACGGAGGTAGCGGATCGCAACATGGTCAGGTGGGATATACGATGCCGTTGGGAGGCGGAATCATTCAAATGAGTCTGGCTCCCACGGATTTGAATAACAGAGCTGTCGTCAATCTCACGGTGAACGGAGTAGAGAGCGATAAGAGATACAGCGTCAAAAAGACCGAGAATGAATACTCGAATGTTAGCATGTTCGGCATTCGTCTCAAAGTGAACGCTGGAGACAGGATTAATTTCGTTACGAAAACCAATAATCCCGAAGCCGCCACTTCCGTGGTGAGCATACTGATCGAACTAGATCCTCTGAACAAACAGTGAACGCGTGGAAACATAATGAGTGATTATTAAAAACAAAAAAACAACAAAAAAAGTAATGAGATTTAGAAAGATGTTCAATCTCTCTAGATCTCATTACTTTTTATTTTTTTTTTGTTTTTTAATAATTACTCATTACTTTTTATTTTTTTTATTTTTATTTTTTTCACACATACGTCTCTCATCGAATTATCGACATCTTATTTCCATCCGATTTGAATTGTAATTCTCTATCCAACAGGACTAGGGCGAAGGCTTCGGTTTTTCTCGGCATGTTCCTATCGAATTGCATCTTGATCTGAATGTCTAAGACGCTACTCTTGAGTCGTTCGCTCTGTTTACTGACATCGAATACGAACATGGGATACATCGACTTGTATTCGCCGGGAGATATATTAGGGTTGCTCATCAATTCATCTAGACCGTGATACTTCCTTCTAAAATCTGCGGTGTCGCCGTACAGTCTGCAGAAATCATTCTTGTCGAACAATGCATTGTAATCGATTGCTGGATATCTCGTGGCGTACAGAAACACTTGCATGTTTCTCAAATTGCAGTGATCGAATGGCGACGCATTCTTTTCCTGAGACCCGTCCCTATTGGTCTGAAACGCGACCACAATGAAACGCGGTCTCTCGGAAGTGGATTTCATGGTCAATCTCCAATCGAAGTGATCTGTGGAGAGTGGAATGCTAGCCGTGTCGCACTGTCTCATTCTAAATCCCACGGGTAATTTACTCTTGGATTCTATGATCTTGTAGAGACGCGTTTTTTCCACGATCGAAGGCTGCATGTGTGGAACGAACCACAATATCTTGTGTAGAGTTAAGTTAGTTAGTCTCACTATCGCATCATCGTTTCCCTTTTGAATCAACGTCAGATTGTGTTTGAATCCGTACATGATCTTGTTATAATCATCCGCGAATCCGAAGATGTGTTTCAAAGGTATCCTGAATGAAAACGTTCCTTTGGGTGTGGACGTCTTGACGACGTAGTCGAATATCGTGGCGGCACCGGCGCTAGCAGGACCGATGGTGTCTTTCACCCAAAACTGATTAAGTCCTCTGGATTTCGAAAAATCATCCGGATATGTCAAGAGTCCAAACATCGTGGTAGCCTGACCGGGATGAAACACAGATTCTATCTCTTGTCCCGATAGCAAGTATTTTATATTACTGAATAGATGCATGATGCCATTATTGGCTAAAGTAACTGTGTCGTCGGCGGTGTATTCGGTCCCATCTTCCTTGGTGAGATGTCCCTACACCACTATGTAACTCTCGCTAGGATGAACGAATAGATCTTGGGTTTCGACGTTGATTCTTATCTATCCCGCATTGTTCAAACTCGTTCCGGTTATCGGTTCGTATTCGTGAACCTCATATTCTTGAATACTTTCATCTTTCACTATGCTTTGTGCGATATCTAGTATATTTGCCATTTTTGAAGGTTTTTTTGTTTATTAATTAGCTTGCTTTTTTTTATCTAAAAAATAGTTTTATTTTTTCTCTCCTTCATATATATATATGTGTAAACAAGAAAATGTTAACGAGATTAAATAAAAAAAAATTTTTTCTTTATTAAAACTTCGTCTTCAGCAATTGTTGTTCGTAAAACTTTCCAATGATCTCTTCGCCATCCAAAGCTTCGATTTCGTAAGTCACCGGATTGGTGTGAAATATTCTGATTATCACAAAGATTTCCGAGGTCCATCGAGGAGTGTAACCCTTTTTGAAGTGCTTCTTATAAGCGTAGATTCTCACTCGATCGCCGACTTCTTCCTGATCTTAGATCTCCCGGGATATAGATTCTCGTAGACCCATTTTTCGTTTCAAGGATCGCTAGCTTCAGCAGGAGTTATTTTGATCAATCTGTGTCGCATGTTGTTGTAATCTTCAACCAGACCGTTCAGATATATGTATTTCTTGGTCGAATTCGCCGTGAAGTATCTGTGCATCTTTTCCTTCATCGTTTGATTCCAATGTTCCACAACTCTGGCTTTCTCTTCATTTTTGATCGAGTAGAGGTCCACCAATCGACAAACGTCCTTGTTGTAGAGTTCCTTCCCCTTATCCACCCACAATTTATTCAGTTTTCGAGAAGACAAGTCGAACACGCTCCTGAGAGCCTCGGCGATGCAAGGTCCCGATTTATTCTTCAAAGCTCTGATCTGATTTGGAAAACACGTCGATGACCGTCAATAGATACTTGACACCCTCGTTCCACCTCGAAAACGATCTCATGTCGACCAAGTCGGCAGACCAAATGTCATCCAAACCCTTCATGAACACCCTTCTCTTTTGAAATTTACGCACGATGGGTTTGTGTAACTCCTCGGCCAATTCGCTCGTCAATAATCATTTCTTCTTTTCCGAAGTGCTTTTTTTTTTGAACGATCCATCCAAATCGTCGTTTCGCACCGATCAGATTGCTGACCAGTGAACGTTTTATCTTCTCTCTCCTGGTCGGATTCGATATGCCTCTCAATTTCGCTAACATGTTTTTATCGCAGACGTCGTTGTGAGTCTTGGTGTCCTTTCCACAAGAGAATCCTTCATCTCGTCCTTGATGATCTGATGAGTCTTGATTCTCACGGCTTCTTTCATAGCATCGTATTTCGTTTTCTCACTCAATATCGTGAAGTATTCTCCATCCGATATCCTACCGTCTTTCAACGCCATCGAGATCATTTCGGATATTGTGTCGATCTTGGAGTCAGCCAAGACGTGAATCTTTTCGTGATTCCTAGCCTTCAGATATAATTTCCTACTCAAAAAGTTTCCGAGCGTGCTAAACAATCTGGCATCATCGATTTGAACGCATTCAGATGCCGGTTCGAAATACTTGAGGACCATATCTTCCCTTTCCATCGTCGGGCACGAATGTTCCTTGCGATCGAAGTCTAGGTGATCCCGACACCCGACGCATCATTCTAACAAGAGGCGACCTAGGTGATTGTTCACGCAGAATGCGTAGGCTCTCATCAGCATTTTTAAAAGAAACCTTGCTCTCATAATCTGTGAATCGTTCATGATTTACGTAAATTTTATCATCTATTTTGATTCGATATTTATTTTTTTTAAATAACTATTTATTTATATTCTTTTTTCTCTCCTATATATATATATCAATCACTTTTTTATTTCCTCTCAACAAAACCGATTCTATTACGATTCACCTCACAAAACTTGCGAGGATGTGACTTTTTTGTCAGTTCCCTCCAATGATTTCATCAGTTCTCGATCGCCAGCAGCTATGACAAACGTGAAAGGCCGATTTCCATCAGTTCTAATTTTCCAAACTCGAGTTTTTTCCGTTTTGCTTTGAAAAAAAATCCTCGACGAGAAACTTCGCTTTACACCCACTTCGCACCGTTGGCGAACATAGTGAAAACGTTTTGAGATTTTTCCTGGTCTAGAATCGGCAAATCATTTTCACCAATCGGATTGCACCCTCGACCGTCTGAAACGCGATCGCGAATGTCGGTGGTCCAGAACCGGCAAACCGCATTTTTGATGCTGGTCTAGATTTGGCAAAGCGTTTTTTGCTGGCGTTCGCCAATGATGGATCAAAGGTCTGATCCGCGATGGGAACGTCGAGAAAAATCCTCGATGAGTAACTACACTTTACACCCACTTTTCACCGTTGGTGAACGTCGAGAAAACGTTTTGAGATCGATTTTTCCTGGTCTAGAATCAGCAAATCAGTTCCACCAATCTGATCGCACCCTCGACCGTTTGAAATGCGATCACGAACGGTGGTGGTCCAGAATTGGCAAAGGCATTTTTGATGCTGGGTCTAGAATCGGCAAAGTGTTTTTTGCCAGCGTTCGCCAACGATAGATCGAAGGTCTGATCCACGATGGGAACGTCGACAAAATTTTTTAAATTTACGTTTTCTTCGAATTTCGTACATTTTTCCCTTCCAAGCGATGTGTCGAATTTCACTCGTTCACCAATTGGTTGATCCCCTATTCTTTACCAGTAAATGTAGGCCTACAGCACTTTAGGCCTAATGCATCACTTTTGCTCACTTTTAGGTTTGCCTAAATTTCATATTAGTATGTAAATAAGAATGAAATAAATTGATTTAAATTAAAAAAATCTGATTTAAATACAAAAAAAATGATTTTTTCATTTTTAAAAAAAAAAACACCAACTCTGGAAATGGAACAGTTCTCGTTTAGGCAGGACTAGGTCTGTATTTTATGCCAATTTCTCAGATTTTAGGGGGTGTTCCCCAAAAATGGCCCGGAACAAAATTATAAAAAATTGCAGATAAGTTGTGGTGGGTGTGTGAAGGGCCGGGAAAAATTTTGTCGGCCCTGCGTCTGCAAATTTTTTCCAGACCTCCACCTCCTCTCCCTGAACTGACTGGCCAATACTCAAGCTACCCGATTTGACCGACAAGCTTCAAGACAACATAAATCGATCAGCGACGAGAAATCAGAAGCTCTTTTGATCAGCGACGAGAAATCAGAAGTTCTTTTTTCGAGTAAGACAACTTACCGAGAACAACCGAGACCAAAACAAGAAAAGTCAAATTTGCAGCTTTTAGGCCAACTGTGTCTGTGGTGATTGGGAGTTCCGCATGATAGACTATTACACAAGTTGGATAGGTATGGCATTAGAGGGAGCATACACTCATGGTTGACGACGTTCCTCACAAACCGGAACATGAGAGTCGCACTAGAAGGGGAGCTCTCCGAAGATGCAAGGGTGGAATCTGGTGTCCCTCAAGGCACAGTACTAGAACCCTTGCTCTTCCTATGTCATATAAATGACCTACAAAACTCTGTCAAATCAAAAGTCAGATTATTTGCCGACGACTGTCTACTGTACCGAGAAATCAATAATCCTAAAGACCAAGATATGTTACAACAGGATCTACATGGTCTTGAAAAATGGGCAGATGACTGGGGAATGAGGTTCAACGCCAAAAAATGTTATAACCTCAGCACAAAGAAGACCAAAAGCAAATTTTACACCCTGAACAACCACATCCTGGGGGGAGTAACTTCAAACCCATACATAGGCTTACAAATCCAAAACGATCTGAAGTGGAAAGAACAAGTAAACAGCACAAGTAAAAAAGCCAGTTCCACACTTGGCTTCCTACGAAGAAATGTACAACACTGCCCAATTGAGTGCAGAAAAATGGCCTATATTGCACTGGTAAGGTCAGTATTGGAATACGGTGCCATCATCTGGGACCCCTATAGCAAATTAGATATCAACAAGCTCGAGAACATCCAACGAAGGGGAGCCCGATTTATCACGAAAGACTACAAGTACAGAACACCAGGATGCATGACGGAAATGTTGCAGAAGCTGGAACTCCCTGAATTAGAACAACGGAGGAAAGAACTCAGACTTAGCTTTTTTATAAAGTGGTTGAGGGGAAGTTACCAGCAATACCCCCTGAAGAATACTTACACTTCACAAAAAAACAAAGACAGTTAAAAGTTAAACACTACACAGACTGTGAAAATTCCAACATTCTAAATAAATTTGTTAAAAACAATTCAAAATCAGTGACTGTAATAACACCAAAAACAGATCAGTACAAGTATTCCTTCTTCATAAGAACCTCGATTGAGTGGAACCACTTACAGGAAGAGGTAGTCCAAGCCAACACCATAGAGGCTTTTAAGAAGGCAATTACCACCAGCCGGGACTAAAAGCGCCCTCCTCCCGTCGCATTAAAGCCTAACAAGGATTCTACGACTATTCTTACAGATACAGATACAGATTCGGAGCTGAACCGAGAAGAGGCTACTTGCCGAGAACAAAACAAAAATTTAAAAATGAAAATAGAAGTCTATTGTTTGCGTATAAGGCATGTATCTACTCTATAGACTACTTGCCGAGAACAAAACAAAATAATAAAAGTTTATTGTTGGCGTTTAAGGCATGTATCTACTATATATTATGTACAAATTAGTGACAAAACAATTTTGAACCAGCCAGGCCAACGGTGAATGGGATTATTTATTAATTCCCACATTCGGAGCTGAACCGAGAAGAGGCTACTTGTCGAGAACAAAACAAAATAATATTTCAAAATGAAAATAAAAGATCGAAATGCTCTGCATGATTCTGGAGATTTTATTTCGGCCCAACATGTCGAAAAACTTCGGGTAAAACATGCTGTATGGGTTAATCTGGAACCCGAGAGACGAGACAGAAGGCTGACTGATTATTGCCAAAACTGCAGTCGTGGCAAAAAAACCTGGCCAACGAAAGCGAGTGAAGAACTCAACGACGAGTAGGGGCGTTAGCAGTAAACGCCAACGTCTGGTGTAAGTGGGGTCCCAAGTCGCGGGACGTTGGTGACGCAGGTCTGGTCCAAAGCCCTGGTAAATGGTGATGGGAATGCTGTACCCGTATAGGCGACAAAATAACAGACAAATTTACACCAAGAACAGACTACTTACCGAGAACAAATTAAACTAGACGCAGTCAGTGTTAATTAACAGTCACAATCTTGTTCTCGGCGAGTAGTCTCTTCTCGGTGTCAATTAACAGTCACAATCTTGTTCTCGGCACGTAGCCTCTTCTCGGATTGGCGGCGAATCCGAAATTGATAAATAATCCCCATCTCAAAAGACTGAGTCGGTCTAAAAGCTTTATATTTGCTTTTTCTTATTTTATATACAACATAGGGCACCTATATGCTAACAATTAATATTTATTTTTGCCTTTATTTATTATTTTAATTTGTTCTCGGTTGTTCTCGGTAATTAGACCTACCCGGTAGTTTCATTTGTTCTCGGTAAGTATCTGTATCTGTATTTGTACGGTGTAGGGCCGTTTGGCGTAAAGACACCGGGTGGGGAGCCGTTAGTGGCTTTTCGAGAGGGCAGATTGAAAGCCCTCCACTGTCTGCGCATGCACTATATTGTTGCCTAAGTGGTTCCAATCAACAGTGGTGCGGATAAAAAATGAGTTCCGGTATTCTATAGTTCTCGGGGCAAAATTTTAAATTTCTTCTCAAGAAGCCAGTGGTTGAATTGGCTTTACTTACAATTTTGGATATGTGGGAGTCCCATTTCAGGTCCTGAGATAGTATCACCTCCAGGTATGGTGATTGGGAAACTTGTTTTAGAATTTGATTATCCAGGGTGTAGAAATGGGGTGACTTCTCGTTAGTGGACATGAGGTAGCATTTTTTTGCATTAAATTTCATGCCCCAGTTTGAAGCCCATTTTTCCAGTTGGATCAAGTCATTTTGGAGAATACTGTGATCAGCCTGTGATTTCATCGGGCGGTATAACAGGTAGTCATCAGCAAATAATCTTACCTGGGAATTTACTGAAAGCGGCAGGTCATTGATGTGGCATAAGAACAGTATGGGGCCCAGGACTGTACCCTGTGGTACACCTGACTCAACTGGGACCGATGTGGAGCCTTCACCGTCAATAACTACCAGCATGTGTCGTTTCGTGAGAAATGTGGTGAGGCAATCATGGATGGAGTCTTTGATGTCATAATGCTGAAGTTTGTACAGAAGGCGTTTGTGTGGTACTGTATCAAAGGCTTTTGAGAAGTCGAGTATGATTATATCATTTTGTGTGTTATGTTCGTGGTGTGTAAAAAAATCCTGCATTGTTGTAAGTAGCTGGGTCTCACATGATAACCCTGATCAAAAGCCATGGTTTAGGTTTGTAAGGGTGCCTGTCGATTCCAGGTGGTTTAATAGATGTTTACAAATAATATGTTCCAAAAGCTTACAAGTAACTGATGTTAAAGATACAGGTCTATAGTTTTCGGCTAGGTGGACGTCACCCTTTTTGTAGACAGGTGATATGTTGGCATTTAACCAGTCCTCGGGGAGTGTTCCTGTGTCAGTTGACTTTTGGAAGATGCTTGCTAGGCCAGGGGCTAGCTCTGCTGAGCACTCTTTTGGTATTTGGTTTGGGATATTATCAGGCCCTGTGGCTTTGGATGTATTTAATGATCTTAGCAATTTTTCAACACCGGTTGCTGTTATTGTGATTTTATCAATTCTCCTCGCCTCTGGTTCAACCATGGTTGGTAGCTGTGATTTATGGTCTTTAGTAAAGACGGATTTAAATTGGTCAAGTAGCACTTCAGCCTTGTCTGTTGGATCATTTACAATCTTCCCCTGTTTTTTTCAAAGGTGGGACGCCTATGCGGTCTTGTTTCTTTGACTTAATATACTTCCAAAAGGGTTTTGAATTTCGGTTTTCAAGGCCTTCATTTATACATTTGTTTATGTATGTTATTTCTGCTAATTTATATTCCCTTTTACACTGTTTTTGGAATACTTTGAAATCGTTCTACTGTCCAGAATTCTTGGCCATGTTATATAATCGGGCTTTCCTTTTGGACATTTTCTTGAGGTGCTTATTGAACCAAGGTAACGAGGTATTTGGTCTAATAGTTTTGGATGATATATTGCCAGGCATTGAGGTACTAATGTGTTCTTTGAAATGTATCCCACAATAGGTTTACACATTGTGTGTGTGCATTTGTAATGATTGTTTTACTAAGTTGTTTCATGTCATCTTTTAATTTATCCCAATTGGCTTTTTTATAGATGAATATTTTTCAAGGCTTCACTTTATTGTGTTGTGGGGCTCGGTCAAGATCTGTTACAACCATTGCATGGTCACTAATCCCAAGGATGCTAGAAGATGACTTAACCAGGGATGGGTTGTTTGTAAAAACCAGATCAAGGATATTATCTAATCTGGTTGGCTCATTGTGGACTTGAGTCAGGCCATGGTCGGTCATCAAGTCAAGTAGGGCGAGTTGGACTTCCCTATCTTGTGCCCCTGGCTTGACAATTTGTGCTTCCCAGTCAATGTCAGGGCAGTTGAAATCCCCTGCAATTATGATGTTATGGCCTCTCAGCTTGGGCATTAATTTTTCTAAAGATGCTGCAAGATTTTTTATGTCAGCCATCTTTCTATGGGGCATGTAAAATGTTGCTACATACAGATCCCGTTTATTTGATAGTGTGATCTTGGACCATTCGATCTCACAGTCTGTAATTAGGTTTATCTCCTCGGTTGCTGGTATTTTCTGGTTTATGGCGGTACCCCCCCCCCCCCCCCCCTCCACCTCTGGTTTGTCTGTCATTTCTGTGTATGATATAGTTGTCCGGAAAAACTTCACATGATAATATGACATCTTTGGATGGTACATTTCCAGGTGTTATCCCTCTAACCAGGATTCAGTTCCGCAGATAATATCTGGTTTGATATAGTCTATGGTCGCCTTGAGCTCTGACTGATGTTCTTTTACGCTACGACAGTTTATGGTAAGTATCCTAAGGTTTTTTGGTGGTGGTGTTCGTTTTGTATTATTTTTTTGTGATTGATTTTGTCCTTGGTGACTGCGATGAGGACAGCCGGCTTTTTGGATGGTGTGGGCTACTAGTGAAGAGTGGGTTGAAATTTATGTAGTCTGTTCTCTGTGTAAATACAATAAAGAAACACGAAAGCCGGTACTCACTTTTTTTTAATAAGTGGACACTGTGTTGTATAGTACTGAAATGGTTGCGCTTGTGTTAGAACTGATTGATTGTTTGGTTTTATTTAGCAGTTTTCAGGTCAAATACAACTTATAGTGTAGAAAATATCGTATAGTGTAGACACGACGTACAGTGTAGAAAAATCAACGTACAGTGTAGAAATATTTGTCGCAATGTATAATGTAGGTAGAATTTATAACATATGGTTCAGAAAAAAAATTAGACGTCGCGAGTGGTTATAAAGAAAACACATTTCTTCATATGGAAATTTTTCTAAAGCTAAAACCGTGTTTGTTACTTCCAAGCAACACCGCTCGAATACGCAGATGGGTGTACTATTATAGCGACACGGACTGAACCGCCCTGGACCAGTCCAAGCCCCTCTCTATACTATCTCTAACCGTATATGTTATTAAATATTGTGTCATGTCCAGGCGTGGAAAAGGAGGAAAGTGTCTGACTGTTCAGCGGCGCCTGTGTCTTCTGCTTGGAGGAGATGGCTGCGATGGCTAGCTGCTTCACGGATTTTCTGTGCGTGATAGTAAGCCATGAGTTCCTTGACTTGTCTGTCTCTTTCTCTGGACGCTGGTGGCTACTTGGACCTCTCTTATCTCTTCTTATTTCAATGCCCGCGGATC
This sequence comes from Pictodentalium vernedei, assembly GCA_031216915.1. Lineage (NCBI taxonomy): Eukaryota > Metazoa > Mollusca > Scaphopoda > Dentaliida > Dentaliidae > Pictodentalium > Pictodentalium vernedei. The sequence continues at coordinate 826,469,466 of CM062297.1, forward strand.
CAGACATCGCGTAGACTGCACAGGGTTCTGAAACGGATAAGTCGGGTCATTCGGAGTCGGAGGTGTTTGAGGGGCCTTTTCCGCGATCTCATCCTTTACCCGAGATAGATCTACCTCCCCCATTTCACTTTCCGAGAAAGGATGAACTTGGTTGGACATTGACCCATCACCTGGTGACCTGGCGTCCTCCTTCTGTTTCCCGGTTGCGGAGTGTTTCGGGATGAACATGGACCCTCCAAGGGTACTGGGTGTGGCTCTTCTGATGTGTCTCTATGTCTCTTTTTCTTCCCTTTCCGACTTCTTCCTTTCCAGAAACTCCGCCAGTCGACGGGCATCTCGGCTTTCGGTAAATGGTCCCTTCTTTCCCTTCCTCTTCTTTCCTTTTTAACGACGTTTTGTGGATAAATCTACGTCCGGCGCATACGAGCCACTTGGAATTTGACCAGTGCGGGAGGGTATCCCATTTGAACCAGGCTGACACCTCGGAGTCCTAGGTGTGAATGTGGCGACGATGTGGGGCGTTCCTAACAGCAACTCAATGGTTTCTTACTTATTTATGTTTACTTATGTTGATTATGGACGCTGGGGTTGTCCACCACTTTATTCATCTCTGTTGTCTCTATTGTGGTATCTAGTATAGATACAGTGTTTTGGCTGTCGCAGTGTACGTTTTATTTGAGTATCTGCCTGTATCTGCTAGTATTTGGTTTTGCTGTGTTGTCGTATCTCACTTCCTTGTTTCCCCACACTTTATCAAGTCTATTTTCAAATATAGCCATGTTTGGTGAGTCGGCCTCCCTATTCTGGTAAATTGTTTCATGTTTTAACTACTCTCTGATTAACCCTTTACCTAACGTGAAAAGCAGACGACACTTGCAAAAAAAAAATCTTGAACAACTAATTTTTTTCATTTTTTGTCTCAAAAACAGGTTATGACCCCTCATTGGAACGAGCTCGACGAGCTCGTTCCAATGAGGGGTCATAACCTACGTTTTTGAGACAAAAATGAAAAAATAAGGAAAATTCACTGAAGATTTTTGAGAATAGCGCTGGCCGGTTTTGGCCGTTACGTTGGGTAAAGGGTTAAATGAAGTTTTCCTGGCCTCGGTTCTGGAGTTGTCTCTGTACAGTTTATATGTATGTCCTCTAGTTGTACCACTCGTATTTGTTTTTAATATTCTCTGACTTCCTTGTAGTGATGGCGGAACAGTTTATAACACCTATTCTTGTCTAGGGTTGCACGGTATATCGATAAACCGATATATACCGGTATTCAAACCAATATCGACGGAATACCGGTGTAATTACAAAAATATCGGTTATCGTCATTATTTATTTATCCACAATTTAATTTTCAACATGTCTTGAGTTTTAACTGTAGCCCCGAATGAATAATATTATCCCTTTACCCAGGGAAGCGCGCGCATGTGCCCACGTAATTTACAAATTCAGCAGCTGAAAAATATTTTCAAATTTTTCAACAAAACTATATCATGTGACACATGAAAGTTCCAAATGATATTGCTTTTGTAGAACTTTTTGGAAAAATCTGATAAACTATTATTTAAAATAATAAATTTTTATATCGTCTCCGTTGGGTAAAGGTGTTTTGAATCGCATCATCAAGGCATGGGCTGATTCGTTCCGACTGTGATGCCTCAAGCCTCGATTGTGGAACTTATGTTCAGATATCTGAACAGTTTTCGATATGCCGGTATACAGCGGTATTTTTTTGAATACCGATACTGGTATTCAGTTTGAATATCGCGCAGCCGTAATCATATCTCCACGATGTCTTCTATACTACAGTGTTGGTAATTTTAGTTTTCTTAATCTTTCCTCGTCGTTTAGTTCCTTAAATTCTGGGATTAGCTTAGTTGCCCGTCTCTGTATTTTTTTTTCCAGCTCGGCTCATCTATGTGTATTCTTATGTGTGGTTTCCAAGTACATTCTGCATATTCTATATATGGACGCACCAGTGCTTTGTACAATTTAATCATTGTTTGTTCGTCCAGATATGAAAAAGTTCTTCTGATTGCGCCGAGTATTGAGTTTGCCTTATTTGTTTTCTCTTCGCAGGGGCGGTTTGGGCCCAAATCCTTTCGACCCTACTTTGACGCTTTCGATTTTTAGCTCAACTTGACAAAGACAAGCTGAGCTATTGCCATCACTTCTCGTCCGTCAGCGTACGTACGTACGTTTGGGAGTACGTCCACAATTTCCTTTGGCACACCTCGTAGGTCTGATTTATGGTCAGATCGCTTTGAAACTTGGTATGCTTGTTTGGGGTGATCTCTAAATGGGAGCTATCGGTTTTCTTCCATTTCCGTCAAAAAGTGTTGCCGCGGCCAGCGTTCTTAGAACTTAGTTTAGTCAGACCTCAGTATTTCCATTTGGCACACCCTACAGGGCACATTTATGAACGGATTGCTTTGAAACCCGGCATGCTTGTTTGGGTGACCTCCAGATGGCAGCTACCGATTTTCTTCCATTTCCGTCAAAAAATATTGCCGCGGCCAACGTTCTTAGAACTAAGTTTAGTCAAACCTCAATATTTCCCTTTGGCACACCCTACAGGGCACATGTATGATCAGATTGCTTTAAAACCTGGCATGCTTGTTTGGGTTGACCTCCAGATGGGAGCTATCGATTTTCTGCCATTTCCGTCAAAAAATGTTGCCGCGGTCAACGTTCTTAGATCTTAGTTTAGTCAGACCTCAATATTTCCATTTGACACACCCTACATGGCACATTTATGATCGGATTGCTTTGAAATCTGGCATACTTGTTTGGAGTGACCTCTAGATGGGAGCTTTTGATTTTCTTCATTTCCATCGAAAAATGTTGCCGCTGGCAATGACCTTTGAATTTAGTTTAGTCGGGCATCAATATATTCCTTTGGCATGCCCTACAGGGCACATTTATGATCAGATTTGAAACTTTGTATGCTTGTTTGGGGTTACCTCTAGATGGGAGCTATCGATTTTTGTCGATTTCCGTCAAAAAATGTTGCCACTGGCAATGACCTTCGATGAACTTAGTGCAGTTATGCATCAATATTTCGCTTTTGGCATATCCAGCAGTGCACAGTTTTGGCCAGATCACTTTGAAACTTGGTATGCTTGTTTGCTGTGAGCTGTAGATGGGAGCTATCGATTTTCTTCCATTTCCGTCAAAAAATGTTGCCGCTGGCAACATTCTTAGAACTTAGTTTAGTCAAACCTCAATATTTCCCTTTGTCACACCCTACAGGGCCCATTTTTGATCGAATTGTTTTGAAACCTCCCACGTTTGTTTGGGGTGACCTCTACATAGGAGCTTTTGATTTTTTTCCATTCTCCGTCAAAAAATGTTGCCACTGGCAACGACCTTTGAAGGTAGTTTAGTCAGGGATCAATATATTCCTTTGGCACGCCCTGCAGGGCACATTTATGATCAGGATGGTTTGAAACTTATGTTTGTTTGGGGTTACCTCTAGATGGGAGCTATCGATTTTATTCCATTTCCGTCAAAAATAGTTGCCATTGGCAACAACTTCTGATGAACTTAGTAAAAACTTCAATATTTCCCTTTGACACACCTGCAGGGCACATTTATGATTGGATCGCTTGTAAACTTGGTGTGCTTTTGTGGGGTGACATCTGTATGGGAGCTGTCGATGTTCTTCCATTTCTGTCAAAAAATGTTGCCGCTGACCTTTGAACTCAGTTTAGTTAGACCTCAATATTCCCCTTCAACACACCCTTCAGTGCACATTTATGATCGGATCACTTTGAAACTTGGTATATGTGTTCCGGATGATCTCTAGATGTGAGCTATTGCTTTTTTTCATTTCCATAAAAAATTATTGTCGTTATCACCAGCCTTTGAACTTACTGCATTTGTGCATCAATTTGTCCTTTTTTGCACTCTCTGCAGGGTATATTTATGAATTTCCATAAAAAACCCAAAACATTGCCACAAGCAATGACCTTCTACTTAGTGCCTTTGTACATTAACATCTTCCTTTGGCATGCCTCATAGGGCACATTCATTATCATGTTGTTTTGAAGCTTTGTATGCTTATGCAGGGTGACAAAGATTGGAGCTATTGATTTTCTTTTCATTTCCATCAAAAACTGTTGCTGTTAGCAGCAATCTTTGAATTTATTGTATTTGTGCACAAAACATTCTTCTTTGACATGGCCTACAGGCCACATTTATCATAGGATTGTTTTTTAACTTGGCGTGCTCATTAGGCAAGACCTCTAGATAAGAGCTATTGATTAGCATTCATTTCTGTGAAAAAAAGTTGCCATTTACAATAACCTCTGAACATAGTGCATTTGTGTATCAACATTCTTCCTTTAGCCAGTCTTACAGTTTACATTTAAAAATGCGTGGATTACTCTGACGTTGTGCACACACATTGCTGTTATGTTGAAATTTCATCAAATAACATTGGTACCAATGATCTTCAATTTTGCCATTTCATTTATAACTTACCAAGTTCAAGTTTGTCAAGTTGAGCTACAGTGTCATTGACACTTTCATTTAAATGCTGTCGCAAATCGCCTTGATGACAGGTTGCAGCAGATGAGGAAAGGTTGAGGGAGTAGGCTTGTGGCGCCTTCTCTAGGAAGATAGGCGCTATTGTCCTCCCGGTGTAAGTGGGTGACCTCTCAACAAAGGTGCTACCTCTCACCAAGGGTGTTTGGGTGGTGTCTTCGTGTGTTCCTCTGACTAATTGCTTCTGCTTTAACACGTGAGAAATACTCAAGTCATCACGTGACGTGCTGGGTCGCGAATGGTATCTCCTTTCCATTACGTGACCGAATTATACCCCGAGCCGGATCTTCTGTTTCTGCTTTGTAAGTTCGGGCGCTGCATGAGAAAAACAAACCTCGCTGCAGTTATCTCCCCGATTACGCCAATTAAAACGGTTTTGACCTCTATTTTGGAATATGAGAAGCCATACAATGCTATACACACTAAAAACTAAAGTGTTAAAACTGACACTTTCAAGGTGTTAAACCCATTCTAACTCTTAGGGTTTGATTTTAACACTCAAAATGCAATGCTTTAAGCACTTAGACATTACAATCGTCAGACATCTGAAACTTGAATGGATGGCACTTCCCATGTGTCTAGCATTGGTGGTTCTTCCAGAATCGTCCATAATTTGATTTGCGCTTGGTGGGTACATAATTAAAAGGACACAACGCAGATAACGCGGATCAGGCTCGAGAGTTCGAGCCTGATCTGCGTCATCCGCGTTGTTTCCTTTTAAATGTCGCGACATTACACTTGTCAAGTGGTATTATTGTAACACCTGTCAAGTTCTGGGATATCTACACTTGAACAAAGTGGTAGTTCAGCACTTGGTAAGTGTTAAATACAGCACTTCAAGTGTAGTTTTTAACACTTTAGTTTTTAGCGTGTACGGGTAGTGTAGATATGTATCATTCTGTCTTTGAAGCTGCCAAACTTCGATGCTGGATTTTTTGGCTTCAGTCATTTCGTACTTGGCTTGTTTTAAATTAAAAAGTAAATTTATGCCGACATCTCCTAAATATTCAAATTTCAAACCCTTAACTTAATTGTTCATTTTCAATTTATATTAAAATGTCAGTACATTTCTTGATTGAAGGACAAGTATGTTGAATAATTCTCGGCTTTGATTAAACTATTGATGGTAGTTAATAGTAATAATATTACATGACTTTCTCGGGCATTGCTGTTCTATCAGCGGCTCGTCATAAATGTTAACAGCAGTGGCGGCGCTACGGGGGGGGGGGGGGGGGGGGGCATTTGCCCCCCCCCCCCCCCCAACGAAGGCTTTGCCCCCCCCCCCCCCCCAGTTGCCCCCCCCCCCCCCCCAACCATCTCGCATGCATTTCCATCCACCCTCACACACAAACACATTCAGTCACTCTCTCTCACACACACACACACCCCTCTCTTTTTTTATTCCCAATAATTTCCCATACACACTTAGCCCAAAGCCTCAGGCTAGCTGATGAACACATCCAGGCAGTAGAGATTTAAAGACTCGGATGCAGATACTTATAAGTTATAATTAAGTTATGAGCCAACAAAGGCATGTCTATCCATATCCCTTGTCTAAAAAAATTCATGGATTTCGCATTATGACAGACGGGCATTATGAGTCTCTCTCTCTCTCTCTCTCTCTCTCTCTCTCTCTCTCTCTCTCTCTCTCTCTCTCTCTCTCTCTCACGCACAGACCCACCAGACGCGGATCCATGATTTTTTGAAAGGAGGACCGCTAATTACCATTACATTTAGTCGAAACTTGGACCCAAAGTCCGTAATATAATTTTTTGGTTTGGTACGTCCACAGGACGTACCAAACCAAAAATGTATATTACGGACTTTGGGTCCAAGTTTGGACTACCTCATAACAAAGTAATATGATCCTTTACGTATTTGCCCCCCTTCATGGAAGTCTGCCCCCCTAGTTGCCCCTCCCCCCCCCCCCACAAAAATCTGACGCCGCCACTGGTTAACAGCCCTCTGTCTTATTAGCGAGACCACGGGCTGTTAATCGTCTCTGTTGGGCCGCTTATGAAACGCAATGCCCTTGAAAATCCAGTTATTGTTATATTATCTATGTAGTCATTTATCCACAATAAGAAAGATGGGCATAGTCATCAAATTACACAGACTCTAACATCTGTACAGCCGACCTGATGCCTTGTCTTGCTTTCGTTGTTACACTCTTAAAACCTTTGTAGGTATGTTGATAGTAACGAAAGATCCTTTAAACCCAGAATAAAACGGCACCTGTGACCGTCCCATTTTGTGACAGTCCTATCTTGAAGTACCAAACTACATCTCTACAATAATTCGCAGGCAGGTAAATCAAGACTTGGAATAATGCCCGTTCACATTTTCATTGGATGTGGAAAAAAAAATATTTAAAGCTAAGGCCTTCAACGCTTTTCGAGATCGAGAAACGTCAAAAATTAAATTTAATTTTACAAAGTTGAAATCTTACTATTACTGCACCTGCAGGAACCTAAATAAATAGTTGAACAATTATAAAATCGACTTCAAATAATGGATGTATGACGGAAATCCTCCCAGGGATGTCCCGTTCAGTTTTGTCATGACCCCATCCGGAGAAATGGATAAAACACATCTAAACAGCTATTCAAGTCGCTTGCTGAAATGATACCACTTGTCGTATTTTGATTTTAAATTGATGTAAAACATTGAACGCGACAACGTCAAATGGCGACAGTTGGGCGCAAAATTCAATTTCACTTGACAGGGGCGGCGGAACCGGGGGAGGGGGGTGGTGTTCAGTCTCCCCCCCCCCCCCCCCCCCCCCACTTGTTTTGCCGGACCATGTTTTTTGTATGCATATATTTTAACACAACCAATGACTGGTGAAACAAGGGTCGGATCCAGAGCCTCCCTCATATTTTCACCAGCTACGTTTCTCTCGTACTGGTTCAATTTCGATGGATTTCGGATCATTTTATGGAGTAAGTGGCAGCAAACGCTAAAATGTATACAGTCTGTTAAAAAGTCGGTTAACTGAAATAGATTGTAATCTTACAGACATACAAGTACCAAATCCACCCCAGACAAGATAATCCACAGGCAGTATGACTGATGTTAACGTCTTGTAAAGTATACATGTGAGGTCTATTTATCAGCTTTGGTCGTTACGACCAAAGCTGCTAAACAGGCCTCACCTGTATGCTTTACCGACGTTTTTTAACGGCTCTCAAAGTGTGGAATCTTTTAAATCTCAAAATATTCGCTCAGATGCATTGAAATTGGGGTTTTGGGACCCTGGAATTTAAACTTTTCGTACGAGGGGCCGAACCATGGCCGGCCCGTCATATAGACGACCATCCATCGACCGATCCAGCGCACCCCCCCCCCCCCCCCCCCAACACACACTTTGAAAATCGTTCCGCCGCCCCGGCTCGACAAACTTGACATCAAATAACATCCCAGAACTTCTGATCTCAAATTGGGCCTAGAAACTTGGAAACATTAAAAAGTTATATCAGTTACCTAAAATATGACGCAAATGCCATCATGGGTAACCTCCTCCCATTTTGTGCCTGCTCTACCACAGGAACTGCCAAATTTACCTACAAAATATCTCACACACACGGTTAAATCGGAATATTTAAAATAATGCCTCGTTTTACAATATATGCTAGTCTGTGAATTATCGTAAATTATCCAAAAGATATTTTCCGATATTCATCTACTTGATGGATAACGAGAAATATCTCTCGGTACCGGGGGGTGGGGGGGCAAAGAAATGCCAGGATACAAGGTCCGGGTGAGTGGGTGGGTGGGTGGGTGCAAAGTGCAGTTTTTGCCGGCGTCAAACAATTTGTTGCCAAATATCATTTTACAGACAAGTAATTACAACCAAGGTGAATTCAAGTGCTCAGATTCATAACTTAGAACAGAATAGAGCATTGATAATGTGTTGGGGGCTCCATGTTAGAATTTTTTCCCCATGTTTTACACTTCATTAGGGGGTGGGTCCTGTTCTGGGTCTGGCAAAAATTGCAAAACAAAAAAGTGATTCTCAGCTATTTGGTCATGATTATCACTCCTTTATATTTCTACTAAGGGAGTCTGCCTCTTATTAGTGCTTTGTAGCTCCCATTATTTGATTCTTCTGTAAGCCTCAGTGCGCCTCATGCCATTGATCTAGTGTGCTTCCATGTATGGAATAACTGGAAAGATTGATAGAATAAAAATCTTGATTGTGGAAAACGTGTATAATTTCAAGGTAAATATGATTCTAGTGACACTAACATAAAAAAATAAATAAGAGGCAATTCATCTCAGACAAGCCACCCTGGCATGGGTCAAAGAACTTCAGTATTAGGTCTCTCTCAGACCAGCTGTACAAACTAACCATTTAACCGAAAAGTAATAAAATGAAAAACAACTATTTCTTGAGGACAGTTGAAGATATCCAGGTGGGAAATATATATTTTGTGCAGGGCTTCTTGGTGGTTGGATTCGACTGGTCTCTGAACAGCATAGACATGTTGTACATCGGGGTAAGGGTTGTGTTGCTTGGAACATAAATGAGTGTATATCTGCAATTCAGTTGGTGAAGACGGGTTCCAGTGGTTACCTGGGGGTCTAATGCTGCATTTCCGTTGTGGCTTTATATGCAGAGAGATTGTTTTGGGGCCATCTGTGGCTAGGGATGCCTAAGAGCAGGGCTGGGATATCGGACAAGTTGGTTTGCGGCACCTTTCATGTTTGAGAAAAGTATTTATTTATTTTTTTTTTTTTTGTTTGATTTGGGTAATTTGAATACTTCGTTAAACAGATTTTATAAATTGGGGGTGGGTCCCCAACTGTCTTTGAGGAAAAACAACTATGCGGAAGGGGTGGGTGTCCAAGACATGACTGGCAAAAATTTGCATTCCGGGGGTGGTGGGTCCCAAAAATTGAAAATGTAAAAATTTCAACCTTGTATCCGTAATGTTTTGCCTGACCCCCCACCCCCACCCCCGTCGGTACCTTCCCAAATGTCTCCACGCGTCGAACCATCACTATGTTGTCGCCTTGAAGGAACGATCAGTTGATCTACTGTCTTGAAACGTACCTATCTGCAGTCGTATTGGGCTGAATATTGCGCAAAAGAATGTCACGTACCATACAATAAAATGAAACTTTACGCTATTTTATGGCAGCGTATTAGCGCCATTTCGTTTTTTTGCCTGACTTATGTTAAATTGTAATTACAATTTAGCTAAATTGTAATTACAACTTAATGAATTGTAATTACAGCTTAGCTTAAATTGTAATTACAATTTGTAATTACAACTTAATCAATTGTAATTACAACTTAATAAATTGTAATTACAACTTAGTTTAACTTGTAATTACAATACAGCTTAAATTGTAATTAAAATATAGCTTAAATTGTAATTACAATATAGCTTAAATTGTAATTACAATTAATTTATATTGTAATTACAACTTAATAAATTGTAATGACAATTTAGTTATATTGTAATTACAACTTAGTATAAATAAGTTGTAATTACAATTTAAGCTATATTGTAATTACAATTTAAGCTATATTGTAATTAGAATTGAACCTAGGTTGTAATTACAATTTATTAAGTTGTAATTACAATTTAGCTATATTGTAATTACAATTTAAGCTAAGTTGTAATTACAATTTAAGCGAAGTTGTAATTACAATTTAAGCTAAGTTGTAATTACAATTTATTAAGTAGTAATTACAATTTATTAAGTTGTAATTACAATTTAGCTAAGTTGTAATTACAATATAAATGAGTTGGAATTACAATTTAAGCTATATTGTAATTACAATTTAAGCTATAATTGTAATTACAATTTAAGCTAAGTTGTAATTACAATTTAAGCTATATTGTAATTATAATTTAAGCTAAGTTGTAATTACAATTTATTAAGTTGTAATTACAATTAGCTAAATTGTAATCACAATTTAACATAAGTTACGCAAAAAAACGAAATGGCGCTAATACGCTGCTGTACTATTTATTGAATAATGTAAATTATTTCATTCGTGCTGACCTGAAAATATTTTTCACCCGTGCAAGCGCTTGTGAAAAATAAAACTTTCAGGTTCACACTCGTGAGATATATTCTCGCCATTCACAAAACAGCGTAATATCCTCCATGTATTTCCATTTGCATTGTCGAAAAAATACTTAACGCTATGACGTCAAAGGCGACTGGCGGCTGTTGCGCCCACTTTCGTAATAACAGACGACTTTTGTCATAGCTCTTACTTTTGTAATATAAATCAGTTTGGTCTTGTCATACAAAAGCTTACCACTTTTGTCATAGAAGTCAAGATGTTGCAGAGCATTATTTTGGATTAAATTAGGACAAAACCTTAAAGAATAAATCTTTCTTCTTTTTAACATTTTTTGCGGAAATTTCCTCTTGTGATGTAATTCTGTCCTTGAAGTAATGTGGGCTGGACCTTGGTCGCCCCGACGTCCCTTTTTCGCGTCACCGACGTAACTATTTTGCCATCTTTGTCGTTCTCCAATACCTCACCTTTTCAAAATACATGCGCTACAATTTGGCACTGGTGGTAATTTTGTCTTGGAAGTAACATGAATTGGGTTTCGTTTCGACCGTCACCGACGGACCATTTGACGCTACTGACGTCACATTCGTTTGATATTTATAAATCGTCATCTGTCTATATATCTGACGTTCGTTATTAATCCATTTCTTGAGACACAGAAATGACAGTTTGACTATTGGGGTAATTCCATCCAAGGGAGGGCTGGGAGGGCGTCACATTATATGCGAACTTCATCTATATTTTACAAAGTCATTAAGAGGACATTTGCACTTGCAGACAAGGACGTCCAGGCTAAAAAAAAAACAGTCTGGGTCTTCGAGCTGAATGTTTTTTACTTCATTTTGTGACATCTCTGACGTCGATGACTTATTTCTCACGAACTGTGCTCTTTGCAAAAATTCTAAGCTAAAATCTGATATCGAGGTAATCGGCTGAATGGTTGTCAAAATATATGAACAAGCCACTAAAAGGGGTGGGCGGTATTGTACGATTAATTGTTTTTTACCATCAATGGGGTAAAAGAGATATTAGGAAAAAATTGTCTCCACTATTGTGTTGATCGAGAAAGTTGTATTAAGCGTAGAGAGTGTTTCTATAACCTTACGCGACTCGCCTTAAAGGGCTCTCTGCGATATACCTAGCCCAATATGAACACCACCTCGGCTTATAATACAGTTTTTTCGATCAACATATATATAGTGGTGATGACATATATAGATTCCACATTTCGCCCATTTTGACTATTATGGGTGTCTTTTCCTCATTTACCAATCCTGAAACGTGTCAGTTCATAGGTCTATTCCCATAGGATGCGTGACAGTGAAGTCTAACTACTCGTCACACCCTCATCCTGGCCATTGGGATTTTTGGGCTCCCTTTGACCCTTTAGGTGACAATTAAAACTGGGCACATTTCACATTAGGAATGTTGTGTTTGTCTTCCCCTTCCACGTGCGTATAGCCAGGGTTTTACATATGATTTTTTTTACCAGTGAGCCCCTATACACGAGGGCGCGTGATATGACGTGTGGCATAAGCTATTACGAAGACCGAATGACTGAGCGGCGAGGGAAGAAGGTATCTCCATCCCACAGGCATGGTGTGGCTTTAATGACAATAGCCCCCCCCCCCCCTCCTCCTACTCCCATATAGTATTTACTGAGACTTTCAATTTGCAAACGTGTTCACAAAAAGAACTGGACACTATGCCTATTTAAAGGAATCGGGGGGAGGGGGGAGGAGGGGGGGGGGGGGTTATTATTTCCAACCACTGGCATGCTGCAGGTGTGAATGGAGAGTTATCTCCAAAACTCGCGTCTGATTGCAAAACCTAAATAGAATTTTGTTTTTGTATTTTTGGACAGTGAACAGGAAAATCGTTGATTTCTATGTTAGGACTAACAAAAAAATTCAACACGAGAACGTGAAACTGAGATGCTCTTTTTGTTTGTTTTTCGTGATGTAGTCTAGCGGTGGAGCATAGGGTTCGGAGCCTCCCTTAATAAAGAACTGCATAGTCCAGCGCTCTGAGTTTGTCCAGGGAAATTATGAATGCAGTTTCCATCTAAGGACTATCCGGCCCCTCCCCCATCGAGAGGAGAACACACACCCCTCTTACGGATATATTCCCTGCAACAACTTCCGGGTCTGTAACCGCTTCGCAAAGAGTTTGGTCCGCCGTTCTTGTCCCTTGGTACCTAAGGTTCGGAGCCTCCATAAATAAAGAACTGCACAGTTCAATGCTCTTAGTTTGTCCGGGCCAATATGGGAGAACAGATGGGTCACACCTATATTGTGGGTCCTACTAATTACCGACCAAAACCGTCCAAAACAGTCCAAAACCGACCAAAAGTGCTAATTACCGACCAAAACCCAATGAGTACCGACCAAAAAAATTAAATGAGTACCGGTACCCACCAAAAAAAATACGATTTTTTAGAACCCCTAAGTTTTTTAAGTAGTTATTTGTGGGGGCGGACACAGGAACTCGGCACAAGCTGAGAACTGTAAAAAATTACATTTGATATGGATTTTTTGGATCGATTGTCTTCACCTCCCTCAATAGATATAAAACAAAAGCTTGTACCCTTTAATTGTATATATATATTAGCGTGGCGACAAAGCTGGAAATTATTTAACATTTGGCCCGAAATTGACCGAAAATTGATGTTGCAGGCATCATCGAGGCACGTGGCGCCACATGTGTGAGCGACGGCCCTCTCCCGGGAAAGATTAGTCTGGAATCAGCTGGAATAAACTGTCACGCATGTGTATCCATTAGTTGTCAGACGCGTTTTTACAAATTTTATTACTCTCATTTTTTTGTCTCTAAAACATAGCTTTTGGCCTCTCCAGGGATCATAAGCTATATTTTTTAGAGAAAAAAAATGAAATTTTCTGACGCCTGCATCGATGGGGTTCGAAACTGAGTCTGGGGCATCCACCGCCCAGCCCTGAATGATCTGCCATCATACCATCCATCGCCCGACACAGTCCCCCCCCCCCCCCCCCCCCCATTGAAAATCGTTACGCCGCCCCTGTTTTGTAATTATTCCTTGAAAGGCGGCAAAGGCACTTAACAATGAATAATCGCAAAATTATTAGCAAATATATATAATATAAAAATTATAAAACTCAACTATTCTTAGAAACGCATCAAAACTTTTGGTATATTAAGTTATATGAAAACAAAAATCTTATAATTTTGCAAGTATTCATTGAAAGGCACCATCGTGCTTATGTCTAACCATGAATAATCGCAAAATTCGAAAAGAAATTCAAGGAAATTGTCAAAACCGGCTAATGAATAATCATAAAATTAGTGCACAAATACATATTATTACCACTCAATCTATAAGTTACTAGTCGATTAATATGATTTTGGAGGGCCGTTAAAACTCCATGATTTCAGTGACGTCATTCGACGGAGCCGGGCCGCGGGCGATAATGGTATAAATAGCCATTAGCGGCCCGCGGCCCGGCTATTTTTAGATTTCATGGTCTAATGAATTACTCCCATTCGGATGACGTCCCTTTGTATTTCTGAACTGAAGTCGAACGCACGATCGAAACAGAAATATCGAACCGACTTTAGTGATTATTTCTTCCAGCAATTCCCTCTTGCGGTTAGCTGTAACAGGGAGTGGTAATAATAGGAATAACATGATTGTTGTCAGGCATCATGATTCTTTTAGCGGCCCTTTAATAAACCCTTGGGCTCGACTTCGTCTCGGGCCTTTAATAAACCCTGGGGCTGTTCATCATTGCTGCAGGGCCGCTAATGAACCATAATGCCCTCCAAAATCATGTTATTGTTATAATAAGAATTTTTATCTTACAATCAACATGTATTTTGTCTGTATTAACTCCGCAACTGTCGTGTATCCGACCCCCTGATATAGATGTTTGTATCAGGGGGTCGGATACAAGCACACGTTCTTTCGCGTGAGTTCCTTTTTTTTTCTTTTTGTTCAACGAATAAATAGTTATATATTCGTCTACATTCTTGACTTATCCCCAATATGTTGTAAGATAAAATGATTATTACCATTATAATGTGGATGTACAAAATATGTATCCGAGTCTCGCTCCGGGTTCTATCATATGAGGAGAAACTGCCAGGATAAATTTGCCCGCCAGCTTCTCGGTCCTCAGTAGAAAGACTCTGTCGCGATTTCGGTGACTGGGAAAGGAAGCTGTCTATTTAATGCCATATATCGGTTGCTTTGTTTCTGGAGATGAGTCTCGTTCCACGTTGAGTTGGCTTTGAATAAGTCTTAATCCGAAAAAAACGCCTTCAGTAATATGTCACACCGAGGACCAACTGAAATTCATCTTTTCAAATCCGTAATTCAAAGTGGCTGAATAATTGGAATTGACACAACTTTTAATCTGGCCGCATGTTATGTAACTGCTATTGACTTGCAGGTCCAAAGCCCTGGTAAATGGTGATGGGAATTGTGTTTCTATATTTAAAAAAACAAATTTAAATCTATGTGATGGGAATTATTTATTAATTTTGAACCGAGAATAAATGAAACTACACGCAGTCAGAGTTAATTAACAATCTTGTTATCGGCGAGTAGTCCCTTCTCGGTGTTAATTGACAGTCACAATCTTGTTCTCGGCAAGTACAGTCTCTTCTCGGTTTGGCGGCGAATACGAAATTGATAAATAATCCCCATCACCACAGACTGAGTCGGTCTAAAAGCTCTAAATTTGACTTTTCTTATTTTATATACAACATAGAGCACCTATATGCTAACAATTAATATTTATTTTTTGCCATTATTTATTATTTTAATTTGTTCTCGGTAAGTAGTCCTACACTTCTAAGGGTAGATCACGACTCGTCTTCGACTCGTCGTGATCTGCCCTTAGAACCCGGAGCTCGACTCGGATACATATTTTGTACATCCACATAAAATAAGATAAAGATAAGATAATATTTATTGCAAGAACACCAAAAACAAGGCAGATTGCATGTCATTGAAATTAGTAACAATAATACCAGGAAATGGCAAATATGTTTGAAACCATAAACACTAATGTTCAGTTGGTGCATGTTATAGCTAATGATTTCATTCTAATTGGTGTTATGAGCAAGTAAGCATTCTCTGTATTCAAACATTTGTCGGATCATATTACAGATGATACCACACAGTGCGGGGATTTCATTTTTCATAAGAAATACGAATCTCTCAGAGCTACTCATACCAACAAAATCTGGACATTTTCTCTCGATTTTGCGATAGGAGTCAGCACGTATAGAGTCATATCTCTTACAATCCATAACAAAGTGGAATTCGTTTTCTATATTACCATTTGTTACCATTGTTACATACCTAACATAACCTTTTATGTACAGGTAATGGGGGCTGCATAATTTATTATGTCTGCCCTTTTCAATCATTAAGTTGTGATTACTAATACGTAATTGGGTGAACATATTTTTGGCATGTTCCGAAGTTGTGTTCAGTAAATAAACTTCTATGTTATAAATGTCTTTAAACTCTCTATAGGTTCTAAGTTTTTTTTTCCGGCCTTCTTATCATCACTGTAAATATCATTTAGAAAAGTGTTAAGGTGGCGAGTCTTCAAGTCTTCACGAATTACGTCAATTTTCCAATTGCTAAGGTTTGCTGGTTGTTTACCGGGGCATTTGCTTGACCTCTATCTTCCACAAGACGGTGACACCTTGAAATGATTGAATCTGTTAATGTATAATTTTCAGACTCAATTCTAGCCTCAGTCAACGGCGTTGAAGAAGACATCTGGTACAATTTGGTTGCATATTTAATCATTTGCATCGTAGCCTCTATGTGCACAGGATATCGACCTAATTCCGCTCTCGCTGCGTGGTTGGATGATTTCCTGTTAACACCGAGTAGGCTTTTACAGAACAGTAGATGAACATGTTCACATGGAACCTTATCACCGTGTGTGTCAGTGTGTGTTGTTTATTTCAGACGCCCATATTTCACTTCCATATAAAAGAATAGGCTTAATAAGTGAATCGAAAAGTTTAGTGAGAATTATCGGAGGTGGCCATTCCTTTTTGAAAGTATTTAGTAGACTGTACAGTACTTTCATGCCCTTTTTGCTTAGTTCTTGTTTTCCAGTATTCTCTGGGGTCCGATGATGACAGGTGTTCTAGTTTATCGCATATGCTTTTGAAGTATAACTTTGATTTCTTTTTAGTGTTTTCTTATATGCTTTTTTGGCAGAATGAAATTTCTGAATCAATGACCTGTCGTGGGGTGTGCGTTGCAAGCGTTTTATAGCGTCATCCAGAGCACTTTTAGTTGTTTGCATTCGCTATCAAACCATCTCTTCTTAGGTCTCATTTTCGATTTCCTAAGAGTTATTCTTTTTGTTGCAGCTGTGTTAATAATACCCAATAACTCAGTGAATTCGGCCACGGCGTCAGTAGTGCCTTTTCTATCCTGAGTGTAGGGTTTCATCAGAAACTGCTGTTTTTTATATTCAACATCGTGGCCATAAATTGCTCTTATAACTCTCATCTGGCTATCAGGTGCCCACCTTAGTGTGAATAATTTGGGCATGGTATATTTATATTTTAGATTTACGTCGGATGTATTAGAGGTTTTCCTGTATTTCAATAACATTGTTAGTTGGGAGTGATCTGAATGCTCATTGGGGGCTTTTACGCAAAAGTAATCTACATCTGATAAGTACATTTCTGAAATGATTACATAATCAACAACACTGGCTCCATTATATTGAAAACTTGTAAAATTTCCCATGTAGTCCCCAGGAGCCCTGCCGTTCAGAATTCTGAGTTTGGCTGCCTGACAGAAGGAAATCAGCTGCCTTCCATAGGTATTCAGTGTTTTACCCAGACTCGTACGAGCTCGACAGTTGTCGATTGTGTCAAAATCGGGGAGCGGAATGTGCCTGTCAGTATCATCTGTAATATAATCCTGATACACGCCAGTACAGGCATTTGTGTCTCCACCCATCATCACCAACACCTTCTCATCATATTCATTCAATTTATTTTTCATGCTACAAAAGATGGGTGTATCACTTGCCTCTGTTCTTCAGTGTGTAGAGTTTTGGGGAGGTACATACATGGACATGAAAAGTACTGGATCTTTCAAGTTGAACATTTGACCCTCAAATTGTGTCCACAGGGACAGACCGTCGATAGAAAATGATCTCTGGAAGAACGGTTTATATCTGTCAAGATAATAGAACGCAATACCGCCTTTTTTATATTTGGCGTCGTTGCGACACAGATCCAAGCAAGTATATCCCAGCATATCTATATCGTCGTCGCTACCATGTCAAGATTCTAGAACTGTTATAAAATCGTACCTGTTCAACAAATTAAGGAAACATGGGTCTGAGATTTTACTCACAAGACCTTGTGTATTCCACACAGTGTAGGCAATTTTGGGAAATATTTTGCATTTCGAACGTGCAGACATGGTGAATCTATTATTTAACAACGCTGGCCAAGAAGAACTGGAGAGAGTCAACATTGGATAACTCGTGATAATTTACGGTGCATATTTAAATAAACCATACTTTAGTGGTCATTCTATCGGGATTACTGCAATATTATTCGTAATAAATAGCTGAAAAATTAGTTATCTGCAAACTTCAAGTCAAGGGTTGGACTATTATAAAAATTGAAGATATACTTTGAAATACTCGTCGATTACAATTAATACACTGACATAGCAGATAATCTAGAACGGATAGTAGTAATATTGGGGTTTTTATTTATTTATTTACCCCCCCCCCCAACCCCCCCCCCCCCCCTCCATTATCCAATGAATTATAATAGCATCGTCACACGATAGCTGCCCAAAAGCGCTCTCGTATGAGGATATTGAGATAGTATATCGATAAATAATATAAAAAAGACTTGATTTGTTGAATTATAACAATAGTGTCACACGAAAGGCTTATGGGTCTTCTCGTGTGAAAGTATTGAGATAACATTTGCAGAGAAAATAGTAATTCTAATGTGTGCGTAATTTCTGTTTCATTTCTAAACTCTCGGACTTTTGGAGTCGATATGCATTAAAACCCTTGATAATTGCTGGCACAAAAATGCCACTTCATTGTTATTAAATGTTTGACGTTCCTGGTGATTATTACTCAACTGTATATGTTGTTCACTATTGACAGTGCGCATTGGGTCGCTTTGACCAGCGCAATAATTTCCAATGTTCCCGTGTGCCATTGTTGGCTGAATGTTTGGATAATGGTGTCTGTGGAAGGGCTGTTGTCGGTCACGAACATAATTCACATTATAACTGAATTGATTTGGCGAACTGGCACTGTTGGAAGAATATTTAATTCTCTTAGCTAGCACTTTGATACCTGAAGTATTTACATGCCAATCATCTCGATAAATGTGTTTGAAGAACGCCACTGTGTGATATAAAGCCCCCGGTGTTGTCTTGGAAGTCACATCCAATGTTATCACATGACAGTTTTCTCTTCGATTGGTTTCGTTGATTAATGAGTTAATATCTGTTGAATGAGGAGTGGGAAGAACAGATGAAACGTTAACCTTAGCCCGTGGGCATTTCTGCTTTAAAAGAATTAGCAGCTCCTCGATTGTTTTTATAGGTGTAACAATTTGATGTCTACACGAGTTAATGCCAACATGCACAGTCACTTTCGTTACATGTTCATACACATCTGCGTTTTGTAGCCAGCGAATAAGACCTTCTATTCTTTGACCCGGTTGCACTATTTTTTTAACAACCTCTCCTTTCCTGGCCAGCAACTTAAAGTCAATTCCTCTGATTACCGAGTCGCCAATCAAGATATGAGTAAGTGTTGTCGATTCTCCATTCGGTTGTGAATATGTGAACGCGTGATTGTTGTAACAAGCCTTCGTGTCCTGTGAATAACTCTCGTCGTTTCTTCTGTCGATTTCTTGATCAGCCGAATAATCACAATTAACCCCTATAGCACTGAATTTATTTTTCACGGTGACATTTGGTACATATGACGGCGATTCAATAAGATGGGGATTGGAGGGTATTTTACACAATGTCGATGATGTTTTTGAGGGGGTGTTATCAACAGAATCAACTGTTACACCTGAGTTAGTTTCTGGCTCTGCGTGCCTGTTTGATTTGAGACGATTTGTCACTTTATCGTCACTCGATCCTTGTTTTCCTTGTCGAAACGCCGTGTCTTTAACTTTCTGTTTAACTGAGGTAATTTCGCTTTTAAGTTTATTAATTTCCTTCTTCAGGCGACCGTTTTCCGCTCTTACGTCAAACATTTGCTGTTCCAGGACTTTTGTAGCCAATTTCATTGTATTTTCGAATTGTGCTTTTAGATCCTTGATGTCCTCGGCAAATTTAGATTCCACTTCTTTTTAGGTCAGTTTGAGCTCTTCTATAAGTTCTTGAACACCATCAAGAGAATGCTTTAACGCCGTATAGTTCACTGTTCTCTGTGAGAGGCCGAGTAGGAGTACAGATTTCGTGAAGAACAGACTATTGCTGAAAGAGGCGCTCAAACGGGGGTTTTGTAGTATGCCGTCCTTATCTTTTTCTTTTTAGATTTGTATCTGGAAGCATCTCGTATCTGTAGTCTATTTGGAGGAGTCGTTGTGATATTATCGTCTCTAGAATATTCCTTTTCCTGCCTTTCATTGTACATTTTGTCCACGAATTCGTCCATTTTAGAAAATCCAGATTTATAGCCCTCGAATTTGTTTGTATCCAGGGTAATGACAATACCTTTTCCGCTATCTTTCACTTGCAGATCATGGATGTCGTCCTGTAATTCCGCTTTCTTTTTGTTTATTACTTTCTCCAGATTTAAGGAATAGTCCCGTATTGTGTCCACAAGTTTATCGTTCGAAGTTTTATTCTCAAAGTCCATTTTCTCTGCTGTCTTAGGCTCTGAAAGGGATAGCCAGTGGCGTAGATAAAGGGGGGGGGGGCGGGGCGGGGGTGGCAGACCCCCCCCCCCCCCCCCCCCCACAGAAGTTTTGTCGGAAATTTTTGGGACCATTTTTAGGCGAATTTATGCCTAATAACATTAAAATGCTGGCTTTGGGGATAAAAACATGCCATTTTGGGTAAAAAAGACCAATTTTCAGTACATTTGCTGTAAACAACAGATTCTTTCTGTTTGTTTGGGTTTTTGTTGTTGTTACACTGTCGGAAAATTTTCGGTCTGTCGAAAAATTTTGGGCTTGCCCCTCCGCCAGTGAAAAGCTATCTACGCCACTGAGGATAGCATGTTGTATGGTATGTGAAAAACACTTCTCTCAACTACTATAATATTACAAAATATCGGCACTGGCTGTCGTTTTACACTTTCCAGTTAGCTAACATACATTGAATGGCATTCCTAATAATCCAAATCCATCACCACCAGTAAAAAATGTATTTGTTAACTCATACAGCTTATTGTTAATAATTTGTTAATACATGTACACTAAAGCATCCGTGTAATTTGTGAGATTATAATCCAGTGAAAAGTTAATAGAACTCCATTATCCAGTGAAAAGTTTATATATTATTTCTTTTTATCACAATATTTCTTCTCTTCAGTTCTCCATGGTCTGAGAGAATAATCTCTATATATCAAGAAACATATTTAACCCTCTACCCAACCTTCCAACGTAACGGTCAAAAGGGGCAGTGCTAATCTAAAAAAATCGCCAATTAATTAAAAAAATTTTGTCTCAAAAACATAGGTTATGACATCTCATTGGAACGAGCTCGTTCCAATGAGGGATCATAAGCTATGTTTTTAAGACAAAAAATGAAAAAAAATTTAGTTATTTAAGAATTTTTTTACATGTGTCGTCTTTTCATGCCAGGTAAAGGGTAAAAAAATGTTCTATATTGTACATTTAAAAACATGTATGCTAACTATTCAATGTGCTGTGCTATTTGATCCTGAATAACTATCATTAAAGTTATTTTCCATCTGACGTTTTGCTGATTTTCAAACCCTTGGCGGACGATTAGGGTCAAATTGCAAGCGGACGATTCGGCGCGCTGGCGGGCGATTTGGGTCAGTAAAATAGCAATCAGACGATTCGGCTGGAGGAAGAAAGATCCATATCCCAGTGGGGAAGGGTGGGGCCTGCTACGGTCGATCCCCCAAACCCACCGTGCGCCTGTCACTTTCAATTATCATCTTCACTTCTTTCCCAGAGTTTGTCGTTTTTTTTCTCGAACCCGCCAAAACTGGTTCTCCGAAAGATTCTGTTTTTGAGGAACTATTGAGTAGGGTTTGTCTCCACTACAACAATGTGTGGTGGGAAAACACAGGCTATGAACACAGTGAGTAATTTCTGCAGTTTATTGTGGAACTGTCCATTTTGGATCACCGGTCGGTGACTCGTTATCACGTGGAACATGTCTTGGTGGGTCCCAATTCCCAAAGAACGAGCCAACAGATTTAATGGAGTCGATACGTCGATTAACAGCGCCTTTCTTAAAAATATTTCAAACGAGAAAGATACTTTTTGGCATGGATGCATGGTGCTTTTGACGAAATGTGTTGCCTACTATAATGGCAAAAAGTTAATGCCGGACAACTCATATATAAGGTTCGTTTCGAATCTAAATATCACAAGTTTTCCCGCCGATTCGCAATGGAATTTGAATGCTTAGAATTGTGTGTTCTGAAATGCTCAAAACAACGTGTCACTGTAAGGGGTTATTTATGAATGACCATGACTGTAGCTCACGTTGCGATAATGATGCAAATTCTGCAATCTCATTGAAGGCTCAAGCATTATTAATAATTTTATACTGACACGTCGTTGATTTTAACTAAATTGCCTAATTTCGCTTTGAAGACTGGATGTTTCGTCGGGGATGCACCCTTACCGTCCCCAAGCCGAACCGTCCCCACACTATTTTACCCAAACCGTCCCCAACTATTTTACCCAAACCGTCCACTGGGTTAGTTACTCCAGTTGGCCGACGTAACCCGAACCGCCCCCGTGACCGAACCGTCCCCACTATTTTACCAAAACCGTCCCCATTATTTTACTCAAACCGTTCCCACTATTTACCCAAACCGTCCCCAGTTGAATAGGGAACAGGTCCAGTCGCCACCGGGCCAACTCGCTACCAAGCACCTGGGCCAAGTCGCCACTGGGCCAAGTCGCCACCAGAAGTTAATAGTATGACTTGCAGTGATCAAGGTGATAATTACTTCACTAATTGATTTAGCCGGGATTAGGGACGGGATATATTATTGACAAAGAAAGCCGCACCAAAACGGAGAATATTTCTACTCTCTGATTTGGTGTGAGTTTCTTTGTTTTGACTGAATTGAAATGGAAAGGATATGTTATTGACAAAGAAAGCCGCACCAAAACGGAGAATATTTCTACTCTCTGATTTGGTGTGAGTTTATTTGTTTCATCTGAATTGAAATGTAAGCGTGTGGGCGAGATATAAGTCAGTGATGGGACGCGGCGTGATGGCAAATTTGGGTAAAAAGCATGTGGGCGAGATATAACTCGGTGATGGGGACACACCGCGATGGCAAATTGGGGTAAAAAATAAAGAGAGTACTGGTATAACAAAGAATGAAGCCAAGCAAAGTATAAAATTAAACATCCAACACGTTTTCATTGAAAAGACATCAGTCAGTAAAAACACTACCTTGTTTGATGTATTGTGCACAGTGTTACAAAAACAACAGAGTTGATTTGTGTTCTTATTGTTTATACAGGAGGCAATATACAGTACAAACAACCAGTAAAAACAAACATACTTCAAAGATTTCAAAGACATTCACTCTATAATTCCAGAAACAACAAATAGAATAATATCATTTTTGTCTGTGATCAGGTAGTGATAAGACGTATCAAGAGTTTTTGTGTTAAGCTATTCGAAATCGTATTTGAGGATTTTTAACGGATTCTTCATTCTTTAAATGTTTTTTTTTTGATTATTTATAAAAAAAAACGTGAGTACTAAACCTATAATAGTGGTCGTCAAAGTGGGCCAAGGCGCCACCAGATATCTGGCCAACTCGCCACTGGCGAGTTGGCCCGGTGGCGACTGGACCCGTACCCGTTGAATACATGGCGAAGTTACTGTATTTAATGTAATGTAATTCACAATCGGATATAATTTTATTCATTATTATAATTTGTTGGATTTGATAATTCTCTTTTGGGTAAGTGGTTTTGCATAAAATAAATCTGTATAAAAAAAATAATAATAATAATAAAAAAATGACATGGGGACGGTTTGGGTTTCGGGGATTGAGGACGGTTTGGGTAAAATAGGTGGGGACGGTTTGGGTTGCTCAGGTGGGGACGGTTCGGCTTGGGGACGGTTTGGGTGCTATTCTTTCGTCGCAATGCTTCCGGCACAAAGTTGTTCGCGATTGGTATCTTATGGTGACGAGTCGTTTCGGCACCTCGTATTTTATCCATATCGGTTAAGAGGTCTCCCACAAAACTTAGATCAAATTTCAGGTCATCCAACATACACTGGTCAGTCTATTTGTAGTAAGTTCCCGAATAGCCAATTTTTTTTGCATTCCGCCATCTTACATCCGGCACTTCATTAAGTTCATTTGCCCCCCACAAACTGGCTTTATTTATCAACATTGAACTGCTGATCGGCATTGAAAGCTTCATTTTTCGCCTCCGTTTTATCAATTAAAATCCGACAATTTTTTTCCAAATATGCGTTTGTTCTCATCCCCAAAGAAATTAAAAAGAAATTTGTGTATTTTGCGATTTTATATTCCATCTTTATCTGTTGTCATTTTCCTGTTGCAATACAATGTTACAATCCTTCAGCTTCATGTTCGTTCTGACGTTCGTCACAACTCTCAACTTCAATGTACCATCGGCTTCTTTAAAGTTAAAAATGTTTAGTTCAAAGAACGGCAGGCAGGCACACAGTCAGATTTTGTTTCAAAAGAATGACAGCAGTGACAAAAAATATAATGTGGTAACAAACTATCAGTTCAGCATTCAGAACTGTACAGCAGATGTGGGTGCCATTTTTAGTAACATATCTGAATGGCCCATTTCGACGGGCATATCGAGTCCCGGATGTACGATGGCACTATGTACAAATGTTCACATGAAAATAACAAGTAAGGAATATAATATTGCAAAATACACGTTTTCCTAACACCCAACCTTTATTCGCTTTGGGGATGAAAAAAAATGCAGATTAGGTAAACTGTCAAATTTTAATTGATAAAACAGGGCTGAAAAATGAAGCTTTCAATGCCGATCAGCTGGTCAGTACACATGTGATCAGTGTTGATAAATAAAGCCAGATTTTGGGGGCAAATGAAGTCTCAGATGTAAGATGGCAGAATGTAAAATAAAAAATGGTCTTTTGCAGTAAGTAACTTTGCGGAAGTTCCTCTCAGTGCGCGAAGGTGTTGTTAATCTTTTGTCTTGTTGGTATTTAATTGGATTACAGTATTGTCACCTACATTAGTCTATTGTTAATCACTGATTTTTAGCACAACTTTGGCAAAGCCAAATTTGAGCTTATGCCATGGCCCGTCGTCCGTCTGTCCGTCAACAATTGGATACGGCTCAGGCTAGAGGCCGTATTTATGAACCGATCTTTACGAAACTTCTTGGGTACCTTTGTTATGACTGTGGGACAAGAACGAGTGTTTTGGGGTGCGGTCCGAAATTCAAGATGGCTGCCAGCCACCATTTTGTACCAACGATGCAGAAATCTGTTTTTGTACAGAACTTCCATATGAAAGCTCTGATTTGAATAATTTTTTGTATGAATGTTTAGTACCATGGGATACATCACATATAATACAGGTTTTTTTCTCGTGCGTAAATTATGCAAATTAGACTAACTTTGATGTTACTTTCAGCACTGTAAATGCAAATGCCAATACTGCTCGGGCTAGAGGCCGTATTTATGAACCGATCTTTACGAAACTCCTTGGGTACCTTTGTTATCACCGTGGGACGAGAACGAGTGTTTTGGGGTCCGGTCCGAAATTCAAGATGTCCGATGGCAGCCATTTTGTACAAAATTTGGTGCAATCAGATTTTTGCACAGAACTTCCATATGAAAGCGCTGATTTGAATAATTTTTTGTGTGAATGTTTAGTACCATGGGATACATCACATATAATACAGGTTTTTTTTCCCGTGCAGAAATTATGCAAATTAGATGAACTTTGATTTTTTCAGTGCTACTTGCACATAGTAAGAACACATGTCAATATGGCTCAGGCTAGAGTCTGTATTTATGAACCGATCTTCACGAAACATCTTGGGTACCTTTGTTATCACCTTGGGATGAGAACGAGTGTTTGTGGGTGCGGTCCAAAATTCAAGATGGCTGCCAGTGGCCATTTTGTACCGAAATTAGGTCTAATCAGTTTTTTGTACACAACTTCTATACGGCTCAGGCTAGAGGCCGTATTTATGAACCGATCTATACAAAACTTCTTGGGTACCTTTGTTATCACCGTGGGATGAGAACGAGTGTTTTTGGGTGTGGTCCGAATTCAAGGTGGCCACCAGCAGCCATTTGGTACCAAAATTAGTGCAATCAGTCTTTTGTACAGAACCTCTGTATGAAAGTTCTGATTTAAATAAATTTTTGTATGAATGTTTAGTAACATGGAATACATCACATATAGTACAGGTTTTTTTCTCGTGCAGAAATTATGCAAATTAGATGAACTTTGATTTATTCAGTGCTACTTATACACTGTAAGTGCACATGTCAATACGGCTCGGGCTAGAGGCTGTATTTATGAACCGATCTTCACAAAACTTCATGGGTACCTTTGTTATCACCTTGGGACGAGAACGAGTGTTTCTGGGTGCGGCCCAAAATTCAAGATGGCTGCCAGTGGCCATTTTGTACCGAAATTAGGTCCAATCAGTTTTTTGTCACAACTTCTACACAGCTCATATTTGTGAACTGATCTTCACGAAATTTCTTGGGTACCTTTGTTTTTACCTTGGGACAGGAATGAGTGTGTTTTGGGGTGCCCTTGTTATCACTGTGCTATGAGAACAAATATTTTGGGGTTCAGTCAGACCCCCTCTGGGACTCAGAGATTTTTTTCTAGTTTAGCAACTGACTGTCACCCACCTTTACAATACTTTACCTATACATTTGTTACAGGCAACGGTCAGTATTTATGTACAGACCGTTACAATACTTTATATGTACCTTTGTTATCAGGCAGGGACCAGTCTAGGAGGAAATTTTAGGGAGACTCCATGTCTCCCTCCAGAAAAAATAGGGAGACTGCAGAGTCATGTAGGGAGACTTCATAGTCAAGTGGGGAAAATGAAGAATATTCATGTACCACCCCCGCCGCCCCTTCATATTTTCAATTTGTGGTCCTCCATTAATGTCCCAATAATCCAGGTCCAGTTGTCTATGAGGCATCTGTGCCAGGTTAAAAAATCACAAAGTAATTATTGACTGAAAATCCCCCACTGCTACCCTCTCCTTCATGACCCCCTCCCCTCTTCTTCATGCCAATCCCCCAGCACCCTCCTGTGGTTGCCTTTCACCAAAGTCTACTAAGCTAATAATTTCCTAAATCTGAATAGTGTGAACAGGACCAGATGTAAGAAGGTTGCTTGGGAGGTACTTTGTTAGTAAAGAAACAAAATACATTCTGGGGTCGAGTATTTTGTAAAAGAAATGTCATTCCGCATCATTTTTATGGCATTCTGGTGTCATTCCGCGTCATTTCGCGTCATTCCGTTGTTTAGGAGGACCCTTTTTCAAGATCGTCCACATGCACTCTTGTGTCCCGTACAAAGCTTTTCTTGTCATCACTAAAGCTTTTTTCATGTGTTTCAATTCCATTCATGTTTTTGTGGGAATAGACGGTCCAACAACAGTCGTCAGCAAAACGAAATGAAAATACTGTGTTATAAAATACATCCGTTGTGTATACATTTTCAGCATCCTAATCGACGTAACCTACTTTCAAACTGAGTTATTTTGTTGAGTTGCGTAAGTCACCTATTTTCGTTTCGACATTTGAAGCTCCAACTGAAACGCAACAAAATAGAAATAAAAAAATCCGCCAAAAGAGACAATGGACAATTGATTGTCGTGTGATTTCATTAAATGGACGTTTATTTGACGAATTAAAATGCCCATTTATCACACTCGAGCACATTCGATTTTTGAAAATAATCGTTTTCATGCAAAGCTCGCATCACTCAGTTCAGACTTTCCTCATTTTGGCCAATTTTTAGAGGGCGACTTGTAATCGCCCGACTATTTTTCTAGGCGACTTTGAGTTTAGAAGGGCGACATAATCGCCCTAGTCGCCCTCACGGCTGGTCCCTGTTATCAGGTCATTACCTAGATGTTTGTCATTGCTGTGTCACATACTATACATGTACATGTCTTGTCTTGACAAGTTGAGCTACAGTGTCATTGACACTTTCATTTATTGATGGCATTCATTAATGTTGTGTGGGATTTCCCTTGTGACGTGAATAATTTGTATTAATTCTTACAGAAGATTTCCCAAGTGAATCAAATAAGTTGAAATAACTTTATTTGCTAATGAATCCATGAGGGTTGGATGTGAGGGCCAAAAATCGTATTTGAATGAATGAAAAGTTTCAGCGAGCCGAAGGTTGTGGTTAGAGAATCTCGAACTGGAAGATGACTGGGAGTTGTGCTTAAAGTATAAGAATTCTGCTGTGTGTCTTCTCGGAGACGTGGGCATATTTAGGGTAATACTGAAACAGGTGTTTGATGGTTGGTTTAGAAGAAGAAAAAAAAGGAAACCCAAACAGTTGATGGTTTGGGAGCAGCTCCAGCATATCCATAACGGTTACAAAAAAGGAAAAATTCCACAATTTTGTGTTTTTGAAAGCTGGGAGTCCTCCATCAGCCTATAAGGAACAGTGGATGCTGAGCCATGACCATCTGGTCTGCCTTCAGGGGAACAGATGTCTGGGTGACGGGAGGGAAAATAAAACAACTCACAGACACACACCCAAAAGCCCTTAAAAGGGCTGTTATATCTTTAGTCATATATTTTATTCATTTAAAATATACACTGGTCCCAGCCAGGCAAGCATGTTTCAATACTTGCTTAGTGTTTGGTGGTGAACAAATTTCGTAAATTTCACGATAAACTGGGGACGATCTTCATTACAGGTGTAAATATTGTCTCCTTTGCTTGTCTTAGAATGAGTCTTCAAATAAAAGTGAAATCGACGCACCTTTGAATAATGCCTCACTGAGCAAAAGGGATAAATGAAAATATTTCATCAAAAACTAAAACACTGCGCAAGTGTATTTTAGAGGTTTGAGGGGAGGAGGGGTGGGGTTCTTGGGTTTCTATGCATTTCTGGAGGCTGTGATATTTTGGAGAACCCCGTGGATTCATAAGCAAATAAAGGTAATTGGGTCGTAATACAGACACTCGACACAAGCTGAGAAATAAAAAAAATAATGATATCTGATAGCCTAGCATTTTTTGATCGTGTCTGTCATGCCCTCATAATGGAATATAAATATTAACAGTAATATTTATATTCCAATCTTGTAGATCCAAAAATGCTATCAGATATACTTTTATTTCGATTTTCCAGCTTGTGTCGAGTACCTGTGAGTGGCAAGGGAAACCCCACATCGTCTCAGCACCTTTGGCGTGCTGCACCCTGAAACTTTTCGTTTAAAAAAATTCATGGATTCAATCAATAATAAATCAATTATTAACAATAGACTAATGTAGGTGACAACACACTGTAATCCAATTAAGTGCCAAGAAGAGAAAGGATTAATAACTCCACACACTCCGTGGAACTTCCGCAAAGTTACTGACTGCAGTTCAGGAACTTGTGCAATTCAGGAATCGAGATGGCCGGTTTTCAAATTTTATGTCGATTCCAGTTTCCGTTTCATTCAAAGAGTCAGGTTTTCGGTTTCTGTTTCAGTTTTCATTGTACAAACATAACAATACATTGCATTTGCATATCAGAAGATGTATTTGGTGCCAGTCAGTGTCACAGGGACTCCCTTTCCAGGACAACGCACCTGTATAATAGCCTATACTGGTACCCTGATTTCCTGAGCACAATGTATTTGTATAAATTATCTCAAGTGTTTAAAGTTTGAGAAAAATAATCTTTGCCTTGAGTCTGTTGCAATATTAGCCCCCCCCCCCCTGCCTGTGTTTAGGGTAACCTGACACACCCTAAAAATTATGCCGACCATAAAAATTTTATCGAGTAAAAGTCACTCATAGGTCATTGTAACCCTAAATTTCCATCCAACTTCAACTGAGATTATGATGCTGACATTGGAGTTGAAGCTCTCAAAATTACGTGTAGAAATAAATATATTTGTCATTGTAAATGTGGAACAAGTGACAAGTTCCAGTTCTGCAAAGGAAATTGCATTTAATAAACTGATGAACGTTTAAACCACGATGCATAAGAAGTAATAATTTTGTCACTTATTCTCGAGGTAAATGCCATGCACGAACGCAATACCAATTAGTGCTGCTGCTCTGAAAAAGGGGTATCGCAGCTCTGAAGTGTGAAAATACGGTTAACTTTAGGGTGTTTCTCTCTTTATTCT
This sequence comes from Pictodentalium vernedei, assembly GCA_031216915.1. NCBI lineage: Eukaryota > Metazoa > Mollusca > Scaphopoda > Dentaliida > Dentaliidae > Pictodentalium > Pictodentalium vernedei. The sequence continues at coordinate 826,499,627 of CM062297.1, forward strand.
GAGAAGTGAAGACCTGATTCGAGTTTTTCAACATTGAAATTGAAAACCGCGACAATGGGTTTTTAGGGCTGCACGGGATAACGATAAACCGATATATACCAGTATCCAAACCAATATTGATTGAATACCGGTGTAATTACAAAAATATCGGTTTATCGTCATTTATTTACCCAGAATTTAATTTTCAAGATGTCTTGAGTTTTTTAACTGTTGCCCCGAATGAATAATATTATCCCTTTACCCAAGGAATCGTCTGCATGTGCTTTCGTAATATACAATTTCAGCAGTTGAAAAAATAATTTTTAAAAATCTCAACAAAACTATATCATGTGACCCCTCATTGGAACGAGCTCGTTGAGCTCGTTCCAATGAGGGGTCACATGATATTGTTGTGTAGAATTTTTTTTTTTGAAAATCTGTTTAACTTTTTTTTTTAAATAATAAATTTTGATATCGTCTGCCTTGGAGTAAAAAGGTTTTTCGAACTGCGTCAACAAGGCATGCTAATTCGTTCGACTCTGATGCCTCAAGCCTCGATTGTGGTACTTATGTTAATTTTTCTGAACAGTTTTCAATATACCGGTATACCACGGTATTTTTTTGAATACCGATACCGGTATTCCCTTTTGAATATCGTGCAGCCCTATGGGTTTTCTGTAATTGTTTAGGTTTTGAACCAAATTTTTGGTCAACAGCCCATCTCTATTCAGGAACTGACTGCAAATAGACCGAACCAACATATACTGGTATATTTCTGTTGTGTATATATTTTTTGTTTCATTCATTGTAATAAGCCAGTTTTCGGTCATGCATGTGGAATTATGGGAAGCTTTGGCATAAATAAATACATGCGGTGGCATGAAAACAGAGACAGGAATATAAAAACGACGACAACATAATTAAACTTAGTCGTCGTCCTAATTAAAAATAATTTGCAAAACTACTCCAGCTGCCTTCATTTTCACAATAAAAATTTGTCTTTCCTGTCTGAAATTAAAAATAATTTGCATTTTTTGGGACAAAAACAGTGTATATTTTTATTTGTATCTTCTTGCTGGGTGATATTAACCTAAATAATAATTCTGGTTTTGGGGAAAGAAGATCGCGATTAACAATATAATCACAATATTCTCTTGTGAAAGTTGTGTTTAGTCTGGTAAATAGAGTCAGTACATTTTAGTGTACTTAATGCAGTTGACTCGGCCTTATTAATCAGAAATATACTGAACACATATATACCTTGTGTCTCAATTTAATAATAACATTGATTTAAAATGTGTTGTGAACTTGTGCCAGGCCTTTAAAAATTGCTCGTCGCGAGTGTATAGTTTGTGCACCGTTCGAGCAAATGTTCCGTGGCTTAACCTTTATTCTGTTTGTGCAATAATCCTAGTGAATCGTAAATCCAAATTGACAGTGATTGTTTTTCAGTTGAATATTTTATCTTTCTTTGTTTTATGTTAAAAAAAACATGTATTCAGGCCTTCAGATTACCCCAAATTCACACCGTTTACAGGTGTGCCCAAATTAGAGGTGTGAAGACGTCAATAAAAATATATCCATTCTCTATGCCTCTCCTTACATTAAAGAATATCGTCCCTCATTACAGATCAAGTTCGAATTTCGTTCCGCTCAGTTGATTTTTAGCTTTCAAGATAAGCTATTACCATCACGCGTGCGAAAGTCTGTTAGTCTGTGAGTTTGTTCACATTTTCCTTTAGCACAGGCAACACCCTTTAGTTCTTGTCTGATCGTCACAAAATTTCACATGCAGGTTTGGGGTCATGTCTGGATGAGAATGTCCCTTTTTGGTCCTGATCGGTCAACTGGTATGGCTGCCTGAGCCCAAAACCCCAAAACCATTAGCACAGTCTACAGGTCGTATTTATGAAGGGATTTCATTGTAACTTGGTAGGATGCCTCTGTATAATGCCTAGATGAGAACATCCCCTTTTGGTCATGATATGGCAACCGTCATGGCTGCCCAAGCCCAAAAACTTTAGCACAGTCTGCAGGTCATGTTTAATAAGGAGGGATTTCATTGTAACTTGGTAGGATGACTCCGTTTGATGTCTAGAGCCGAATTTCCCCATTTGGGCATGATCTGTCAATCGTGACTACTGCCCAAGCCCAAAACCCGAAAACCTTTAGCACAGTCTACAGGTCACATTTATGGTGGGATTTCATTATAACTTGGTAGGTTGACTTCATATAATGTCTAGATGAGAAAGTCCCTTTTTGGATGTGATTGGGCAACTGTGACGGCTAGAGGGGCCCGAAGCCCGAAAACCTTTAGCACAGTCTACAGGTCATATTTATCAAGGGATTTCATTGTAACTTGACAGGATGACTCCAAATAATGTCTGAATGAGAATGTCCCTTTTTGGTCGCGATCATTCAGCCTTGATGGCTGCCCGAGCCCAAAAATCTTGAGCATAGTCTATAGGTCATATTTATGGAAGGATTTCACGGTAACTTGTTAGGTTGACTCCATATTATGCCTAGATGATGACATCCCCTTTTGGTCATGATTGGTCAACTGTGACGGCTACAGGTGCCCAAAGCCCCAAAACCTTGAGCACAGTATAAGGTCATATTTATGAAGGGATTTCATTGTAACTTCGTAGAATCACTCAAGATGATGCCCAGATGAAAATGTGCCCTTTTGGTTGCGATCATTCAAACATAATGGCTGCCCGAGCCCAAAGCCCAAAAACATTTAGCACAGTCTACAGGTCATATTTATGAAGGGATTTCATTGTAACTTGGTAGGTTGACTTCATATAATGTCTAGATGGGAAAGTCCCCTTTTGGATGTGATTGGGCAACTGTGACGACTACAGGGGCCCGAAGCCCGAAAACCTTTAGCACAGTCTACAGGTCATAATTATGAAGGTATTTCATTGTAGATTGGTAGAATGACTCCAAATAATGTGTAGTTGAGAACCTCCCCTTTTGGTCGCGATCATTCAGCCTTGATGGCTGCCAGAGCCCAAAAACCTTTAGCATAGTCTGTAGGTCTTATTTATGGAAGAATTTCATTGTAACTTGTTAGGTTGACTCCATATAATGCCTAGATGATGACATCCCCTTTTGGTCGTAATTGGTCAACTGTGATGGCTACAGGGGCCCGAAGCCCAAAAACCTTGAGCACAATCAACAGGTCATATTTATGAAGGGATTTCATTGTAACTTCGTAGGATCACTCCAGATGATGCTAGGCTTGCCGCGATTATGAAATTCCGTAGTCGATTAATCAGAGCCCAAAATCGACGAGTAGTCAACTTTTTTGACCATGTTTTTAGCTCATCTTGACAAAGTCAAGCTGAGCTAATCTAATCGCTTCCCGTCCGTCGTCCGGCGTCCGTCGTCCGTCAACACCATGTTTTGGTCTTCTCCAAAGCCACTGGGCCAATTCAAGTGAAAGTTTGTGTGAGTGATGGTCCCAAAGGGGCATTTCATTTTTGTTCAACTCAGCATGCCCAGCCCCATAGGGAGGGAGTGGGGTAAAATGCTCCAAAATATTTTAAAAATCTTCTTCTCAAGAACCAGTGTGTACAATGACTTGATATTTGCTATGGAGCTTCCATATGAGGTGTAGAATCAAGTTTGTTCAAACGAAGTTCGTAAAGTAATATTTGGCTTTGTAATAGGAGGGGTAAGATTTTTGGCCCCGCCCAAAATTTCTATTTTCTGAACCGATGGTCCGGTATGAACCAAATTTGGTTTGTGGTAGTACTGGGTCATAAGTACTTGACCCATGCAAAAAAAAAAAATTCCCGCATCCCCATGGGAACCCTGGGAGCTAAAAATAGAAATATTTTCAAACGCCCATATTTCCCAAACCCCACGGAACAGAGAGCTTTTATTTGGTATGAAGTATCCTTACGACCAGTAGAATTGAATGGTAAAAAAAAATTGCCATCGGTTATGTTAGGGTGTTCTGTAATGGGCATCGAAAAAATGCTGAGTCAGCATATTTGCAAAAATGTTTAAAAATCTTTTCTCCAGAACCAATCATCAGAATCTTTTGATATTTGGTATACAGCATTCATAGGGGGGTCAGATAAAAGTTTGTAGAAATAAAGCTCATTGGTTCATATTTGGGCTCTCTACAGGAGCCCGAAGTTTTAACATAGGGTAATATGGGGAATATTCTTTAAAAATCTTCTTCTTCAGAACCACCAGTCAGAATCTTTTAATATTTGGTATACATCATTGTTATGAGGGTCAGATTCTAGATTGTTCAAACCAAGTCCCTAGGTTAATATTTGGGCTTCCTACGGAAGCCCAAATTTTATCTTTGTTCAATATGGAGGGTAATTTAAAAAAATCTTCTTCTTCAGATCCATCAGTCAGAATGCTTTGATATTTGGTATGCAACATCTCTATGGGGGTCAGATTCAAGTTTGTTCAAATCAAATTCCTAGGTATATATTTGGGCTCACTATGGTAGCCCAAATTTTTACTTAGTGCAATATGAGAAAATTTCTTTAAAAATCTTCTTCTTCAGATCCACCAGTCGGAATGCTTTTATATTTGGTATACAACATCTCTAGGGGGGTCAGATTCCAGGTTGTTCAATTCGAGTGCCTAGGTTAATATTTGGGCTCCATATGGGAACATGAAATTTAACTTAGTACAATATGAGGGAATTTCTTCAAAAATCTTCTTCAGATTCACTTGTCTGAATGCTTTCACATTTGGTATACAACATTTCTAGGGGGGTCAGATTAAAGTTTGTTCAAATCGGATCCATAGGTCAATATTTGGGCTCGCTATGGTAGCCCAAATTTTAACTTAGTGCAATTCGAAGAAATTTCTTTACAATTTCTCTTCTTCAGATCCAACAGTCAGAATGCTTTCATATTCAGTACACAACATCTCTAGAGAAGTCAGATTTAATTGTGTTCAAATCAAGAGCCTGGGTTAATATTTGGGCTCTCTATGGGAGCCGGAATTGGCCATTTTGCTGAAGAATTAAAAATTTTGTATTCAGTACCCTCTAGAGGTACTAAGATTAATCCACATAGGTTGTATCAAGGGGCTTGATGGGGGAGCTCTACATTTTACTTATGATCAACTGAAGAAAAGGCATGATGCCCAGATTATTTTTGTCACTCCTGAGGGACTCAAGGATTGACAGTGTAGCCTATGGAGATGGCTTGCTTAATGTAGACTCATTCTTGGACTCTGTTTAAATTGTGTTCTGTACAAGATGAGCGCTTCAGGCCCTGTGGGGCCTCTTGTTTTAACAAAGGGTCGACAAAAACGAGATGGCTGAATGGTCCTAAAGGTAGGTATAACCGGGCGTGTGGCCGTGTACATTTCAAATAACATTGTGGCATACTCAACGATCCATCATTCCCACATTATAAGGCTTGGTGAACGTCGGAATGAACGTTTCGTTGACCATATTCTGTTAAGTTGGTCGATCGTCTGCCATACCGTTAAACAGTAATACACCCTGACGCCCGAAATTCAGATGAAACATAACAGTGAGCAGCCAGAATGAACTAGGCCTGTTCCGAGGGAGAGGGATTTTACAACTTACAAGGACTGTTCTGCTACCCTGTAAGGGCACTAAGGATGTAAAAAGTCCCCCCCCCCCCCCCTCCCCTTCTGCACTCACACTCACGATAATTTATCAATGGTGGGAAATGATGTGATTTTTGGATTTCCAACACGAAAAAGTGACCCAAGGGTGTTAACTCTAGTTTTGTGATGCAAAATACTGAAATTTCATCAAATGCAGTGAGTTTCATTTCGAGTTGTTCAAAATAAAAGATTTATGAGCAAAGAATGGTTATTGGAAACGATGTTGTTTAAAATACGGACATGTTGTTGACATGACGAGAGCAATAATACTTGAAAATAACTTTCATTTTTATACTGTACCAATGACCCAGACTTAGCTGGTGCTAACTCTAAAATATTTAGGGCCAAACACAAATTTTACCTCCCAGTCCCCAAAATTTGCATCAAAAACTGAAAATTACATGTCCTATATGGTCTTCCATACTTTACTCCACTGCGCATGCGCAGTGTCAAGGAAGTCTCGAAATTGGCGCAATTATCATTCTTTGTTTGGCCCTCAATTTAGTTACATCTCACTGATATTTGTGCTTGTAAATCTCAGTTTAATTAATAAATGATGCCAGACACATAATTTTGAGAGAAATGGTGGATCTAAGGAGGAAATAGAAGGATGAGAGGAAGAAACAGTGGCAGGAAATGTTCAGGGCTGTAACTTATAATTTTTTTTACGAAATTATTTCATGTTACCTATTTTTGAGGCATGACCCTGATGTTGTCATTCTTGCTATGAATGTACCATTGTTGATCTGTGTTTCCTCTCTCCCTTTCCTTTATACCCCCCTAGCTATTCTCACATGCTTTTGGCATATTTTTTTTTGTAATGTTGATTACTAAAATTTCTTGGGAGTTTTGGCTTGATAACAGAATTAATATGATTACTAAAATTTCTTGGGAGTTTTGGCTTGATAACAGAATTAATATTCTGTTTTCTCCCCATGTTTACGTCCTCACCCTTGGGTGTTTAGGCATTTTGGTCTGCATCTACCATCTGATGTTCTCCATTTTCTTCTCTGGAAGTCTCTGTTTTGCATCAGATAGTGTTTAAATTGGTAACTGATTTCGGGCCATGTTTACCAATGCCTGGAGTCATGTTTCCGGTTTTTGTACTCTTTTTGTTTATGTTGACAACGGTTACTTCTGATAGTGATTACTTATCTTCTGCTCAGTTCAATTCATAGCAAGATACATTAATATTGTCCGTAAGTGTTACATTAATTTTTTGAAATGGTTTTAAAAAATTTGTCCACACTTCGGCTTTTTTGGGATCCATTCGGGCTCATCATTCCCTTTGGGAACTTGGGCTCTTCTGAAAAAAATTTTCAAATTTTTTTTTCTTTTTGAATTATTTTTTCGAAATGTTATAATGGATTATTTTATTATGTATCTTTGTTTTCAAGGTTTGGTGCGAGTACTATGACTGTAATTTTTCACAATGAAAGATTATTGTTCAAATTGTAATGCGAGGAAATCTTCCTCTCATTCTCATGATCAGGGTATTAATTTTAGTCAGTGTACTCGCACTAACCCTTGCTCTGTGTGTGTCAATTGGGATGACAAACGTTGGAGACGTGTGTCACGGTATGTTGTTAGTGGGGAGAGGTCCATGCCGGTCCTCTCTTTGCAGAGTCACTCTAGTTTTTCAATCTCTTTCAGAGGAACAAGAACAGGGTGATGTTTCCGTGATGTCTTAAAGTGTACTTCCGTCGTCACAATCAGATGAAGAGTTAGCGGCAAAGTGCTCATGCAGATATGTCAACTGCCTAAGAGGTCCCTAGTAGGATCGACGGCTTTTGGTGTCCGCTAGCTCACCCGGTTTAGCGACCATTAGACCAATGGCTTGGCAGCCGGGTTTGTCCGTTGCGGTCCAGGAAGGAGATTTGGGTGATGCGAGCACTATAAAAATACAACGTGCACACCCAGTGATGACGGATCAGAGGATGGTACGGAGGAAGCCTGTTAGTCCGGTTCCTAGCTCGTCCAGCTCCATCCGGACTGCGAGCGAGAGAGGCCCCCCTCTCTCTTACATCAACATCTGCGCCGCGATGTTGTATGTTCATTTGTTAGTCGGAGCATTCGTCCACTCCTCCTGCTCGGGACGCTACGTTGCATAGACAGTCCGACGCGGCTGTTCTATTGGCTTCCTCATCCTCACAGCAGCACACATGACCGCACCTTGGCTATGTCACCACAGATTTCCAGGGGTCGTTCGCATATTATATAAATGCAGGAATGAACGTCCCTGGAGCTCCTGCTTCGCCGACCAGGGAATACACGTCCAGGTCACTCCATCTGCTAGCCAAGGACATGAGGCCTTTCCATTTGGGACGTTCGCATATTATATAAATGCAGGAATGAACGTCCCTGGAGCTTCCAGCAGCTAATTACACAAGACCGCGGCTCCACAGGCCTCATGGAGAAACAGGAACAGGGTGATGTTACCGTGATGTCTTCGAAAAGTGTGCTTCAGTCGTCACAGTCAAATGAAGAGCTAGCGGTAAAAGTGCTCATGCAGATACGTCAATTGCCTAAGAGGTCCCAAGTAGGATCAACGGCTTTGGCGTCCGCTAGCTCACCCGGTGTAGCGACCATTCGCCGAATGGCTCGGCAGCCAGGTTCGTCCGTTGCGGTCCAGAAAGGAGATTTGGGTGGTGCGAGCACTATAAAATACAATGTGCACACCCAGTGACGACGGATACGAGAATGGTACGGAGGAAGCCTATTAGTCCGGTTCCTAGCTCGTCCAGGTCCATCCGGGCTGCGAGCGAGAGAGGCCCCTCTCTCGTACAACAACATCTGGGCCCAGATGTTGTGGTACATAACGTTCCTCAGTCGGAGCATAACGTCCACTACTCGGGACGCTCCTTTATATAGACAGTCCGGAGAGACTGCTCAGACTGCTCTATCGGCTTCCTCATCCTCACGGCAGCACACACGACCGCACCTTGGCTATGTGACCAGTGATATCCAACCAATCTCGCCGACCAGGGATTCCAGGACGACCAGGTCACTCCATCCAGTAGCCAAGGATACGAGGCCTTCATACTCTGGACGTTCGCATAAAAGATGTATGCACGTGTCAACGTCCAAGGAGCTTCCAGCGGCTAAATCCCGTAAGACCGCAGCTCCACCGGCCTCTGTTATGGACGTGCTAGCGGAGATAGCACAAATTATCGCAGCATCCCAGCAACCGACAGAAACTCTGTCGGATCAGGAATTATTTGAGGAAGCTGGGTCGGTACGTTCCACTGCAGGTTCAGGCACGGACGACCAAGATTTACAAGTGGTCCGACAGGATGGCAAAAGGGATACAGAGGAGTTGTAATTTTCCCTTTCGGAACAACATAATTGCCGTAGAGTGCATCCGGCATTATCATCTGACGTTCCTCCGGACCAAAAATGCTGCGTTGCCAGATAAGAGACTGATAACGCCACTGGACACAGAATTCTTTAATCGGTTTAGGGACATCGTCCCTGAGTTTCCGTCACAGTCCAGTAATGTCTCACGGACATTTGAACTATTAAATGATGCTATACATAACTTGCTACCAAACGGGCAGGTCCGGTTTCTTATCGGCAAATGCTCTACATCTGCCTTTCATCAATTCATGGAATAATTCGAAACGGCAGGACAGGGCATTCTGAGAGTTTCTCTGCGTCTAGACGACCAGGCCAAAGACCTAGTACTGTCTATACCGTCGTCTATGTCAGTTCCAACCACAACGTTGGAAACAACAATATCGTCTAACAGGGCTAGCGTAGACGTATTTTCGTACCCAGATCACCTTACCAGAGCATTATCATTACGTCTCGATGGAAAAGAATTCTAGGATGTACAACCTCCTTAAGAGTTCTTTTGAGGGCCATAGCATTCTCCATGTATAACTCCGCCCTTTTAGGGGCAACCTGGAGTTAGATGTGATGTGGCCCTGGCTACATCCACGCGCGTGGATACTAAGGTGAAAAAACTCTCTCAGAGTCGCTACGGTCTCCGGAGAGTTTCTCTTCGACGGCAAGCTTTTCGCAATCTATGATCAGATAACTAGAAAGCTTCAGACTCTCTGCTATTCAAATCCGCTTCCATAAGTCGGATTCAGCGGAGAAGAGTAGGACAGGCACTTCTGGGGAGAATACGTCCAAGGGAAGTTCCTATAGAGGTTCCTTTGCGTCCTCTAGGTCTTACTCTAGAGACCGTCAGGGTAGCGACTCAGATAGGGGCCGTAATACAGGCCGAGTCAACTGGTCGGACGCCCCTAGGTCGATGGGGCGAGATGCGAGTTTCTCCTTCCGCAAGCCTCGCCTGACCAGGAGGTGATGGTATATACCTCTATCGTGTTCCAGTGGGTGGAAGACTGTTGAGTTTCTCAACCAATTAGGAGTCGTTTACGGACGTTCCTTTGGTTTGAGGGGTGATTTCGGAAGGACCAACTGTCCTTCAAAGGAAAACCTCCGTTAAACTCGAAGTCCAAGATGGACTCAGCTTCCGTCAAATCTGCAGAGAAGAGGCTGGCTTCCATCAGAAGTCCAGTTTCTTCTGGAGAAGATAGCGATAGAGAATGTAGAAATCCAGGAATTTCCAGGTTTCTACAACCATCCTTTTCTGGTTCCAAGACCAGATGGCTCATTCCGTCCACTCATAAATCTGAGCTGGATAAACAAGCTGATCGTGGCTCCAAGTTTCTATATGGAGACCATCCGTTCGGTCAGAGCGAGTATTTGGGTGAACGACTATGCTATATGCATAGATCTCTAAGATGCGTACTTTCACGTCATGGTACATCAGGCATTCAGAAAGTATCTTCGCTTCGCTGTCATAGGAGTCGTGTTTCAGCTCCGAGCAATGTGCTTCTGTCTGAATCTAGCGCACTGGGCTTTCACTCGAATAATGAACTCAGTAATGACTCATTTCTGAGCTTTTTCGTCTGCGGTAACGTCAGCCTACCTGGACGACATTCTTCAGATGTAGGGCAATGAGTTAACGCTTCAGAACGATGTGCAGAATCGGAATTCTGTTGGTAGCATCTCTATCTCCACAGAGACCATGGATTAATCTACTCAGGTGTCTGTTGTGGGACATGCCGTGGAAGCTTCCTCCACATTTCGGTCCATTCTATGGCCAGATGGATTCAATTTACTATCCGTACTGCTTATGATAAATATCTTCATCTCAGCAGTCTGTGCTTAAGATTTCAGCTCATGAAGTAAGAGTTCTTCTATATCGTGGGCTTATGCTAATAGTGTTGCTATTACAGATCTAATGAGGGTGGCATATTGGTCTCAGCCTTACACTTTCACGATTTTGTATCTTAGAAATATTGAGTCCATTTCTGGAGATCTACATTGTTTAGGTCCAGTATCTGATGCTCAGAATGTCGTCCACTGAACAGTTGCAACTGTAGTTATGTAGGCTTTCGGTTCTGGCAATGACTCTGTCCTGCTGCCCTCTTCGCTCTGGAGTATTTGATAAAGGGCAAGGGGAAGGTGGGGGGGGGGGGGTCCCTTAGGTCACCTGCTTTATAGTGAAAAGGCTTAAGCAAGGGAATACCTCTCCTGGAGTCAGTAATTCCGAGTCGGTACCGGGATGATTTTAAAGTGTAAAGCTAATGTTTATTCATCCATGTAATATTTTTAAAGTGTAGCTCGGTGTGAAGCTTTTGTATACGTCACGTGTCATATGGGCGTTAATATACAATCCTCGGACACTTTTAATGAGTATAAAGAGTCTTATTTCTCTGGACTTCCTTTAGTTATTGGCCTTCCTTTAAAAATAACTAGCATAACAGGTTGTACTGGAGGTTAATAGAGATCATTGATGTTATTATGCTCAATTACAGAATGGTGTTGTGTCTTTCTCGTTTTGATGCAAATAAGAAGGATACATGTAAAGCGTATTTCTCCTTTATCCTCGAGGGGATAATTCTGCTACATGTAGTTGAGTCTATTGGATTTTCCTTTTGTGCTTGGCCCTCCAACCTTTTTACTATTCAGCTAAGTCTGGGTCTTTGGTACAGTACAAAAATGTTAAAAAATTTATAGAAATTTATATATTTCTTATACTTACCAATGACCCAGAAGGGGATGCCCCTCCCATGAGTTGTGAACTCATACCTCCCTGCTGAGTACATAATGCTTACCAGGCACTGGTTGTAAGAATGAGAATTGCGCCAATTTTGAGACCTCCTTGACACTGCGCATGCGCAGTGGAGTAAAGTATGGAGGACCATATAGGACATGTAATTTTCGGTTTTTGATGCAAATTTTGGGGATTGGGGGGTAAAATTTGTGTTTGGCCCTAAATATTTTAGAGTTAGCACCAGCTAAGTCTGGGTCATTGGTAAGTATAAAAAATATATAAATTACTATAAATTTTATAACTTTCCAAAAAAAAAATCATTAAAGTAGGAGGTAATTACTGCAAACATTTTCGAATCGGACTTCGAAAAATTAGGATTTATTTGAGGGGGGGGGGGGGGGGCTGAAGCCGCCCTCCTTTACCTCCATATGGTCTACCACTGTCGATTATACATCCAGAAAAGTTCCCATCATGCATATACAGCGTGATCATGTTCTGGCAAGGCAGTGGTGTCGTTCGTTATACATGTGGGGGGTAAAAAAAGTAAAAAAAAGTCGACTTACAAATTTAAAGTCGATCAGTCAGCACGACCGACGATTAGTTGACTTTTTGCATAATCATGGCAAGCCTAGATGATGCCTAGATGAGAATGTCCCCTTTTGGTTGCGATCATTCAACCATGATGGCTGCCCGAGTCCAAAGCACAAAAACCTATAGCACAGGCTACAGGTCATATTTATGAAGGGATTTAATTGTAATCTGGTAGTTTGACTTCATATAATGTCTAGATGAGAACGTCCCCTTTTGGACGTGATTGGGCAACTGTGACTGCTACAGGGTCCTGAAACCTTTAGCATAGTCTATAAGTCAAATTTATGGAAGGATTTCATTGTAACTTGTTAGGTTGACTCCATATAATGCCTAGATGATGACATCCCCTTTTGGTCATGATTGGTCAACTGTGACCGCTACAGGGGCCCGAAGCCTGAAAACCTTGAGCACAGTCTACAGGTCATATTTATGAAGGGATTTCATTGTAACTTCGTAGGATCACTCCAGATGATACCCAGATGAGAATGTCCCCTTTTGGTTGTGCTCATTCAACCAAGATGGCTGCCTGAGCCCAAAGCCCAAAAACCTATAGCACAGTCTACAGGTCATATTTATGAAGGGATTTCTAACTTGGTAGGTTGACTTCATATAATGTCTAGATGAAAACCTCTCCTTTTGGACGCAATTTGGGCAACTGTGACGGCTACTGGGGTACGAAGCCCTAAACCTTTAGCACAGTGTACAGATCATTTATGAAATGATTTCATTGTAATTTGGTAGGATGTCTCCAAATAATGTTTAGATGCCAACATCCCCATTTGGTTACGATCATTCAGCCATGATGGCTGCCCTAGCCCCAAACCCCAAAACCTTTCGCATAGTCTATAGGTCGTATTTATGGAAGGATTTCATTGTAACTTGTTAGGTTGACTCCATACGATGCCTAGATGATGACATCCCCTTTTGGTCGTGTTTGGTCAACTGTGGTGGCTTCAGGGGCCCGGAGCCCGAAAACCTTGAGCACAGTCTACAGGTCATATGTTTGAAGGGATTTCATTGTAACTTTGTAGGATCACTCCAGATTATGCCCAGATGACACACCCCTTTTGGTTGCAATCATTCAACCATGATGGCTTCCCGAGCCCAAAACCCGAAAAACCTTAGTGCAGACTACAGGTCGTATTTGTGAAGGGATTTCATTGTAACTTAGTAGAATGACTCGTGTAATGTTGAGATGAGGACGTCCCCTTTTAGTTGCAATTGTTCTATCATCATGCCTACACAGGCCTGAAGCCCAAAAACCTTTAGCACAGTCTACAGGCCATATTTATGAAAGAATTTCAATGTAACTTGATAGGATGACTCATTTTCGAATAATTTCACTGTAACTTGGTAACCTTCATTGACATACGTTAACTATGAGGGCCACATACATTAACTGTGAGGTCATATTAACCCACCCCTCAGCTCTTTAGTACAGTGTACACCTCATATTATTTTTATTAAAAACATAGCATTCAGGGAACAGAAATTAACAAATTTCCCAATTATCACAATTCTTGTCTTATTTCATAATCCTTTCATAAACATTGAACATTATCCTTTTCATCAAACCCAACACACAGACAAGTTAAGCTGCAGTGTCATTGACACTTTCATTGGTGGTGTTACTGCCCTTGAACTTAGTTACTGTTTACCAGACCTTTTTCATTACTTGACATATTGAGAAAATTTTTTTTTACCATATGGTATTGCTTTGTCATGGATACTTACAGATCAAGTTCGAATTTCGTTCCACTCAAGTTTATTTTTGGTGGAGTTACTGCCCTTGAACTTAGAATTTTTCCAGATTTTTTTTCATTTTCTGGACTTTTTTATATGCCAGCGTAATGTTTTATAATTTCTGGAAGTACGGGCGTATTTTGCGCCATCAGACGGCATCCTCGTTTTCGTTTTAATTAATATTTATTATGCCCACGAAAATTTTTCGAGGGTGTATATAGTCGAGGTCTCACATTAACATCAACATTGTTATTCAATTAAGACCAGGCCTCGAAATAAGAGGCGAATGCTCGTACCGTTCACCTATCGGTTACCCAGATTTTTTTTCAGGTGAACGCTCGATTGGTTAACCAAAAATCACACCGATGGCCGACGAAGTTAGTTGTTAAGGGATGAGAAAAGTTTTCGATGTTTTTCCTCCCACTGATTTAAACAAAGCACTGTAGTAAACAAAACGAGAACAAAATGCTCATGTGGTTATCATACACCGTGTTTCAATCATTACTGTACTTGTGTGGGTATAAATCTATAGTATTAGCAGTACTGAAGATCCGCAGTACCAACTCGCGGCACCCCCTGGCTCTCGAAACAATTAATTTGTTTCGATTCTGAGAAAGATGATTGTCTGTTACAGCTAAAGGGAGCTAACTGCTTTGTTAATACATTTACCGCATTGAGGTATTAACTCTCGCACTCTGCGAAGCTGAAAATAAGTCTTTGATGCAATAAAAAGGAGACATATTGAAAATCAAATGAGCTGTTGTTAATTATTTGCACTCTGCCCCTTTTTACCCTACCAATCCATGAGAAAATTTTTCGAACACATTATGGAAACGTCTTTTATTCACCAATGCTGACTTCTTATTTACGTGCTTATTCCACTTGAAATAAGCCAGCATGGTTGTGAACATGGGTTTTTCCAAATGATTTCGAACATTGTGGCACAAATAAAGTTTTAGTTTGGAACTTTGGATTACATTCTCCGAATTCCAAAATGTTGGGGAAGGTAGATACGATTTACAATTGTTCTTTTCCAGAGTCTGCCAATGCAACTCTCATGTCCTAAAGTTCAATGTATTCGTAATACAGATGTCCATCAACGGTATTTGTCCCCATCCCCACACAATTGCCCAATTCCCACTCCCAGTTCGAGACAAATGTGTTTGGGTTTCTGAAATAATAAGCCACACAGCAAAATAAACAATTAAAATTCTTAAATTTTTTAGACACAAAAATCATATAAAGCAAAGAACAACAAATGTTAATGTGTGCATATGTGAATGTGCATGTGTATGTGGGGGGGGGGGGGGGGCATTGTGTATGTACCTGTTTTGTACTGCTCCTGCCTTGGGTCCCTTGTGTCTAAACGCCAAACTAATTTGGGAGGAACTGTAGATGGGTATGTCAGAAGCTTTGTCATTATTAATACTTTTAATGCACTGGTTAACCAATAGGTTTATGAAAAAAATCTTGGTAACCGATCAACAGGTTAACCATTGCCAAATGAGGTTTATCAAAATCTTGTTATTTTGAGGCCTGAAGACACAAAGTGTGCGTGCTCAGTATCTTCATGGTTAATACACTCAAGCGTATTATTACACACAATCGTTTTAATACTAATTTCCAGAATAACACACAATCATCACAAGAGTAAAATATTGTGTGATTGTATCGTTTATATAACGATCAAACGCCCACCCCAACTCCCCAAAATGCAAATATTGTTTTGGCTAATATTGCTCAGCACTAAAATACATACTCTGAGAACTTAAGCTTTCGTAATTGGTGATTTATCAACGAAATTCTGCAGTATCACAGGCACTAACAGATTTTCTTCTGTGTCGTATTTCAACCATCGGAATCAGCATCAAAATCGGCATAATCGGCAGAGAAATAATCGATAATCGATTCATAGCAAGTTTTGATAATATGTTCATCCCTAATTTCACGGGAAACATTTATGAATGGATTGCATTGGAACGTGGTTTGCTTGTTTGGGGTAACCTCCAGATAGGGCCTACTGATTTTCTTTCATTTTCATCAAAAAATGTTGCCGCTGGCAACGACCATTGAACTTGGTTTATTCAGGCATCAATATATTCCTCTGGCATGCCCTACAGGGCACATTTATATCAGATTGGTTTGAAACTTGGTATGCTTGTTTGTGGTTACCTCCACCCCGATTGCCTACATGGGGGCACGATGACGCTGTGTACTGAGGCATACTGTACGTCGATGGTGCGCATGTCTTCAACCAATCTAACCCTGCCTGTGCTGCGGTGCAGAGTTACGATGTTGGGGAGCTGACAGCTGCTCGTCGTTGCTCGGTGGTTCTCTCCGGGTACTCCGGCTTCCTCCACCCGTAAAACTGTCACGGTCACGATTAGCCATTGTGCATAAATATGTGACCTTAAACACCAATAAATAATAATAATAATTGTGGTTACCTCTAGATGGGAGCTATCTATTTTCATCAAAACATGTTGCCGCTGGCAATGACCTTCAATGAACTTAGTGCAGCTGTACATCAGTATTTCCCTTTGGCTCCCCCCTGCAGTGCTCATTTTTGACCGAATTGCTTTGATACTTGGTGTGCAAGTTTGGAGTGACCTCTAGATGGGAGCAGTTGATTTTCTTCCATTTCCGTCAAAAACTGTTCCCGCTGGCAATATTCTTAGAACTTGGTTTAGTCAGACCTAAATATTTATACATTTATGATTGGATTGCTTTGAAACCTGATATGCTTGCTTGGGGTTACCTCCAGATGGGTGCTATCAATTTTCTTCAATTTCCATCCAAAAATATTACCGTTGGCAATGATCTTTGAACTAAGTTTAGTCAGACCTCAATATTTCACTTTGGCACACCCTACAGGGCGCTTTTATGATCGGATCACTTTGAAACTTGGTATGCTTGTTTAGAGTGACCTCTAGATAAGTGCTATTGATTTTCCTCCTTGTCCATCAAAAAATGTTTTCGTTGGCAACAACCTTTGATGATCTCAGTGCAGTTATGCATCAATATTTCACTTTAACCGATCCTGCAGAGCACATATTTGACTGAATCGTTTGAAAACTTGGTGTGCTTGTTTGGGGTGACCTTTAGATGGGAATTATTGATTTTCTTCTATTTCATTAAAAAATAGTTGCGATTGGCAATGACCATTGATGAACTTAGTAAAAACTTAGTGCAGTTATGCATCAATATTTCCCTTCGACACACCCTGCAAGGCACATTTATGATAGGATTGCTTGGAAATTTGGTGTGCTTATTTGGTGTGACATCTATATGGGAGCTATTCATTTTCTTCCATTTTTGTCGAAAAATGTTGCCATTGGCAATAGTGTTGAAAAGTCGACTAGTTGACAGAGTAAGCGATTCAAAATCGACTAGTTGACTTTTCTGTTGAAAATATAATTGTCTCAGTAAATTAGGTGATAAGAGACTGTTACATATAAGTTGATAACCCTTTCGTTTAATGACTCGTTTGAAATTTTGTGATGGGACAGTTTCCTCACCTTCATATCTGGTCTTCGCCAGCTTGCACCCAAATCAGTACAGTAATATCGTAGAATATGGAGCTATGGCATTGATTTACCTTTGAGGAAGACAGGGCAATTGGCTCAAAGAAGATTCACTTATATACATGTACCTGAGTCAGTTTAAGCACGCGAACTCTGCAGAAACTGCAGAGTTACGGTGCTTCAACTGACTTGTGTGGAGTGCAGAGTACTGCGGACAAATGAGAGAAAGGATTTAGCGAAATTCAGGCATGTATTTTATTTTTATATCAATTAAAAAGTGTGGGCGACTTGGGTGAGGGACAGAACGCTTGCATGAATCAAACCTTTGACCTTAGTTTAGTCAGATCTCAATATTTCCCTTTGGCACACCCTTCAGAGCACATTTATGATCATTCAAAGTTAATTTTACTCAACAGGTAATTAATTTTCCAAAATGAATAGGAAATTGCTATTCATCATTTTCAGGTCAACTTGAGCCCTGAATTGGGACAATCAAAAGGCCTGTTACAACATACTACTACTACATGTACTACAGGCTTTTGGTGATGTGATCATTCTGATAGAATTTACAGAACCTTGTCACTGGTTTCTAGAGAAGTCTTGGCTGCCTTTACAGGTGGCAAAGTTGAAGTGTTACCTTATTATGTTGGAGCAAAAAAGAATTCGCCAGGTCTTCAATAACACTTTCTAAATCTATAAGAATCAAATGAACATTTTGCAGGATTCAAAGCTGATTCTCATTGCTTTTCTTGCGAAGATCATTCGCAGGATCTGATTCTGATTCTCTCGTCAATTTTAAACCCTGCAATGATTGAAACTGTTCTGGAAAATAAGAATATTTGGTCTTGTCATAAAACAGGCCATTTTGTGGACAATTTTGATTTTTAGAATTAAGCATAATGTATCTCTATATGGTTGATATCATTCTACATTGCAGAAGTGGAATTTCAAGATCATCAACAAAACAGGTAGGTCCAGATCAAGTTTATAACTGTTCCTAGAAGAAGTGATGTAAAGTTACAGTTTAAAGTACCTGAAGGAGCATAGCATAACCGATCACTAACCAAGTAAGTGCTCTTTTTTTATTGTCATATACTTATTCTTATTCACAAGTTGCTTTCAGATAAACATTTGGGGTTTATAGAGATCTTTAAAACTGACTGAATTTCAAAACTGAAATTCCAGGCCCTTGAAATAGGCTTCGAAATAAGGAGTCAGGTTTGTAACCTATGTACGCCTAATTGAGTGCTTGTAACCTGTAGTGTCGTGACCTGTTTCCCTAAGTTGTCCTGTGGTTTATATTTTAGGCCATTAAAAAAAACGTCTGGGTTCTCAGGCAATTATGCCCAAAAAAGCTGATGAGGGAGGGAGGCTTTATTTTTATTTTTTTATTTTTGTAAATCTCAAAAACGTACCTCAAATTAACATAGTTCTTTTCTTTTCTTTTAATATATAAAAGCTTCATACATGTCCATGTTTTATAATCAACCGATTTCTTAAGTACTATACATATACATGTACATGTGTTCAACAGGTCTTTCATTTAATGACCTTATTCTGGGATTAATTCAATTGATTATATCATAAACCTTCAATATTTTATATTGAAGGGTTATGATATAATCAATTAAAATTAATCCCAGAATGAGTAATTATTCCACAAACCATTTTAAATTACTAGTATTTAATAGTACATGTATGTGTATCATAGCACTAAATTATAAAGACAAGGGGAATACTTGCTGTTCTCTCCCCAATCATATTTCGAGACAAATATTTTGGGGGAAACGTTTTTTGCCTGTTTCGGCATCACCAGTTTTCCAAACGGTTTGTCAATTGAAAGTTTATTAAAATATCATTTACAGGTGTTTTGGCATCCATACACACTGTAGTCTAAAATTTTCTTCATTCCAAACGTAATACAAACACTGAACAATAACATATTTTTCTTCATTTGAAAATAAGAATGTTACTAATATTAGATACGAAATATCCGGATGTTATACGGGGCTACTATAATAAATCTGGTGCTGCTACCAAAAGACTGGACAATAAATACCAGAATTACATTCTGCGGTGATTCGCGTTCATAACACTCTTTATATTTTTTGGCAATAAAATTTTTTGATGCGGCAGGTTTTAACTGACGAGCACGTTGCTTAAGAACCCAGACATTTTGTTTAATGGCCCCTAGTATTTTAATGGCCTTTTCACACTTTGTGATAAATTATTGTAATAAATTTGATTTTACTCGGAAACTATAGTGTTCATGGGATTTTTTTTACCTTACTTCCTTTCATAGATATATTCAGTATTGGATTGTTGTAACTTCAATACAAACTTTGTGTGGGGAAATACATTGGTTATGATACATGATCTTTTCATTCCAACAGGCCTGGCATTCATAAAAATGCAGGAGGAGATATAACACCAGAGGCTGGATTTCTTAGCATTCTTGGCTAGCTGAGCAAAAACCTGATCCTGGATAGAACAGCCCCCCTCCCTCCCCCCCCACCCCCCCCCTCCCCCCACCCCAGGTTCTGTTCAGTCCAGGCCATCTCCCTCAAGGCAGAGGCTTTGGGGAGTAATATGGTATTCTGCCCACAGCCTCTTCCAACTCCATGGGAGAGTAATTCGTGGCATGACAAGGATGGAGCCTGATAGCTATCTTAACTATCAGGGTCTCTCCTCTCCAATTTGGGTAATAGCTATTCCCCAGTACAGGAATTGGGACACCAACTGGCCTACCCGCTTCCAGCCTGAATATTTCTCTAAATGGGAGCTGGGGTGCTCCTAGAGACTTGTGAATCCTGTAGGCATGGAAGTGAGCATCCAGCAAGTAAAGACCCATAGGGGCTGTTTCCCCTTCCCAGCTTTCCATAATAGTGGGAGGATGGGTTGGCAGCCGCCTCCACCGGCCGAACAAGAAAACCAGTGGGCAAAGGGCTAGGGTTTATCACTACCTTATGAAGCAGTGGAGCAAACCCAGGAGGGGTTGCTTCACCACAGACTTCTGTGGTTCCACCACAGACTCTTTCCCTACCAACAAACATGATTCGAAGATTCAAAGTTAAGAGATCACGCTGCAGCTGCTCCCTCTCCCGCTTCTTCAGCAACCCGGCCGAAGACTGTAAGTGCCTCTAAAAGAGGGACTCAACCTAAGGCCAAAGGGAGTCCTCAAATGAGGACTCCTTGTTCCTCTAGTGAGGGCCCAAGCAAAGCTGCTATGGCCCAAACTGGTAGCGCTCAGTCCTCCCGTGTTATGGGAAGACTAACTGTCCAGCCTCAGACTAGGGAGGTCCTCTCCCTGTTGTCTGTGGACACCAGCAGGGAAGTTCAAAGTACCTCCCTCTGGTTTAAATCTTCAAGCCCTGGACAGCCCGCTCAAATGGCGGGCCTTTGACTCAACTTGTCCTCTCCCCAGCTGCCAAGATAGTACATAGCAGCTGAGGAATCATTGCAAGAAACAACACCGACTGTTCGCACCATTCACACTGTGGAAAAAATGGCCTAATGGGGAGAACCAGTTTACTCCAGCACAGGTCCTTACCACCCTGGAGGAAACTGTTGCTCCCCTGGGGAAGCCCCTGGTGGAGCTCACAGAGCTGGTCAACGGGAAGTTCGTTGAACTCAACAGATTCCTGGGAACAATCTCCCATGCATTCATGGATCAAAAGAGATCCATTGAGAGCCACTTGGGTTTCACCACATTAACTCCCCACTCAACACAGTTCCAGTGTTTGGTGACCCCTGCAGGCTTGTTACGCTGGAGAGAGCTGATGTGGCTGCTGGAAAAGGTACAGGAAGGGAAATCTGGGGTATTCCTTACCCCGCAACCACAACAGCCTCTGCAGAATCCACTTTGGTGATGGGGAAAGAGTCGGGTGAAACCACAGAAGTCTGTGTTGAAAGCACCCCTTCTGGTTTGCTCCACTGCTTCCTAAGGTAGTGGTAACCCCTTGCCCTTTGCCCACTGGTTTTCTGGTTTGGCCGGTGGAGGCGGCTGCCAACCCAGCCTCCCACTACTATGGAAAGCTGGGAAGGGTAGCCATCCCCTTTGGCCCTTACTTGCTGGATACTCACAAATCCATGCTGACAGAACTCAAAAGTGTGGGAGCATCCCAGCTCCCATTTAGAGAAGTATTCAGGCCGGAAGTGGATAGGCCAGTTCATATCCCAATTCCGTTAGGGGAGGAGTAGCTGTTTAATGCAACCCTCTTTATTACTCAATTGGAGAGGAGAGACCCTATAGTTAAGATAGCCATCGGGCTCCATCCTCGTCATGTCAAGGATTACTCTCCCATGGAGTTGGATGAGGCCAAGGGCAGAATAACCACATTACTCCGAAACACCTCTGCCTTGGGGGAGATTGGCCTGGACCGAACTGAATCTGAGGGGACCTGGTCTATCATAATCCAGGATCGTGTTTTTGCTCGGCTGGCCAGGAATGCTCACAAAACCAGTCCCCAGTGTTACATCTGAGCGGGTCAACAAAAGACACAATGGTCAGTGATGTCCACTGTAAGGCCCTCCAGATAATCAAAAAAAATGCGAGCGGTGGGCAGTGGATCCACTTGCACTGCATCCACTTGCACTGCTTCAGTTGGGATGGGGAAATGTGTCCCACATTGGCTTGGACTTTTCCCTAATACCCACTTCACATTGCCCCAATGCTATCATTGCATTGGAGAGAGGGTGGGGGGGGGGGTCCAGCTAATTAAGCTGGACAAACTAATGGTTGTTCTTTTCCAAGGCAGTCGAGGTTCACCATTGGCAGCCCCATGTGTTGGGGAGAAATTGTAAGGCTAATCGCTAAAGTGAGGGGGGAGGGAGGAGGTGCCCCTAGGGCCGCTTTTGCAGTTGACTAAGAAAATACCGAGTGGCTCAATGGGTTCCCTGACCCTACCCTATTAAGTCCTGAGTCCCTTTTATAATTTTCAGAGAAATTCTCCTTTCTCCTGTTACAGTTGTCCTATAATACCCTGGCACTTTGTCGCAACCCTACACAAATTTTTAAATTGAAATGGATGATCCAAAGGTGTTTGTCTTGGCAATGTTTATTTATTCCCTTGCAGTGAGGTGGGGAGGAGGGGGGTATACTGGAATCACATCGTCTGTCTGTAGACAATACTGGACATTATTTTGTCTGAAGATTTTCTTTGACCTTTATGGACCATTGTCATCGAAATTTGGTATGAATGTTCACCACCATGGGAACCTGTGCACCTGTGATTATAGTTCCGATCAGATTATTTTTGCCAAAGTTGTGCCCCTTTTTCACATGTCTCAGAATGCTAGAATTTTGTCGGAAGATTTTCTCAGATGTCGATTCCTTTGAAACTTGGTATGGGTATTCACTGCCATGGGAACCTGTACTTCAATGATTATAGTTTCGATCGGACCTTTTTTTACCAGAGTTGTGCCCCTTTTCATCTTAGAATAATAAATTTTGTCTGGAGATTTTCACGGAGGTTTACGGTTCGATTCCTTTGAAACTTAGTATGGATGTTCACTACCATGGGAACCTGTCCACCAGCGATTGTAGTTTTGATCAGACTTTGTTGCCAAAGTTATGCCCCTTTGCATCTTAGAATAATTAAATTTGTCTGGAGATTTTCTCGGTTGTTTATGCAGGTCTGGAAATAAGGAATGAGTTTTGTAACCTAATTGATCGTCGTAACCTGTTTAAAGTTATGGGGCAATGAATGGTTGTCGGTACGATGGACTAACCATTGTTCGGCCCGTTGTTGGAAAGTTTTGAATTCCTGTGTTTAAAAACACCCATTTCCTTGCATCTGAGCGCCTCTGCGGCTGTATTTCATCTAAATTTCCCGACACAAATTTTTTTTTTCGTTAGATATCCAAAAGTATCAAAAATTGAAAAAAAGTGCCCAATGCCAAAAACAGGTTGGAAAATATGAAGTGTGTATAGCTTACCTGAAAAATTGGAAATTATGCCTGTACAAAACAGCACAAATTGCGGCAATGTCATTATGTGCAGGCCTCGAAATAAGAGGCGAAAGCTCGTAACGTTCGCTTATCAGTTACGCAGATTTATTTTCAGGCAAACACTCGATCGGTTAACCAAAAATCACGCCGATGGCCGACGAAGTTAGTTGTTACGGGATGAGAAAAGTTTTCAACGTTTTTCCTCCCACTGATTTAAAAGAAGCACTTCAGTGAACTAAACGAGAACAAAATGCTCATGTGGTTATCATACACCGTGTTTCAATCATTACTGTACTTGAGGGGGGTATAAATCTATAGTATTAGCGGTACTGAAGATCCGTAGTACCAACTCGTGGCACCCTCTGGCTCTCGAAACAATTAATTTGTTTCGATTCTGAGAAAGACGATTGTCTGTTACAGCTAAAGGGTGCTAACTGCTTTGTTAATACATTTACCGCACGTGAGGTATTAACTCTCGCACTGTTCGAAGCTGAAAATAAGTCTTCGATACAATAAAAAGGAGACATATTGAAAATCAAATAAGCTGTTGTTAATTATTTGCATTCCGCCCCTTTTTACCCTACTAATCCATAAGAAAATTTTTCGAACACATTATGGAAACGTCTTTTATTCACCAATGCTGATTTCTTATTTACATGCTTATTCCATTTGAATAAACAGCCAGCATGGTTGTGAACATGGGGTTTTCCAAATGATTTCGAACATTGTGGCACAAATAAAGTTTTAGTTTGGAACTTTGGATTACATTCTCCGAATTCCAAAATGTTGGGGAAGGTAGATACGATTTACAATTGTTTCTTTTCCAATGTTAATCAGAGACTGCCAATGCAACCAACTCCCATGTCCTAAAGTTCAATGTATTCGTAATACAGATGTCCATCGATGGTATATGCCCCCATGATGCCATCCCCACACAATTGCCCAATTCCCACTCCCAGTTCGAGACAAATGTGTTTGGGTTTCTGAAATAATAAGCCACACAGCAAAATAAACAATTAAAATTCTTTAATTTTTATTTAGACACAAAAATCATATAAAGCAAAGAACAACAAATGTTAATGCGTGCATACGTGAATGTGCGTGTGTATGTGGGGGGGGGGGGGGGGGGGGGCATTGTGTATATACCTGTTTTGTACTGCTCCTGCCTTGGGTCCCTTGTGTCTAAGCGCCAAACTAATTTGGGAGGAACTGTAGATGGATATGTCAGAAGCTTTGTCAGTATTAATACTTTTAATGCAATGGTTAACCAAGATTTGTAGGTTTATGAAAAAAATCTTGGTAACCGATCAACATGTTAACCATTGTCAAATGAGGCAACCTGCTGGAAGGTTCATCAAAATCTTGTTATTTTGAGGCCTGATGTAGGAGTATATTTCATTATCGAGAAATAAAATTCATAGCATTCCAAATGAAACAATCAAAAAATCCAAACATACCAACTGTTTGTTTGTCATTTAATTCCTCCAAAAACCACTCAAGAATTCAAACTTATACAGAGTGACTAGATGATTCGCCCACATGCTAGTGGATGATTCGCCCCTAGTTTTTGGGGACAATTCGTCAATTAAGGTCAAAATTACTCTGATTGGCAGATGGGCACGGATGCGTCTGGTTGATGGAGTCCAAGGCGACCTAGTAGCGAAAACTGTCAAACCCTGCTATAATCCATATTAATTCAGTTATGTTGTCTTGGAAGCGCTTGCCAAAGGGCAGTTGCCATATAGACGTCGATTGGTGACACTGTGTGTGTGTGTGTGGGAGGGGGGATGGGGGGGGGGGGGGGGTATTTTCTCTACAATTGAATTATTATAATTATTTACTGGGATCAAAATCTTTTTAACTCGTAAATTTGTAACATAAAGTAGTAAGTTGCATCTTTACTGCTGGCTTATCATAGGCGACCAGTAAAGATGCAAAGGCTTTCAGGGACGTGACATTAACAACGTAAAAATATTTGTATATACCGTATGACCGTATTGGGGCAGTCGCAGATCCATGGAGGCGCCGATTATGATGGCAGGAATGAGGATGATGTGCAACATCATCTGAGCTGCACAGCAGTGACAAGGTGGGGAGAGCACACGAGGGTTAAAATTTGTTTCCTCAGCTATTCTGAGGTTGCAGTGCTGTGTTTGACTACCCTGGTGCAGGGCTAGAAACAAGGAATGAGTTTCATAACCTGTAAAGTAACCTGTTTACAGGTTACGCCTAATTGATTGTCGTAACCTGTTTAAAGTTATGGGGAGACCGTCATCAGTATGACAGGCTGACCATGGTTGTACCTGTTGTAGGGAAACTTTGAATTCCTGGGTTAAAAAAAAACCATTTCCTTGCATCTGAGCGCCTCAGTGGCCGTATTTCATCTAAATTTCTGAACACAAATTTTTTTTTTTCTTTAAATATCCAAAAGTATCGAAAATTGAAAAGAATTGCCCAATGCCAAAAACAGGTTGGAAAATATTCAGTGTGCATAGCTTACCTCGAGAATGGGAAATTATGTCTGTACAAAAAAACGGTGCAAATTGCGGAAATGTCATTATGTGGGAGTATTTCATTATCAAGAAATAAAATTCACAGCATTCCAAATGAAACAATAAAAAAATCCAAACGTCCCAACTGTTTGTTGTTTTCATTTAATTCCTCCAAAAACCACTCAAGAATTCAAATAAACACACATGATTCCTGTGGACTAACTGGGCTTATACATCCCAGGGTGACCAGATGATTCGCTCCCATGCCAGTGGACGATTTGCCCCTAGTTTTTGTTGATGATTCGTCAATTAAGGTCAAAATTACTTAATGATTGGCACAGATGCATTTGGTTTATGGACTCCAAGGCGGTCTAGTAGCAGAAACGGTCAATTCCTGCTATAATTCATATTAATTCAATTCAGTTGCATAAGCAGTACTTGCCAACGGCGGATGGCATACAGACATTGATTAGTGACACCATGTGTGTGTGGGGGAGGGCTTTTATTTTCTCTACAATTGAATTATTATAATTATTTACTGGGATCAAAATCTTTTTAACTGGTAAATTTATAATGTAAAGTAGTAAGTAGCATCTTTACCACTGGCTTATCACATGTGACTAGTAAAGATGCAACTGCTCTCAGGGACGTGACATTAACAACAATATTTGTATATATCGTATGACCGTATCAGGACAGCCACAGATCCAATGAGGCGCCGATTATGCTGGCAGGAATGAGGATGATGAGTAGCATCATCCTAGCCACATAGCATTGGCGAGGTGGGGGAGAGAGCGAGAGGGCCAAAACTCGTTTTCGCAGCTATTCTGAGGTTGCAGTGCTGTGATTGACCTGGTGAATACTGCTGTCCGAACACTGCAAATTCGAATCCTCTGCTCCTTCTATTATCATTATCAGGATTCCTCCTAAATTTATCCGTTTTGCCCACCTCTTCTTTTGGACTGACTTCAAACATTGCGACAAGTTTAATTAGGAGCATGGGTTAATAATTTTTGAATTTTTTTTTACTGGGGAGATTCTCCCCTTCGGGCCCCCCTCCCTGTTTTTACGCTACTGTCTAACTACTTTACGTGAAACAAATAAAATTATCGCACTTGCAAGCAAATGTTAATTACATAGGCCCTTTGTTAGTCACAATTTCGCTTGGAAGTGCAAGAATTCCATTTACCCCGAGGGGAACATTTCTGAGGCTGAAGCATGAACAGTTGAAAGTTGATGCTCAGCGGCATCAGGAATTAAATATTCTTGAAAAAATGAGGATAAATCAACATTTCCATAATTCAGGGATGCCACTCAGATTTCACTGTTTTATTAGACCTTTAATGTCAAACGAAACAGTGAAACCTGAGTGATTTTCTGTGTTTGAAACTTCTTGCCCATCATTTTACTGTTTCTCTGCCGGTCTTCTGCAATGGGAATAAATTTTTTGCACACCAGTGACAGTGCTGGAAATGAACAAAATGGATGGGTGCAGTTTTAAGCTCCCGTAGAGAATCAAATCAGAGATGAGAGTAAACTGCATCCGTAAAATGTTAGTATATGAGTTTTCGAGGGAATACTTTCACCAAACACCAGAAACCTTAACCATTTGAACCCAAGCTGCTGCTTCTCCATCCAGGAATATGATACGTGATAACGTCATTAAATAGGATGTCTGTTCAGTAAATGTGTGGAGTAGACCAATCAATATTTTCAACGTGCAGCCCCGAGGCTGCACATTGAAAATATTGGTTGGTCAACACCAAATAATGAATATGGACTCTTCTAATTGCTGCCATTGAACTGGCATGGCAGATACCACTAGTGTTCAACGGGTGAAATGTATAAGGAATTGCTGAATTATGACAGTAACTTGCCATTGGTCACAGAGTTCTGCTTTTTCAAACAACACACATTTATATGCCCTCTCGGTATATTAGTGCTCCACAATATTTTTCGGCGAGTGCATTTTTTAGCTCCCGTAACATAGAAAACACAGATGCTGACGGGAGCAATTGCACTTGTGCCAATCTCATTTCCAGTACTGCAGCTGGTGCCCCGCAAAAGTGTGGATGGGGAGGGGGGGATAAGGGTGGGAATACGTGTGATTCAGTGAATGTGTCATCATCATTATCAGTTGGCCGCACAAAATCCAGTCAGTGGATCATCAGGATGACCACAGATTAGTATCAGAACATTGTTTTGATTGGTGGTAGATGGACTGAATTTCAGTCAATTGAAAGTACATCTACCACTAATAAAAAATAATAAGTGAATAAACACTCGTAAACTAAAGTTGTTCGAATTTTCCACACACCTTTGAATGAATTTTATTGTACTTGTTAATTAACTCAGCTGGCACATATTCTTTGAGTGTGTTGTAGAACAAAAGTACTCAATGTGACTGAATGTGAAAAAAAACTTTGTCAAGAACTATGACCAGAACTGAAAGGTAGGCTGCTCAGGCCTCCCGCTAACTGCAGTACTTGATGTATGATAAGATCCAAAACTCACAAAATTGTTATCAAGTCATCAAAAAAGTAAACTGTTTAAAGCACACGGTGGAATTGATAATAGTGAGGTTGCGATTTCAAAACAAATTAGGATACGCGTTACAGTATATGTGTACTGTAAGAAACATTCTGTGTTCTTTGTCACACTTTTCGAGTAGTTTTTGCTCGAAAACTGCAACATAGATCACAGAAAGACAAAGTTACCTACACCATTACACGTATAGGCCTATCCCACTATGTGTTTTGAAACGGCACACTGCCAGCCCCCTCCCACTAATTAGTAATGACATATTATTCTAAAGTTAACTTTTGACAACTGAACTCCCTATTATGCAGTTCAATTACTTTGTCTGCCTGAAACTGGAAAGAATTTGAGGATCACTTCAAGACTGGGGTGCAGACAAGTCTGGAATGCATTGCACAATAAAAAGGACCACTGTTTGCAGTTGGACTTTGAGTTGCAAATGCAGAAATATTCTCATTTGTATCACTAAGTCATCTGACCCTGAGCTGTTGAATTCAGACCTCTCACTGTCACAGTCACTATCACTCATGCCTCCAAGTAGGAAATCTTCCTCGCACAAAAGTTCATTGGTCGTGACCATCAGAGAGGATCACGGGACAGGCAGGAATGTATCTATGTCAACCGAATGGAGAATCTGGAACAAGATTCTTCAGGACGTTTTCTCAATGTGCGGTGTGATTTTGTCGTTAAATACATACCGGTATTCACAGCTTTCTCGATGAACTTTTCCTCATAAGAAGGGTCATATTTAAGAAGAACAGGTAAGTTTACTAGAATTACCAAGTTATCCAATGTGGCATTCACCATCGAAGCTCGGGAATGGGCGAGAATTTGGTTGAAACAAGTCGCCAAAGATTTTGCCACTCTAACAATGCCATATCACAAGAGAAGTTGTATACTCTCAGTGGTTGTTCAAAATGTGTCGCTATCATTAGCTCAACTTTGACATAAGTCAAATTTGAGCTTATGCCATGGCCAGTCGTCCGTCTGTCCGTCTGACCATCAACAATTCAGTACGGCTTGGGCTAGAGGCCATATTGATGAACCGATCTTTACGAAACTTCTTGGGTACCTTTGTTATCAACGTGGGATGAGAACAAGTGTTTTTGGGTCCGGTCCAAAACTTGAGACATCTGCTGGCAGCAATTTTGTACAAAATTAGGTGCAATCAGATTTTTGCGCAGAACTTCCATATGAAGGCTCTGATTTGAATAATTTTTTGTATGAACGTTTAGTACCATGGGATATATCACATATAATATGGGTTTTTTTCTTGTGCGTGAATTATGCAAATTAGACTAACTTTGATTTATTTAGTGTTACTTTCAGCACTGTAAGTGCAAATGCCAATAAGGCTCGGGCTAGAGGCCGTATTTATAAACCAATCTTTACGAAAGTTCTTGGGTACCTTTGTTATCGCCGTGGGATGAGAATGATTGTTTTGGGGTCTGGTCTGAAATTCAAGATGGCCGCTGGCAGCCATTTTGTACAAAATTAGGTGCAATCAGATTTTTGCGCAGGACTGCCATATGAAAGCGCTGATTTGAATAATTTTTTGTGTGAATGTTTAGTACCATGGGATACATCACATATAATACAGTTTTTTTTCTCTCGCATAAATTATGACAATTGGACTGACTTTGATCTATTTAGTGTTACTTTCAGCAATGTAACTGCAAATGCCAATACGGCTCAGGCTAGAGGCCATATTTATGAACCAGTCTTTACGAAACTTCTTCTTGAGTACCTTTGTTATCACCGTGGTACGAGAACAAGTGGTTTTGGGTGAGGTCCGAAATTCAAGATGGCCATCAGCAGCCATTTTGTACTTCAGTTAGACTAGTGCAATCAGTTTTTTGTACAGAACTTCTGTATGAAAGTTCTGATTTGAATGTTTAGTAACATGGAATACATCACATATAATACAGGTTTTTTTTCTTGAGTAGAAATTATGCAAATCAGATGAACTTTGATTTATTCAGTGCTACTTATACACAGTAAGTGCACGTGTCAATACGGCCCGGGCTAGAGGCTGTATTTATGAACAAATCTTCACAAAACTTCTTGGGTACCTTTGTTATCACCTTGGGACGAGAATGAGTGTTTCTGGGTGTGGTCCAAAATTCAAGATGGCTGCCAGTGGCCATTTTGTACCGATATTAGGTCCAATCAGTTTTTTGTACACAACTTCTATACGACTCAGGCTAGAGGCCGTATTTATGAACCGATCTTTACGAAACTTCTTGGGTACCTTTGTTATCACCGTGGGACAAGAACGAGTGTTTTGGGGTGTGGTTCAAAATTCAAGATGGCCACCAGCAGCCATTTTGTAGCTTGATTACTGCAGTCAGTTTTTAGCTTAACTTGACATAGTCAAGATAAGCTATTGCCATCACGCGTGCAGAAGTCTGTTAGTCTGTGAGTCTGTGTGAGTCTGTTAGTCTGTGAGTCTGTGACGTCTGTTCACATTTTCCTTTAGCACGGGCTACACCTCGCAGTTCTTGTCTGATCGTCACAAAATTTCATATGCAGGTTTGGGGTCATGTCTAGATGAAAACGTCCCCTTTTGGTCGCGATCGGGCAACCGGTATGGCTGCCCGAGCCCAAAACCCGAAAACCATTGGCACAGTCTACAGGTCGTATTTATGAAGGGATTTCATTGTAACTTGGTAGGATGCCTCTGTATAGTGCCTAGATGAGAACGTCCCCTTTTGAGCATGATCTATCAACCGTGATGGCTGCCCAAGCCCGAAAGCCAAAAACTTTTAGCACAGACTGCAGGTCATGTTTAATGTGGAGGGATTTCATTGTAACTTGGTAGGATGACTCCTTATGATGTCTAGATGCGAATTTCCCCATTTGGGCATGATCTGCCAACTGTGATGACTGCCCGAGCCCAAAACCCGAAAACCTTTAGCACAGTCTACAGGTCATATTTATTGAGGAATTTCATTGTAACTTGGTGGGTTGACTTCATACAATGTCTAGATGAGAAAGTCCCCCTTTGGACATGATTGGGCAACTGTGACGGCTACAGGAGCCCGAAGCCCGAAAACCTTCAGCACAGTCTAGAGGTCATATTTATGATACAATTTCATTGTAACTTGGCAGGATGACTCCAAATAATGTCTAGATGAGAACGTCCCATTTTGATCGCGATCATGCAGCCTTGATGGGTGCCCGAGCTTAAAAACCTTTAGCATAGGCAAAAGGTCATATTTATGGAAGGATTTCATTGTAACCTGTTAGGTTGACTCCATATAATGCCTAGATGATGACATCCCCTTTCAGTCGTGATTGGTCAGTTGTGATGGCTACAAGTGCCCGAAGCCCGAAAACCTTGAGCACAGTCTACAGGTCATATTTATGAAGGGATTTCATTGTAACTTCTTAGGATTACTCCAGATGATGCCCAGATGAGAATGTCCCCTTTTGGTTGTGATCATTCGACCATGATGGCTGCCCGAGCCCGAAGCCTGAAAACCTTTAGCTCAGTCTACAGGTCATATTTATGAAGGGATTTCATTGTAACTTGGTAGGTTAACTTCATATAATGTCTAGATGAGAACGTGCGATCATTCACCCATGATGGCTGCCCGAGCCCGAAGCCCGAAAACCTTTAGCACGGTCTACAGGTCATATTTATGAAGGGATTTCATTGTAACTTGGTAGGTTAACTTCATATAATGTCTATAGATGAGAACGTCCCCTTTTGGACATGATTGGGCAACTGTGACGGCTAAAGGTGCCTGAAGCCCGAAAACCTTGGGCACAGTCTACAGGTCATATTTATGAGGGGATTTCATTGTAACTTGGTAGGTTGACTCCAAATAATGTCAAGATGAGAACGTCCCATTTTGGCCGTGATCATTCAGCCTTGATGGGTGCCCGAGCCCAAAAACATTTAGCATAGCCAAAAGGTTATATTAAAAGAAGGATTTCATTGGGGGGCGCGGTGGCTCAGTTGGTAGAGGTGCAGGCTGCAAGCCGAGAGGTCCTCTGTTCGAATCCCACCTGCGGCAACCGCGTTGTGTCCTTGGGCAAGACACTTCACCCCCATTGCCCACGTGGGGGCACGGTGACGCTGTGTACTAAGGCTTACTGCACGTCGATGGTGCACCTGTCTTCAACCAATGCTAACCCTGCTTGTTTGGAGTTGGTATGTTGGGGAGCTGACAGTTGCTCGCCGTTGCTCGGTGGTTCTCTCCGGGTACTCCGGCTTCCTCCACCCATAAAACTGTCACGGTCATGGTTAGCCATTGTGCAGAAATATGTGACCTTAAACACCAATAAATAAATAAATAAATAAATAAGGATTTCATTGTAACATTGTTAGGCTGACTCCATATAATGCCTAGATGATGACATCCCCTTTTGGTCGTGATTGGTCAACTGTGATGGCTACAGGTGCCCGAAGCCCGAAAACCTTGAACACAGTCTACAGGTCATATTTATGAAGGGATTTCATTGTAACTTCGCAGGATCACTCCAGATGATGCCCAGATGAGATTGTCCCCTTTGGTTGCGATCATTCAACCATGATGGCTGCCCGAGCCCGAAAACCTTTAGCACAGTCTAAGGTCATATTTATGAAGGGATTTCATTGTAACTTGGTAGGTTGACTTCATATAATGTCTAGATGAGAACGTCCCCTTTTGGACACGAGTGGGCAACTGTGACGGCTTCAGGGGCCCAAAGCCCGAAAACCTTTAGAACAGTCTACAGGTCATAATTATGAAGGGATTTTATTGTAGCTTGGTAGGATGACTCCAAATAGTGTCCAGATAAGAACGTCCCCTTTTGGTCACGGTCATTCAGCCTTGATGGCTGCCTGAGCCCAAAAACCTTTAGCATGTCTGTAGGTCGTATTTATGGAAGGATTTCATTGTAACTTGTTAGGTTGACTCCATATAATGCCTAGATGATGACATCCCCTTTTGGTCGTGGTTGGTCAACTGTGATGTCAACAGGTGCCTGAAGCCCGAAAACCTTTAGCACAGTCTACAGATCATATTTATGGAGGGATTTCATTGTAACTTGGTAGGTTGACTTCATATAATGTCTAGATGAGAACGTCCCCTTTGGACGCAATTGGGAAACTGACGGCTATAGGGGCCCGAAGCCCGAAAACCTTTAGCACAGTCTACAGATCATATTTATGGAGGGATTTCATTGTAACTTGGTAGGTTGACTTCATATAATGTCTAGATGAGAACGTCCCCTTTGGACGCAATTGGGAAACTGACGGCTATATTAGCATGTCTGTAGGTCGTATTTATGGAAGGATTTCATTGTAACTTGTTAGGTTGACTCCATATAATGCCTAGATGATGACATCCCCTTTTGGTCGTGGTTGGTCAACTGTGATGTCAACAGGTGCCTGAAGCCCGAAAACCTTTAGCACAGTCTACAGATCATATTTATGGAGGGATTTCATTGTAACTTGGTAGGTTGACTTCATATAATGTCTAGATGAGAACGTCCCCTTTGGACGCAATTGGGAAACTGACGGCTATAGGGGCCCGAAGCCCGAAAACCTTTAGCACAGTCTACAGGCCATATTTATGAAGGGATTTAATGTAACTTGATAGGATGACTCATTTTGGAATAATTTCATTGTAATTTGGTAACTTTTTTTGATATATGTTAACTGTGAGGGCCACTTATATTAACTGTGAGGTCATATTAACCCACCCCTCAGATCTTTAGTACAGTGTACACCTCATATTATTTTTATCATAAACATAGCATACAGGGAACAGAAATG
Source organism: Pictodentalium vernedei (assembly GCA_031216915.1). Lineage (NCBI taxonomy): Eukaryota > Metazoa > Mollusca > Scaphopoda > Dentaliida > Dentaliidae > Pictodentalium > Pictodentalium vernedei. Next base: position 826,533,899 of record CM062297.1, read on the forward strand.
AACATTTTCCCAATTATCACAATTCTTGTCTTATTTCATAATCCTTTCATAAACATTGAACATTATCCTTTTCATCAAACACAACACACAAGTTAAGCTACAGTGTCATTGACACTTTCATTTGTACAGAACATCTGTATGAAAGTTCTGATTTGAATAAATTTTTGTAGGAATGTTTAGTAACATGGAATACATCACATATAATATGGGTTTTTTTCTCGTGTAGAAATTATGCAAATTAGATGAACTTTGATTTGTTAAGTGCTACTTATACGCAGTAAAAACTTTGATTTGTTAAGTGCTACTTATACGCAGTAAATGCACATGTCAATACGGCTCAGGCAAGAGTCTGTATTTATGAGCCAATCTTCACGAAACTTCTTGGGGTACCTTTGTTATCTCCTTGTGACAGGAACGAGTGTTTTTGGGTGCCTTTGTTATCGCTGTGCTATGAGAACAATTATTTATGGGTTCAGTCAGACCCACTCTGGGACTCAAAGATTTCTTTTCTGGTTTAGCATCTACCTGTCACCCCACCTTTACATTACTTTACCTGTATATTTGTTACAGGCTACGGTCAGCATTTATGTACAGACTGTTACAATACTTTACATGTACATTTGTTATCAGGTCATTACCTAGATGTTTGTCATTGCTTTGTCATATTCTATACATGTACATGTCTTAAACAAGTTGAGCTACAGTGTCATTGACACTTTCATTTTAATTTCTATTTTCCCATAATCAGGGTCAGATAGCTCCCACTGAGTGTGTCAACTATGCTACAACATGCTTTGAAGATAGGATCATTGAATGAATCCATTCTTTTCTTTAGTTCAGCTGAAATAGCTGGAATAAGTTTATCTCTTATTTTTTTTAACTCTTTTTTTCCCGTGTGACATTTTTCAATGTCAGCTCTTCTCTCATAACACTCACTAATTTTGCTGCAGTTTTTTGTTGTTTAGCGCTTAATTTGTTCAATTCTTTGAACCTGTGTTGCTGGCAAATTTGTAGCCTCTGCTGTCATTACAACAGTTTCTCTCTGTGTGTCATATGCTCCAACCATGCTGATTCGAAAAGGGACGTGTAGGCTGCTTCTCTTTTGCTTCTTTGCGAAGCATTGAAGTGTCCAACTGGCGCATTGGTATATGCCTGGTGAAAGCTGTCAGACGAGATTGTCTCGATCTGAAATTGCCTTGATTTGAAGATCTGAAAAGTCTCATGGTAAATGAAGATTTTTTCCAAAACGTTCAATGGTTTCGATGAAATGTTGATGATGTGATACCTGTCTTAAAAAGCAGGATCGGGTTCGGTCATTTCTGACATCACAACATGGATTATGATTGGTTTATTGGAATGATGTCACAGAGCTGATTGGTTGGTATGTGGGAGAGGAGTACGTCGTCCCGAAGTCCATTTTGACTAATACAATATGTGGGATTTGTGGAATTGTCACCTGGTGAGTAGCAATTATAATTGCTAATCTGTCAGATATCTGATTTGGGAGACTGATTTTAGTCGATTTTGATTTACACTTAATTAATCTCTTAAATTCTTTTCCCACTTGAAAGCAAGAATAGGTGGTTGGGGAAATATCTTTTTTATATGCCCCTCTTTCTTTGACGGACGTATTATTTTATGGCGTCTGTCTGTCTGTCTGTTCGTCCATCTGTAAACAACTTTTGTGTCACCTACTCCTCCAAAGTTTTACATGCTATATTGTTCAAACTTTACAAACATGTTGATCAGTAATTGCCGTTGTGCAAGTGACAAGAGTAGGTAACTCTGTTTAGTAGTTCCAGATTTATGCGCCCTTTTAGTATTTAAAACATTACAGTACTGTGTCGCCTACTCCTACATTTTACAGGCTATATTGTTCAAACTTTGCACACATGTTGATCACCAATTGCCCTTGTGCATATGACAAGAGCAGGTAACTCTGTTTTGTATTTCCAGAGTTATGTCCCCGTTTTAGTACATAAAACATTACAGTATTGTGTCGCCTACTGCTTCATCATTTTACAGGCTATATTGTCCAAACTTTGCACACATGTTCACCAGTTGTCGTTATGCATGTGACAAGAGCAAGTAACTCCATTTTGCAATTTCCCAGTTTTATGCCCCCTTTTAGTGCTTGAAACATCACAGTATTGTCGCCTACTCCTTCCACATTTTACATGCTACATTGTTCAAGCTTTGCACACATGTTGACCACCACATGCCACTGTTCATGTGACAAGTGCAGGTAACTCCATTTTGTATTTCCAGAGTTATACCCCCATTTTGTCTCCTGCTTTTTAAAAAAAAATGGGAGATATTAAATTAGGGGTGTCCTTCCGTCCTTCCATCCTTCCGTCCTTCCATCCTTCCGTGTTTTTCGTTTCCAGACTCAAATTTTCCTTACAGTGACCGAATTTTGATGAAATTTGGGTAGTAGATCATTTTCATAAATTGTGGATCTAAGTTCGAATATGGGCATTTTCTGCGCATATTTAATTAGGTTGCTGAAATTTGATTGGATGTTGGTTTCCAGACTCTTAACTTTCCTCAGAATCAACCGATTTCGATGAAATTTCATATATGGATTACTTTTATTAATACCTAGGTCAAGTTCGATTGTGGGAAATTTTGTACCAAAAATCTGTTTGTCTGCCTCTCCGTCTGCCCCGTGCGTCAACGCACCTCTGACTAAAAGCCGTATTTATGAACCGATCTTCACGAAACTTCTTGAGTATATGTGTTTTCATTGTGAGACCAAAATGTGTGTTTTGGGGTTTGGTCCAAAATTCAAGATGGCCGCCAGCGGCCATTTTGTTCCAAAATTGGGTGTAATCAGTTTTTTGTACAGAACTTATATATGAAAGTTTGGATTTGAATAAATTTTTGTATGAATGTTTAGTAACATGCAGTACATCACATATAATATGGGTTTTGTTCTCGTTCAAAAATTATGCAAATTAGGGAAACTTTGATTTATTCAGTGCTACTACTAATACACAGTAAGTGCACACCTTCTGTGTTTTTCGATTACAGACTCTAACTTTCCTTACAGTCAGTCGATTTTGATGAAATTTGGGTAGTAGATAGATCACTTTCATCAATTGTGGGTCCAAGTTCGAATATGGGCATTTTCTGCGCATATTTAATTAGGTTGCTGAAATTTGATTGGCTGATGGTTTCCAGACTTAACTTTCCCTAAAGTTAACCGATTTCAATGAAATTTCATATATGAATTACTTTTCACATCAGTTTAATGTAATATGTCTTATCATACAGTCTTAATTTTTAGTGATTCTCACTATTATACTCCACATAACTTCACTTGCTTTGACAGTGACCTCCGTGAAAATAAATCTGATAACCACTGTCTGAAGCACTGTCTGTTCTGTCTCTTCTAAATAACTTCCACTTGCAACTCAACTATATTCCACTGGATGCATTAATTCCCCTTGAAACTGCTGCCCAGCGGGAGACATGAATTCTCTGAATTTGCTTGTAGTACTTAAAACATTACAGTATTTTGTCGCCTTCTCCTTCAACATTTTACATGCTATATTGTTCAAACTTTGCACACATGTTGATCATCAATTGCCGTTGTGCATGTGACAAGAGCAGGTAACTTTTTTATATTTCCAGAGTTATGCCCCCTTTTGGTACTTGAAACATTACACCGTTGTATCGCCTACTCCTTCAACATTTTACTTGCTTTATTGTTCAAACTTTACACCCATGTTGATCATCATTTGTCGTTGTGCATGTGACAGGAGCAGATAACTCCATTTTTAGCTCACCGAAGGGAGCTAAACTTATCACTTGCTGTCCATCGTCTGTCATCCATCCGGTGTCGTGAACATTTTTCAAACGACTTCTCCTCTGAAACCGCTAGGTCGATTTGCTCGAAACTTGGTATGGATTTTTACTACCATATGTCAATTCAAGTTTGTTCAAATGCAATGGACATGCCCACTTGGGGCTCCATAGGGGGCATAACTCCGATAGCACCCTATGTATATTAGAGAAATTACTAAAAAATCTTCTACTCCAGAATAAGCAGGCAGAATCCTTTGATATTTGGTATACAGCATTATGGGGTGGATCTGAATTCGAACTTAGTGCATTTCAGGCAAATTTCTTAAAAAATCATCTTCTCCAAGTCCAGCGGGCAGAATCTTTTGATATTTGGTACGCAACATTGTAGGGTGGATCCAATTCAAGTTTGTTCAAATCTGCCCCCTGTGTTAATATTTGGGCTCAGTATAGGATCCAGAATTTGAACTTAGTGCATTTCAGGCAAATTTCTTTAAAAATCTTCTTCTCAAGATCGAGCGGGCGGAATCTTTTGATATTGGGTATGCAACATGCTTAGGGGGGTGAGATTCAGGTTTGTTCAAGCCAAGTCCCTGGGTTCATATTTGGGCTCACTGTGGGAGCCCAAATTATAACTTAGTTCAAAATGAGGAATTTTCTTTAAAAATCTTCTTCAGATCCAGCAGTCGGAATGTTTTGATATTTGGTGTGCAGCATCCTTAGTGGGGTGAGATTCAAGTTTGTAAAAACCAAGTCCCTGGGTTCATATTTGGGCTCCCTGTGGGAGCCCGAATTAGAACTTAATTCAATATGAGGAATTTTTCTTTAAAAATCATCTTCTTCTGATTCAGCAGTCGGAATGTTTTGATATTTGACATGCAGCATCCTTAGAGGGGTGAGATTCAAGTTTGTTCAAGCCAAGTCCCTGGGTTCATATTTGGGCTCACTGTGGAAGCCTGATTGATAATTTAGTTCAAAATGAGGAATTTTCTTTAAAAATCTTCTTCAGATCCAGCAGTCAGAATGCTTTTGATATTTGGTATGCAGCATCCTTTGGGGGGTAAGATTCAAGTTTGTTCAAGCCATGTTCCTAGGTCCATACTTGGGCTCACTTGTGGGAGCTTGAATTGTAACTTAGTTCAAAATGAGGAAATTTTAGCTCACTAAAGAGAAGAGAAGTTCTTGGGGCTATATTTGCCATCATTATGGGAGGGGCAAGAATTTTTGTCCCGCCCAAAATTTCTATTTTCCAAACAGAGAGGCTGATTTGAACCAAATTTGACATGAGGTTTTATTGGGACAAAAGTAGTTAATCTATGTCAAAACAAATTTTTCTGTCGCCCCCTGGGAACCACAGGAGCTAAAATAGAAAAAAATTGAAACCTTCATATCTCCAAAACTACACGGCACTGAGAATTCTTATTTGGTGAAAAGCTTCCATAGGATCAAAGTCCAGAAATGAGTTATTTTTATGCCCCCGACTTAAGTCGGGTAGCATATAGTGATTGAAGTGTGCGTGTGTCCGTCCGTGTGTGTGTGTGTCCGTGTGTGTGTGAGTCCGAGCCAATAACACGAAAACTGTTAGGGCCACAGTCATCAAACTTCACACAATTATAAAGGACCATGGGAGGATGTGTCACACACCGTAGCCGGGTTCGTACCTTCAAGGACAGTGTCACATGTCATGGTCACACTAAAAATAGGTCAATATTCGTGTCTCAGCCATAACTCAGAAACGAATCATAGTAAAATTGTTAAACTTTTTACAACTGTTAAGGACAGTCAGAAGGTGTGTCGCATATAATAGTTTCTGCTGCATCTGCAAGGTGAAGGTCACAATTGACCTTCATATATTCAGGGTCACAAATCGTGTCTCAAGAATAACTCTAAAACTATTAGGGCTACAATCATCTAACTTCGCTCAATTATAAAGGACAACGGGTGGATGTGTCACACACCACAGCCAGGTCTGTAAGGTCAAGGTCAATGTCACATTTCAAAGTCACACTGAAAATCATAAATATTTCGTGTCTCCCCCATAACTCAGAAACGAACCAAAGTACAAATATTAAACTTTTTACAAATTTTAATGACAGTCAGAAGGTGTGTCACGTGCATTAGTTTTTGCTGCATCTTGAAGGTGAAGGTCACAATTGACCTTCATATGTTCAGCGTCACAAATCATGTATCAAGCATAACTCCAAAACTATTAGGGCTACAATCATCTTAGTTCACTCAATTTCTAAAGTTATGGCCCTTTTCACTCTTTCGACTTGAAACTTTTTGGCAGGTCAGGGCATTGGCACTCGCTTTGCGTTGCCCCTCTTGTGTTTTTTTTATGCATTTTGGTCACAATTTTAAGACCAAAAATTTTTTTTTTTTTTTTACACGGAAAATTTGGGGTCTGGGTGGAACTTTTGGACCAAAATCCAGAAATTGTTTTTTTGTTTTTTTATGTGTTGTGGTTAATTGTAAGAAGAAGGAAAAAAAAATTTTAGTCTGAAAATATTTTGTTTGGGACTTTGAAAATTTCCAAACAAAAATAAAATAAAATCTGTTTTTTATGTGTTTACCTCAATTTTGGGATGTAAAAGTGCAGGAACTGAAAATAGAAGGAAAACCCTGTGTATTGTGTGGGCACAATCACTTCATCTAGTTGGTATATGCTTTTCTTAGGACGGGCATTTGCAATTCAAGCCAAGTCCCTGGTTTGATATTTAGATTACCATGTCAGGCGAGCACCCTCTGGCCCCCTGGGGCCTCTTGTTTTTTAAACGACGAGAATCCTCGCCATTTATAGCTGTTATGCTCCTCAAAATGTCCATTTCCTTGGCGCCACCTATCGTCAGTTGTTATCAATGAAGTTAACCTGTCAATGAATGGACACTACCGTTGTAAACGGTGAGGAGAATCTTCTACAGCAGCCTTGCAGCCCTTCAGAAGTTATCTTACGAATAAAATGGATGCTACCATTTTTTTCTATTTTGTGAAGACCTCAGATTGCTCAATATGAAAATGAGAAAACAGGTGAGTTATTAAGTTAAAAAAAATCTGGAGACACGGCCCTTTTTTGACTTAGAATTTGACTGTCTATTAACAATTTTGGTATCCGACTAATAACTCCAGTTTGGATTATTTGCTCTCAACCTTAGTTGGTATATGTATTTTCCAGCTAATAATACTGACCAAGTTTGAATATGGGTTCCTTTCCAATTATTTTTAAATGAGTTATGTCCCCTTTTTTGACTTAGAACGGGCGTATTTAGCCACGCCTGGTGGTGCTCTTGTTATTGGAGGCGTCCGTTCTAAGAGGTGCCAGTGTTTTAATAAAGTCTTCTTTATCTTTGAAATGTATTGGTTATATTCTGTGGTGAAGACCAGAGTTGGTGAAGTGTTCCCAAAATTTCTATTTCAAGAACCGATGGGCCGATTTGAACCAAATTTGGCATGTAGTATAAGTGGGTCCCCAAAGTACTTGATTGATGGTAGGTACCCCAGGAACTAAAAATAGAAAAAATTCAAATGCCCATATTTCCTAAACTACACGGAACAGAGGACTGTTATTTGATATGAAGCATCCTTTTGACCAGTAGAATGGATTAAAAAAAAAGGCTATTGATTGTGTCAGCGTGTTCTGTAGGGGCATTTGAAAAAATGCGGAGTCCGCATATTTGCAAAAATTGAAAAAAATATTTTCTTCCGAACAACTGATCAGAATCTTTCTTTTGATATTTGGTATACAGCATCCATAGGATGGTCAAATACAAGTGTTCAAATTGAGCCCAAATAGTTAACTTCGGGCGCTATGGGGAATAAGCTTTAAAAATCTTCTTCTTCAGATCAAACAGTCAGATTCTTTTGATACCTGGTATACAACATCTCTACAAGGGTCAGATTGAAGTTTGTTCAAATTGAGTCCCTGGGTTAATATTTGGGCTTCCTATGGGAGTCCAAATATTAACTTGGTGCAATATGGGGAATAATCTTTAAAAATCTTCTTCTTCAGATTCACCAGTCAGATTCTTTTGATATTTGGTATGCAGCATTTCTAGGGGGTTAGATTCAAGTTTGTTCAAATGTGATCCCTGGCTGAATATTTGGGCTCTATATTGGAGCCCAAATTTTAACTTAGTGCAGTATTAGAAAATTTCTTAAAAAATCTTCTTTTCAGACCCATTAATGAGAATACTTTCTTTCATATTTGGTATGTGACATCTCGAGAGGTGTAAGATTTGAATTTGTTCAAATCGAGACTCTGGGTTAATATTTGGGCTTCCTATGATAGCCCGATTATTAACCTGGTGCAATATTTAAAAATATTCTTCAGATCCACCTGTCAGATTCTTTTAATATTTGGTGTGCAGTATCTTTAGGGGGGTTAGATTCAAGTTTGTTCAAATGGAATCCCTGGATGAATATGTGGGCTCTTTATTGGAGTGCAAATATTAATTTAGTGCAATATGAGAATATTTCTTAAAAATCTTTTTCAGACCTGCTGGTATGTGACATCTCTAGAGGTGTAAGATTCGAATTTGTTCAAATCGAGTCCCTGGGTTAATATTTGTGCTTCCTGCTGGAGCCTGAATATTAACTTGATGCAATATGGGGAATGATTTTTAAAAATTTTCTTTTTCAGATTCACCAGTCAGATTCTTTTGATATTTGGTATGCAACATTTGTAGGGGAGTTAGATTGAAGTTTGTTCAAATGTGATCCCTGGATGAATATATGGGCTCTTTTACTGAAGCCCAAATTTTAACTTAATGTAATTTGAGAAAATTACTTGGAAAATCTTCTTTTTTAGACTCACTTGTGAGAATACTTTCATATTTAGTATGTGACATCTCTAGAGGTGTAAGGTTCAAATTTGTTCAAATCGAGTTCCTAGGTTGATATTTGGGTTCCCAAGGGAGCCCAAATATTTACCAAGTACAATATGGGGAATTACCGTTTAAAATCATCTCCTTCAGATCCAGCAGTCAGATTCTTTAGATAATTTTTTTCCAAACCTCTGGGAGGGTTAGATTGAAGGTTGTTCAAATTAGGCCCCTGGGTTAATATTTGGGCTTTTTATTGAAGCCCAAAGTTTAACTTAGTGGAATATGAGAAAATTTCTTGAAAATTCTTCTTCAGGTCCACCAGTGAGAATCCTTTCATATTTGGTAGTTAACATCTCTAGAAGTGTCAAATTCAAGTTTGTTCAAATCGAGTCGCTTGTTTTTAAAAACAAAAACAAAAAAAAAATGGGGGGGGGGGGGGGGGGGTGGGCAAGATAGAGAGAACCATAGTAGTTGAAAACAAAACAAAATTTTGTCCGGTTGTTTTTTTTTATTACTTCACAGAACAGAGCTTCCTAGGAAGCTTTCCTAGGACCAGCAGAAATGAAAGGCCAAAAAAATTTGCCTTTGGTTGTGTCATAGCAAATTGCTCTTGGTGCTGATCACTTACTGATACACTCATCTCTTTTGACAATATGAGCTATGTGAGCATTTTAGGCTAACTTGAGCCTCTGGTCAATAAATGTTGACATGGCAATAGCCCATATCATCCCCAATCTGTAAGAGCATTCCTTCAGAACAAAGCTATTACAACACTGCCTGAGCCTGCAATGAGCCTCGATTTGATTCCCTTAGAACACATCTGGGACTTTCTTTGATGTCATGTGGAAGCAAGGGATCCGACTGTTTAGAATTTGGCTGTTTCGGAATCATCATTACATGAGGAATGACAGCAGTTGTCTCAGGACTGTATCACAAGGCTTATTGGTAGTATTAGGAGGAGGGTTCAGGCTGTCATCCGGGCATGTGGTGGGTACACTTGCTACTGATGTCAGACACTGCTCTTGTGTTCAGGAGATCACAAGTTAAATTTTTTGTCAGTAATTACTAGCATTGTTTAATCATGGACCGTCCCAGCACTCTACTTGTCGAGAGAACATTTTTCCTTCAAAAACATTAGTGACAGATATGTGTAATTACTGCCATTAAAATATTGCATATTTCCATCGTGTTGTCTTTCATTTGTCAATAGACCATTGTTTCCGCAAACAATCACTTTTGGCCATCTTAGCATGAAAGTAATGACAGTTTCTATTAACACCACTGTGGGAAAAATTTGGGGGTGCTTAATTAAATTAAAAAGTCTATATTATGGTTAAATATCACTTTGATACATGTTCTGGCTATTGGACTGTGTTCATGGGATTTTGCCTAGAATGAATATTTTGTCATTTTCAGGAAAAAAATCAAAATTGCCGGCAACCCTTTTTGGCATTTTATATTTATTTATATTTGTTCCCCCTATAATGGCTGTGTATGATTGAGTCTGTGTATGTTACAGTGTGAGGTTGTGGTCCTTAGAAAGTGATGGAATTTTATTCATGGTTGATCCCAAATGAACATAATTTGATAGCGCTTCAGGTTGCAATATTGATAAATTGAAATTAATTTAAAGCAATAAATACAAGTACATTTAGAAGCTTACCACACTTTCTAAACCAATGTATAAAACAAAGCCTTTAATTATAAATTTACTTGAGCAAATATTAGGGTAGAAAAAATGATTTGTTTTTGTATTTAATCCCGAACTTCATTCTGATAGCTTGTGCTTCAGTAACTAACCCCCAAAATATTCAAAGCAACTCTGTTCTGAAAAATCAAGTTGCTCAAAAATGTAAATTATGAGATATATACCTGGAACTTAGTTTTGTTTTTTGCAGTGGTGTCAATAGAAACTGTCATTACTTTGTGCTATCTTTCAGATGACCAAAAAAGGATTGTTTGGGGAAAGAATGGTCTATTGACAAATGTAAGGCAACACAATGATGAAAATATGCAGTATTTTAATGGCGCTAATTGATCATCTGTCACTAATGTTTGTGATGGAAAAGTGTTCTCTCGACAAGTTTGTTGCTGGAATGGTCCATGATGAAACAATGCTGGTAATTACTGACAAAAAAAGGAACAGTAGTGAGTGTACCATCACGTGCCTGGATGACAGCCTGAACCCTCCTCCTAATGCTACCAGTGAGTCATCTGATACGTTCCGGAGGCAACTGCTACCACTCCTCATGTAATGCAGCTTCCAAATTGACCAAATTCTGTAAAGGCAGATCCCTAGCCTGCGCACAAAGTCCAAGAAGGTCCCAGATGTGTTCTATGGGGTTCAAATCATGGCTCATTGCAGGCCAAGGTAGTGCTGTAATAGCATTGTTCTGGAGGAATGCTCCCTGAGCATGGGAACTGTGTGGCCTTGCATTGTCGTCCATGAATACAGGGTGAGTAGCCAACGGGTGGTCATCAAAATGAGGCACTACAACCGGATTGAGAATGTCCCAGATGTACTAATGACCATTGAGATTCCCACATGCAGTCACCATAGCAAATTTACAATCATGAGAGAGGTATCTTCAGATCTTTACTGATCCTTCACAAGGAACAGCTGGTCTGATGTTCCTGGGCACATAAGCAGTATTTCTATGCCTCCACACTCTCATGGGACCACTGTGACATGAAGCAGGAACCTACTCTCGTCTGACTAATGGTCGCTCCTCCCTGTCTTGAGATTCAAATGCTGTTGTGCCATACACCACTCAAAATGTCATCTTTGATGCTGATTGGACAAAGCTTGACGCTTGATGGCCCTTCTGGACGTCATACCTAGGACTTTGAGATGGTTTCAGACAGTTTCACCCATTCCAACTTTTAAAAGTAGATTTTAAATGGCTATTGGCTAACAGTCAAATACCCTTCTAGCCAATGGATTTCAGAGAATTAGATATAGGTGAGTTTTTTACAATTATCCAGTGGGTAACTCAATTACGAGCAAATTGATATTGCAGACAGTTGGGGTTAAGTCAGCGATGTAAAAACACCAAATATATGGAACAGTTTTAAGTTCTCAGTTTGTGTATATAGTTTGTAAGTATGTGAGATGTTACATAGAGTTAATAAATGTATATATTGTAAATAGACTTTTTCCTTCCAAACCTTAAAAGATGCAGACAACCCACATGGTCATAAAGTCCTTCATTTACAAAAATATTTGTATTGCACTAATAAGTATTTGAGATCTTATAAGAAGCACAAATACAAAAACCCAGTGTTCAGCTTTAAAACAAACTCAAATCTGTTCCCCCCCCCCCCCCCCCCCTTCCCCCACAAAGATGCTGTATACGAATGATCAGAAAAAAAAAAAAGAAAAAAAAAAATTCACTGGTGTCAGAAGAACAAGGTTTTCAAAGAGCTTCCTCCCATAAGGAGTTCAGATATGAATCAAGGAACTTGAATTGAAAAACATTTTTTAATCCTACTCACATAAGGTTGCTGCAGTACGTGCCAAGTGTATTACGTCTCAAACACCCAATGCGGTGGTCGTTTTTTAAAAAATCGCCGGCAGACACCGTGTCACACGGTGTAATTATGAATGAATAAATCACCGTGTCCATACCGCGTTCAAGGGTGAAAAAGATTAGTGACTTTTTTTTACACTGGAAGTCTCGATTACCAATAAAACAATGTGCTCCCGTAACTCTTTTGATGTGCCGCCGGAGATAAAACAAACTTGAAAATTAAAACTTAAAATTAAAAGATACGTGGATATTGTTTCCAACACCCTTCCCTCCACCGACAAACGCTGTTGTCGTCCATTTGCAAACGCTGTGGGAAACGCAAGTAAACTATCATATTGTAGGTTTCAGAAATCGGCTTTTGAGTGAGTTTGTGGGCCGGTTGAGTCTCGTCAGCATTTAAAATAAACTTTAAAAGATTTTTAAAAAAGCGATATTATTCAACCTCTAACGTGTGATCAGAATGAAAATACTCGGACTGAGGCAGTATAGGCAGCAGTCTCACATGCAATTGAAATTGGAAATAAAAATAAAAAAATATCGTGACTGACACAATGTTGACATTTGACGCTGAGTGGATCCGAAAAGTTCCAATTTATCGAACATCCGGTGACATTAAAGTTAACTTTCCAGACGAAATGGAAACACAAGAACAAGGGTTAAATCAATAACCGTAACTCCAAAGAAAACACAGAGTAGGCTACATGTACTTAAAGGAACCAAATTTACCCCCCCCCCCCCCCTCAACCCCCCTTTTCAAATCGACAAAAGTAAAAAAATTGAAACAAGTGTGCGGAGATGTAAATGGATGTGAACAGATCAACACTTGCACAAGAATAGACCTGAGAATGAAACTGAGAATGAAAAGTATTAAGCCTACAGTCTTAACTCCTTCCGTCTTTTATTTTATGGAAATATAGCCTGTGGTATCTTGCGTTTGTGGCTGTAATATTGACAAGCACTTTTTCTCAGAAATCCCTTGTAGCTAAGAGAAGCAGAGTATTTCAAAGTCTAACAATGAATGTCATGAAGGATTCAGAGGATACGTTTGAAATCATATATAGGCTTAATTTTTTTTTTTTTTTTTTCAGTTCAGAAAATGATTGCCCGATCCCTAGGCAAATTCAATTATTTTTTATCTCCCCGCCGGGTTAAATTAAAGTAATGTAACTTAGTATTTAGGCCTAGAGGCTTTGAAATGAATTCTTGAGGTATTCAAACTGAAGTATGTCTCCAGTGTGCTGTCAGCTTTTTTCACAGAACCTGAACACACTGTGTGAGTGGAAACTTCACTACATGAGTGTTTTTGTCGTAATCAACCAATACTTACCCCTCGTCTAATCCCAGCCACTCAGTGTGTACTATTGGCAAATTATGGATAACAGCCTTGCTTGGAAAACACAGACAGATGAAATTTAGAATCAGGCTTTTTTCTTCAACTCGAGAAATAGTTCATTGAATTCAGACAGCTGATAATTTTGACACTAATTCTCAATTAATCGACTATGGATAGAGAAGTCACACCTCAACATCCTTATAGAGGTTAGCACATATAACTATAATAAATAATTCTAGTAGTTTGTTCAGCAATTAAAACCAGTGGCAATAATCTTTTTTAATCAGACAGTCACCACAATAGGATTAATGATCAGACGTTTAATCAAACAGCTACTGATTATTGTATAAACCTTATGTTATTCTTAATAGCCTATTAATATGGACGGTTTAGTTCAAATTTTGCTTCAAAACAGAACCGCTTGACAATAAGACTCTGGCAGCCCAAAACGTTTGAGATGAAGAGAGAAAGATGAACTTATACCAGAACCGTGCAAACCCGTTTAATCAGAACCACGGAATACATATAGCTCGTTTATGATGGGTGGGGGTGGTGTCATTTTTTTCCCCAAGAACCATAGGCATATGAAGCCGGGACGACTACAGAGCCCTCCGTTACCAGAGAATTGATATGGCGTGGGGGGGGGGGGGGGGGGGGGGGGGCAGCATTGCACAGTGATGACCAATGTATTATGTAGAATATTAGAGGGGTGACCAATGTATTATGTAGAATGTTAGAGGGGTTGGAATAACCCATTACGTTCAGCCATTACGAGGTGATTCACAATGGGACCACCTCGATTGCGGAAAACCTAGCTAGATGCCCTTGGCACAAGGTACAGACTAAGAATCTTAGTCGGGGTGAAATTTATTTATGACCTGCAGTGTAGACCCGAAAAAAGGAAGATTGGGATTGGGGGGGGGGGGGGGAGGGGGGGGCGGAGTTTGGCCTACGCACAAAAGTTTAAATTGGCCTACCGCCGAGATTTTCCTTGCCCCGACTCCCCCCCCGACTCCCCCCTATCCCCTCCCCTCCTCCACTGATTTGCAGTGCATTTTGGCCAAAACAGAAGAGACTCCACGATGCTTCTTTACTATTGTGAGTGATAACGTGCGGCATAACTATTAAATGACATGGGGGGGGGGGGTGCTCAGGGGGGCAGCTCTCAAGTAATTAAGTTCTGGCATGACCTCGGAGGTTTGGCCGTATTTCCACGGGTTGTGGGCTGAAATGGGACGTTTCAAGAAAACTTTTTACCCGAGGGTGTCAAATGTCGATGTGTCTCCGATATTACGGT